>JBBYHO010000003.1:9175794-9193903 GCA_038382025.1 Adansonia gregorii | reverse complement strand
CGTCCTCGGCAGGAAAAAGAGAAAAAAGAAAAAAAATCCCATTGACCTTTGTTATTATAATCCTTTTGTTTTATATTTTGCATAATAATTATTATAGAGCTGGGCAAAAGAAAATCAATTCTTTTGTACTTGGAAACAAATAGATCCAGCTACCATTCAACCTAGTTATTTTTTCCTATTTACAATTTTTAGGACATAAGATTTTGATGGTTGGATTTAGTCCTTAGAAAACCCTTTAACTAATATCCGTTTATTCCCTCTCGTTCTTTGTTTTTGCCTTCTCCCCACACCCGAAAACATATGACCCGAACTTTCTTGAGGGGGGTTTTCGAGTCAAAAATTTCTTCTTTTTTCATTTGTTTGGAGGAAATTTGTGATTTGCTTCGACATGGGTTTTCATAGATTTTAATGGAAACTGAAAACTCATGAACGTATTCCATCTTTGTTCTGAAACGATCCGGTGTTTGGTGGAATTAAAGTGCTAATCTCATGGGGAATTTTTTTGCTGGGTTTGCCTTGCCCCTGCTGCTTCTAACAGGTATGCTTTGTTTCATATTCTCATTACCTTAATTTCCTTTTTTACCCCTTATAAATTGATTTTTTTTTTTTGGGTTCCTATTTGCTTTTGGTTTTGTGCTGGAATCCACTTTATCTATGCATTATATTAGAGCTATGTTTTTGAGTGCAGGTGTTAATCAGTATAATTTAGTTTCCTGCATAAATTTTCATTCATGGATGCTATCCCATAGAGAAATAACCATGTCTGAATGCCATGAGAGATGTGTTAGGAAGTTGAGGAGAGTCTAAATTACCTTTTATATCATCCAAGCTTGTGTTAAGAGTGAAGAAATTTATATCCTAGAATTGTTTCCTGCTTACCAGTTCATGATGAGAACACCAGTCTTTGCATTTATATGCAAACTTCAATTCATTTCAGCTATTGTTTGGATATTCATTTCTGTTTTAGGATAGGTCAATCTTGAACTAGACCAGTGTCATAAATTTCAAGTTTTTGAGATTGGCAAAATCTAATTTCTGGATACCTGAACCTAGATTAAGATTAGCTTGTGACACGGGACATCATGCAGTCTTTGTTATTATTCTGTATATTATTTATTAAATGATTTTCTTTACTTTGGAACCTGAATGGTAATAAGTTTATGAGTATTTTTTTTTTTTTTTAGTTAAAAGTCACTTGAAGAGTTAAAACTTCATTGGCACTCTTTTCAGTGAGGTACAGGGTGGTTTGTTAATTGGATTTGAATCCTGGTTTTAAGCAAAGTACCATAGAGAGTTAATTTTAATTAATAGAAGTTGAGAGACCTATAAATGGAAAACATACTGAAAGAAAGATCCACATGGAAGACTTATAGAGGGAAAATACCTCAAACAACGTTGAGATTATCATTTGTATTCTCTTATGATTTACTGTTTGAAAACTGCAATAGGTTTTTATGCATAGGCATATGCAAATACATATGTGCTCTGCCATCAAAGTAATTAATGGGTTTTATCTGTTTTTCCTTTGTTGAAGCTGCATTGCTCAATTGGAGTTTGATCTCTCTTGTTGATTTGATAGCTTTCCTTCTCATTCAGTATACTGCACCAAAAATAGGTAAGCGATGAAGATTTGCTGGCAGAATTTTGCTCTATCTTTGCAGTTCTGTAGTTCCAATATTCCATGATTCAGCAGGGTCTTCGTTGTTTGATGTTTTTGCTTTAGATTTTGCTGAAGTGTATATCTAATGAACTTCGCAAAGTGCTTAATAGCAGTTTTAGTGGCAACAGTCTTTAATGCTAGGTAACCCTGAGTCTTCTTTTATTAATATATATATATATATATATATATTCAAGAAAATTAGAAAAGGGGTTCGGATATTTTCTGGAATTTTGTACTTTAGAAGTTTAACGTCTGTTTCTGATTATTGTTCCTTTAATGTTTTATTTGAAATTGTTATCGTTTCTTGGAAAGTAACATGGATTACTTTCTTGTAGGATTTCGTTTCAGGAGGAAATATTTGTTGCTGTGGCCTGTTATCATCTTTTCCCTACTTGTTGTTCTTTCACAAGCTGCATATCTTGTTATATGGGCTGTTGAAGGTTATAAACAGAGTATAGGAGAGGCTTGGTGGATGAAGCTAATTGGTTTAATGATGTAAGAATATATATATATATATATATATATTTTCTCTAATCCTTTTGTCCCTTCAGTGGCTTTGCATGTTTTGACCGTTTGCCTCTTTGGGTATGCTTTTGCAGAATCCAGTCTTGGAAATCTCCCACGGTGATTTATTTCTTGGTCACACAACTTCTAGTGTTAGTTGTTGCTTTGCTTGATATACATGGGAATAGATTTGGTCTTGTTCCATGGCGGTATTCTTGTTGGGGTCATTTCTTAGCAGTTGTTGAACATTTAGGTTTGTAAGTATTTCCTTATTATTCTAATTATTTTTCATGCAGTGATATTGTTGCATATTTACTCTCCCCGCCTCAAGAAAGGTTCCATTTAGCAATCTAATATGCATGTTTGATGATTTGCTCATTGCATGCAGCAGATTTGAGCAAGAGCTGATTTTTTTCACTTTGTTAGAAAAAGTTAATCATGTTCAACACCCCTCCCTCGGTTGTACCTCTTCTATAGCTGTAGGGAAGTCTTGTTATTCTCCTCTTTTCGTTTTGGATCAATGATAGCACATTTTTTATCATTGGAATTGAGGCTTATGGACCGGAGATGAAATTTTTGATCTCTATAGGCTACTTGAAAGCTTATCAGTTGGCTACTAAAACTTCTAAAACATTATTAAAGTGGTAATATCCAATGTGCGTGCAGAATGAATTCATAGTGTATAATGTGTCTGCCTGATAGTTACTATTTCACAGGTTAGTTAACTGAAATCATCTTGCTGCTTAACTGCATTACAGTCAACTTTACAAGTTTTATGTATAAATTTCAATGCCCATTCAGCTTTCTCTGTTGTCAACGAGCTAGTATTTGTGTTGGCCTCTGACACTAAAGAAAAAGAAAGAACAGTTAAAACTATCTTAAAGCGTTTCATTCTTAAATCTTTATTTTGCTTCAGTTTCTGAACTTAAAATTACAGTAGAGTTTTTATTCTATTTTATTTGTTACTCTACATATTTGTATTTAAATTGAAAGTGAAATGGAATTATTTCCATGATTTGCTTCGTGAAGGTTCCCATCTTAGAGTTGCTTCCTGTTTGCTTCTACCTGCTGTACAGCTGGTTGTGGGAATCAGCCATCCCTCGTGGGTTTCTTTGCCATTTTTCATTGGTAGCTGTGTTGGGCTGGTGGATTGGTCGTTGACAAGCAATTTTCTAGGACTATTCAGGTGATTGCTTCATTACACTTTGTACACCACTGACCATTGTTCTACTTCATTTTCTTTGTCAATGAGTTTGTTTTTATCATTGGTTAAAACCTTTGGTAGCTTATGTTCCGGTACTTTCTTGTCAAGGTTGTGGAAGGCTCTCCAGTTTTATGCAGGCTTCAACATTGTCCTGCTTTATGTGTATCAACTCCCTATAGAGTTCTCAAACATGCTGCAGACGATAGCTGATTTTCTTGGTCTATTCAAAATATCTTCAACATCTGAGTGGCCTGCAATTTGCTCTGCTGTTTCTCTTGTACTTTTTTACATCATGGTATGTACTAGTTTTATTCATAAAAGTCTGATTCTGTTTAAAGATTCGAGCTGAAAGTTTAAATGAAGTGCAAGGCACTCTTCACTCTTCCTAGAATCTTAGATTATGCAATTCACTTAAGTTTAGTCTATCTGTGTCTGATATTTGTCCTTTAATTTAGCCTTGTCCCGATATTACAAATTTAAGATGGTTTGTAGTTTGTTTTTGTTTTGTTTTTTTTTAAATTTCCCCATATAGATATGAATTACTTAGTTTCAAAGTAGACTTTGGGGTTTGGATGACACTGTTGGCGTTCTGGATGCAATATTTGTTCAATTTACTCAGTAAATTTGCATTTGAAATTTTGAGAGCTTCCTTGTTGAAAACCTCGTATTTGTATAGCGTATAGTGATGACAGTTTTTGACATGTTAACTTATAATTATAAAGTGATGATACAATCAAGGAAAAGATTAGAGCAGCTCCGTGTAAGTGCATAATACATGTTCTGTTTTTAACTTCTTTGCCAGTGGCATTAAGTTTTGCCTGACAATCACACAGAGATGCTAACCTGAAGTTTTGGATTACGTGTATGACATAAGATGAATATATGTTGAAAATATCCTACTTATTTATGTGTTTTGGCTTTGTAAATACATTTTTCTACTGCTTCCTTCTTGGTGTGTATTTCTGCTATTTAAATATTCTGACTTGTATCGCAGCTATCTTATGTCAAATATGATTTGGAGGAAATGGATTTTATCATGTCCATGCGAAATAGTAACTTGACAGAGCAACTGCTTCCCTCAAGGCATTCATTCTTCATTCGTGAATCAAGGTACCACACTTTTGTTTATATTATTTCTGGTTCTTCCAGTGTTATCTGCTTTGAATTCTTAAAAAGGGAGAAAAGGTTCTATACACCATAAATTTCAAACTCAAGATTACTTGATTTATTAATAGATTTAGTTCATTTCTTGCATCTATAATCTAGAAGTAGCTTATTAATTCAAATAACTATTTGTCCCGCTATACCTGTTCTTGAAATTTTTACTTTTTTTAAACCTAAAAGTATTTACCTATGTTTTACTATTTTGAGCAAGGTTTTCTATGTTTAATAGAGTTTTCCTGAAAAGAAGATGCAGTAGTGAGAGGGTGCCAAGGGGGAAAAAAAAAAAAGAACAAATTTTCTGATTCAAAATTATGAATTGGCTACTTTCCACAAGTTTATTTGGCAGAATGAGAACCAATCATTGTGAATTATTTGAATTACCAGCACTCATTTTAATTCACATTTTTTTTTACTGCTGGCTTTATTTTTGATCTTATAAACTACACTGCACAAGATGTTCATGCATCATTTGTGCTCTGCTTTTCTTTTCCAAAACAAGAGAAGGTCCATGCTTTAAACAGTGGATTGTTTTGAGTTCTGTAATGTGTTATTCTAATTCTCCAGATCTGGCGTGAGGCATACCAATGTTTTACTACGACGGGCAGCTTTCCGGACTTTCACCATCAACTTTTTCACTTATGGTTTTCCAGTATGATCGCTACCTTTTACTAGATTTTGCTTTGCATTCGTAGGCTTTTATTGAATTATATAAATATAAGATTTATATGTAAATTGTCAGTGGAAAAATTTGACAGGTATCCTTGTTTGCTCTTTCCTTTTGGAGTTTCCATTTTGCAAGTATATGCGCTTTTGGGCTACTTGCATATGTTGGCTACATTGTGTATGCCTTTCCTTCCCTGTTTCGTTTGCACCGGTTAAATGGGCTTCTCCTTGTCTTCATTCTCTTGTGGGCTGTTAGCACCTATATATTCAATGTGGCATTTGCATTCTTGAATAGGAATTTTGGGAAGGTACTCCTCTCTTTTGGAGGCTTGCAAATTTCTTCATTATCATAAATTTAAGTGGTTCCAAAATTTTTTTTTCATCAACATATGGTTTTATGCAGGACATGGAGATTTGGGAGATGGTTGGATTTTGGCACTATCCAATACCTGGATTTTTTTTGCTTGCACAATTTTGTCTTGGAATTTTGGTTGCTTTGGGTAATCTTGTAAATAATTCTGTTTTCCTCTACGTATCTGGTGAGGATGCGGTATCATCAAACAACAACTCTGCTGTGGAAGGTATGAAAGTATATATTCTGAGTGCTATTTAATTCTTTTTTGGCATCTGTATTTTGAGGACATCTTTAGGTTGCCTTCGGAGTATATCTTTAGAATTCCTCAGAAGGTAAATATTTCTATGGTTTTGCATTTATGGACTGAGATTTCTATTTTACAACAGGGCTTGAAGAGTTGCTTGTTTTTTTCTTTAAGATATCATTCAAATTTTCTTTCGATTTTCCTGCTTCCTTACAGCACATAAATTCTCAGGTTTTATTTCATTATATCTACTTCTTGGCATAGTCTGTAGACTGCTTCTTGCTTCTTTCTTATCTACTTTAAGATTGGTTATGGATATTGCATAGAAAAGGGTGGCAATTATACTTTAATCTATATAATCACTTCCTTGTGTCCTTTATTTACAGTGGATGGAGAGACCAAGGTGTTCATTGTGGCTACAATTGCATGGGGACTGCGCAAATGTTCTCGAGCTATCATGCTTACACTGATATTTATCATAGCAATGAAACCTGGATTTATCCATGCTGTTTATAGTATGTTCTATTATACTTTGTCTGTTCTAGTTCTTAGTTGAGTTATAATTATAAATTGACCTTCAGCATGAGGCTTTTTGTCCAATGTTCTTGTACAATTCCCATGATCAAGTGCAAATTTGTATTGTTACAGTGAGTTTATCCATGGCAGTTTCTAATTGGCTTTATGTTCCTACCTTTGCTTCAGTGGTTTTCTTTTTGATCTATCTTTTGAGCCACAACATCAGCAGAAAGATACGCCAGTCTCTGATTCTTCTTTGTGAAGCTCACTTTGCATTATTGTACCTTCTTCAGATTGATCTGATATCTAATGCTTTGGAGAAAAAAGGCTCCACAGTTTTGGAAATCATGTCGCAGTTTGGTATGCATTTGTTCATTTAATTTGATTTATACAATATGATTGTGGCTATCAGTTAACTTTATTAAGGGCTTTTGCTTGTTCACTTAAGATGGAACTCTTGCCCAGGAAAGAGAAAAAAAACCAAAAAAATCTTCTCTGAATTGATGCAGGTCTCCTTAAACATCAAAGTTCATGGAACTTCCTGGAAATAGCTTTGCTTGCTTGCTTCTGTGCAATTCATAACCATGGGTTTAAGATGCTATTTTCGTTCTCAGCAATTGTACAGCACACCCCTAGCCCGCCTGTTGGGTTTAGCATCTTGAGAGCTGGTCTGAACAAATCTGTCCTCTTATCAGTATATGCATCCCCAAACACATCCTACAGCCATGATAATCCCTCTTATGGTATAATCTCTTTTATGCTTGTCAAAAATTTCTGTGCAAATTTGACTGTAAAAATTGTAAATAAAAAAAAGGACCTACAAAAAGGGTTCAGTTTCCAATATTAGTTGCAAATGCTAAAATAATTTTAATAGCTAATCCTTTATTTTAGCTTATTTGCTATGAATATCAGAGTGTTATGTTCATCAGGTGTCAGAAACTTAGTGCGAAAATTAACTGGTTTCTTATGTTTCTGTAATTGTACTCTAAATATAGAACTGTTTACTTGATAGATTGCATGCTGTAAAATTCATTAAAATATTATAGCAAACTAAACTAGAAGTAGTAGGTATCATCTCAGCATGATGTGTAGGTTTTCTGGATAAAACATGATAGGAAATGCTTTTAAATTATTTTGTAGCTGGTTCTTAACCTGATCTTAGGCCCCTATAAGATGACTGCTTTCCGATGAAATTGGACTTATAAGAATTTTCAATGATAGCTGTATCTAAATCATTTTATTTATTGTAATATTTTGTCGGTGTTAATGATTTGTCTATCAATATTTGCATCACCACTTCTACCACTACAGTTCATTGACAGCATTGTGTACTTACTTGTTTTGTGTTATTCAGAAAGAAGGATAGCATCATTCCTTAGTGAAATTGGGCAGAAGTTTTTATCAATATATCGATCATGTGGAACATACATTGCTTTGCTGACTATTCTTCTTACAGTATTCATGGTGACACCCAACTATATATCATTTGGATATGTCTTTCTTCTCCTTGTTTGGATTATTGGGAGGCAACTTGTTGAGAGAACAAAAAGGCGCCTATGGTTTCCATTAAAAGCATATGCAATCATGGTGTTCGTTTTTGTCTATAGCTTAAGCAGTTTTACCAGCTTGAAGGTTTGGCTGTCCGGGTTTATAGATCTGTATTTTTATTTGGGTTATGAGCCTGAAGCTTCATTGTTGGATAATATTTGGCAATCTCTATCAGTTCTAATTGTGATGCAACTTTATAGCTATGAAAGGAGGCAGAGCAAGTACAACAGAACTGATTATCCTAATCCTTTAGGTTCCGGGGTACTTGGCTTTACCAAGAGGTTTCTGATTTGGCACAGCCAGAAGGTCCTGTTTGTCTCATTATTCTATGCATCTTTGTCTCCAATTTGTGCTTTTGGGTTCTTGTATCTACTTGGCCTTGTCTTATGTTCAACTTTACCTAAAGCGTCTCAGATCCCGTCCAAATCATTCTTAGTTTATACGGGATTTCTGGTGACAGCAGAGTATCTTTTTCAGATTTGGGGTAAGCAAGCCGGAATGTTTCCAGGGCAAAAGCATTATGATTTGTCGCTCTTTTTGGGTTTCCGTGTATATGAGCCGGGATTTTGGGGTATAGAATCGGGCTTGAGGGGAAAGTTGCTGGTAGTTGCTGCATGCATCCTTCAGTACAATGTGTTCCGTTGGTTGGATAATATGCCTAGTGGTATTTCAATCAAAGGCAAATGGGAAGAGCCTTGTCCTTTGTTTTTGTCAGCAGATGATGCCCTCACCAATGGCTACATGTCTAATCAGGAAGATAAGCCATCTTCTAGTGTTGGGGCAGTACCTATAAGAAAAGACACAGCAGCAAGCAATTCATGGTCATCGTTGGCCCGTGCTTTTTCTCAAGCATCTCATCCTGTTTCCTCAAAAGCAGGTGGCTCTGAGGTTACTAGCGTGAGAAAATTTTCATTTGGATATTTATGGGGAAGCTCTAAGGAGAGTCACAAGTGGAACAAGAAGCGAATCCTCGCATTAAGGAAAGAGAGATTTGAAACACAGAAGGCTCTCTTAAAAATATATTTGAAATTCTGGATAGAGAACATCTTTAATCTTTATGGCCTTGAGATTAACATGATCGCCTTGCTTCTCGCTAGTTTTGCTTTGTTAAATGCCATCTCTATGCTGTATATTGCATTACTTGCTGTTTGTATTCTTTTGAATCAGCGGATTATACGTAAATTATGGCCAGTGCTTGTCTTCTTGTTTGCTTCCATTCTCATCCTTGAGTATTTTGCCATCTGGAAGAGTATGTTTCCTCTGAATCAACATAAACCAAGTCAGTCTGAAATATGTTGCCATGACTGCTGGAGAAGTTCAGCTTCATATTTTCAGTATTGCAGGAGCTGTTGGCTGGGTATTGCTCCTTAATCTGCTTATTACTTAAATAGAGCAGATGACCATGGCAACAGTTATACTTTGGTTTTGACAGAGAATAAAATTTGACTTATATTAATGATTCTTATATTAAGTTACTTGGCCATGTCTTACCTTTTTTCTGTCTAAAAGAAGTGTGATATTTAGACATGGGCATTTGAACAACTTTTACATAACTAACCTAGTTTAAATTGGCTTATGCTAGGAAAATATCGTGTTTTTCCTGTCAATGGTTCATGTTTACCTTTCAATTCATTATTTAATTGTGGTCTATGTCCACTTTAAAAAGGGTTTAAACTAATCTGCTATTAATTTTCCGTTTTCCCACAGGACTGATCATTGATGATCCCCGAATGCTTATCAGCTATTTTTTGGTCTTTCTGCTAGCTTGTTTCAAACTTCGTGCAGATTACTCATCTGATTTCTCAGGTTCATCAACATATCGGCAAATGATGTCTCAACGTAAAAATTTATTTGTTTGGCGAGATCTCTCTTTTGAAACCAAAAGCTTGTGGACCTTTCTTGATTACATAAGGCTTTATTGTTATTGCCATCTATTGGACCTTGTCCTTGTATTGATTTTGATTACTGGAACTCTTGAGTATGATATTCTGCACCTTGGTTATCTCGCTTTTGCTCTTGTTTTTTTCCGGATGAGGCTTGAAATTCTGAAGAAGAAGAATAAAATATTCAAGTTCTTGCGTATCTACAACTTTGCTGTCATTGTTCTTTCTCTTGCCTATCAATCTCCTTTTGTAGGGGAGTTTAGTTCAGGGAAGTGCAAGACTGTGAACTACATATATGAAGTCATTGGATTTTACAAGTATGACTATGGATTTCGAATTACTGCCAGATCTGCACTTGTTGAGATTATCATATTTATCTTAGTATCACTTCAGTCATATATGTTTTCCTCCCACGAGTCTGATTACGTGTCACGATATCTTGAAGCAGAGCAAATTGGTGCCATTGTACGTGAGCAAGAGAAAAAAGCTGCCTGGAAAACTGCACAGTTACAACAAATTCGTGAATCTGAGGAGAAGAAACATCAGCGCAACTTGCAAGTGGAGAAGATGAAATCTGAGATGCTCAACTTGCAAATACAGCTTCATAGCACGAATTCAGTTGCAACTCTTAGCAATGTTTCTCCTGATGATGAAGGCCTACGCAGGAGGAGGAGTGCTTCTCTGATTTCAAATAGGGATGTTGGGCCTCTTGACAAAGAGGAAGGCATGCCTCAGAAGCAAGAGCAAGTTATTAAACCGGATTCAGTATTCCCTCCTGAAGCACATGCTTATGCGGCTCATATGAAAGGAGAGAGTCTTGAAATAGTGGAATCTCCAAAGAATTCAATGGAATATGCAACTTGTGAGATCTCCGAAATTGAACATGATACTGAGAGTGCATTTTTTGATTCAGAGAAAAGTAGGAAAAGCAATGCAAAGGAAAATCCTTTGATTTCCGCTGTACACCTCCTAGGTGATGGTGTTTCCCAGGTACAGTCTATTGGAAATCAGGCAGTTAATAACCTTGTGAATTTCTTGAACATTGCACCTGAAGATTCAGATATGAATGAGCACTCATCTATTGAGGATGAGGCTTGTGATGAGATGGAGGGCCAAAAGATGCAGAATATGCATTTGAACCGTTCATCTTCTCTGCAATCTGATAAAAGTGTAGATGCTACGAGTTTGCAGCTGGGGAGGATCTTACGCCATATATGGTCCCAAATGTGGTCCAATATTGATGTTGTGTGCTACTGTTTGTTTGTCCTTGTCTTTCTATGGAACTTCAGTTTGCTATCTATGGTGTATCTTGCAGCTCTTTTCTTGTATGCTCTATGTGTGAATACAGGTCCAACTTATATCTTCTGGGTTATTATGCTGATCTACACAGAGGTTTATATGTTGCTTCAGTATCTGTATCAAATTGTAATCCAGCATTGTGGATTGAGTATTAATTCAGACCTGCTTCATGAAATAGGATTTCCTACTCATGAAATCAAGTCATCATTTGTTGTGAGTTCGTTGCCTCTATTTCTTGTCTACTTATTTACCCTCTTACAGAGCTCTATAAGTGCAAAAGATGGTGAGTGGATTCCCTCGACTGATTTGAACTTCCATAGGAGTTTTCATTATAGAAAAGAGGTTCATGTGAACTATAGCTGGAGTGAAAGGATGTCAGAGTTGCTCCAATTTGTAATAAATATGGTGAAACTGGTAATTAGAAGTTTTTGCTGGTACTGGAAATCATTGGTACAGGGAGCGGAAACCCCTCCTTACTTTGTTCAAGTTTCAATGGATGTTCATGTTTGGCCAGAGGATGGGATTCAGCCAGAAAGGGTTGAGTCTGGAATAAACCAACTGCTTAGGCTAGTTCATGATGAGAGGTGTACTGAAAAAATCCCCAGTCATTGCCCATTTGCCAGTAGGGTTCAGGTTCAAAGCATTGAAAGAAGTCAAGAAAACCAAAACATCGCTTTGATTGTTTTTGAGGTGCTGTATGCATCTCCCTTGACAGGATGTACCTCAGCAGATTGGTACAAGTCACTAACACCAGCAGCTGATTTGGCTAAAGAAATTCTCAAGGCAAAGCGTGCTCAGTTTGATGAATTGATAGGATTCCCATACAAAATACTCTCTGTAATTGGCGGTGGGAAAAGGGAATTTGATTTGTATGCTTACATATTTGTTGCTGATCTCACTGTGTTTTTCTTAGTCGCAATTTTCTACCAGTCAGTCATTAAGAACAACAGTGAATTTCTTGATGTTTACCAGCTAGAAGATCAATTTCCTATAGAGTTTGTAATTATCTTAATGGTAAGTTTATTTCTTCTTTCTCTTCTTAACCTCCTTAGTTTGCATGACCATTTCTCATGCTTTAATTGTCATTTTCTTTGCATTCTGTCTTGGCTTATACTATGCGCTAGATATGCTGTGATCTAATTCCAAACTGGGTCATATTCTTTGGTGCAGATTATCTTTTTCTTGATTGTTGTTGATCGCATACTTTATCTCTGTTCATTCGCCACAGGAAAAGTTATTTTCTACCTTTTCAACCTCGTTCTCTTTACATATATGATTACAGAGTATGCTTGGCAGATGAAACCTTCTGACCAGCATGGTGGTCGTCTAGCACTGCGTGCTATATTTCTTGCTAAAGCAGTTTCTCTAGCACTTCAGGCTGTACAAATCCGACATGGAATTCCTCATAAAAGCACCTTGTTTCGACAGTTTTTGACCAGTGAGGTTTCACGAATTAATTATTTAGGCTATAGACTTTATCGGGCTCTACCATTCCTTTATGAATTACGATGTGTACTCGACTGGTCTTGCACAACGACATCTTTGACCATGTATGACTGGCTCAAAGTAAGTCCAGAGTTTCTTCTTCTTCTTCTTCTTCTTCTTGTTATTATTATTATATTATCTTTGCGCTCAAAATATAAGTTAATTTAGTTACCTCTGGTCGTGGAAATTTTTTTGTTACAAGATTGAGGACAGATGTATGTAGCTCATACTGGCTTAGATTCAAGAAACTTGGTGTTTTTTGGGTAAGAATCCAGGTTTAAGCTTTAGGGCATAGAGAGGGGTGGAAACATACCGGTCTAAGACTTTGGTGATTTCTGGAAACAGAGGCTAGGTTCCAGGAAAATCTTGAAAGTGATTATGTCATAAGTATGTGAACATAGGTTATTGGCTCAATGTGAGGACCGAGAGTTTCTAGGGTTATAATACTGTACTGGCTTTTGGATACTGAGAAGAGGAAACAAGGTTTTGGTTGTGATTTTGAAGAATAACGAAGGTGCCTGCTTTTTCTCTGTGTGTGTGTGTGTGAGAGAGAGAGAGAGAGTGACAGAGAGAGGTAGGCACGAAGCCTTAAATAAACCAAAGTAATCCAACAGGTAATCATTTCTTTAATCAAAACCTAGTAAATTATGAAGGGTACATCATTACCTACAAGGACTTCTGGGCTATTTATTATCTTGCAAGGTCTATGACTCTCAATCAGTAAACTACCTAATAAACAAATTTGGATTTGAATATGTTTCATGTTAGGTTGGATGCTTGACATTGTTATTTTCTGTTCATATTTTTTGCTTTGTCCTTGTTTTCCGGGTTGTTGGTACATTTGTTTCTAGATTTAGTTATCCCAAATCAGTTAGATTGGGGATTTGTTGCGGCCCTTATATTCATGTTGCTCTCTCTAACAAAGACAGTATGCTTGACAGAAGAACGTAAGACTAAACCAGGAAAAGTTGCCCAAATTATTTAAGGGCAGATGATGGGAAGAAAATTAGGATGCAGGCAAGCATTATCTATTAAAAATGAAACATGAAAAAAACAAAACAGGGAATAAAAGAAAAAGAACTGGGGAATTTATTCAGAGAATAAGGAAGGTACCACTGCCAACTGCTAGGATGTTAACTATTAAAAATCAGGCAAGCATGTCATTTATCACTTATGAATTATAAATTCATTATTATCAGATCACGTGGTATTTCTTTTTGATGGTCATGACATATATCGTTTGGCATCATTCTGTATCAGTGACACAAAAGATAATTGCAATGATAACTTTTATTTCTTGATTCTGGCCAAGAAGGATTTTTGTGTTACATAGTTATAAAGAATCGTTGTTTTGAGAGAGTAAGCAAGGATTCCTTGATTGAATTGTTTTCTTGTTGATTTTTAGAAACTAACTTGTTGCTTTCTTCTTAGCTGGAAGACATAAATGCAAGCCTATACCTTGTCAAATGTGATAATGTGTTGAATAGAGCTAAACACAAACAAGGAGAGAAGCAAACAAAAATGACCAAGTGCTGCAATGGGATATGTCTGTTCTTCATATTAATTTGTGTTATCTGGGCTCCTATGCTGGTAAGGGACTTCTAACAGTTACACTTTTTTGCATAATATATTTTTCGATGTATAATACGTACTTCATTAGCAGTTTTTATAATTTAATATTGCAAAGAAATTTTAATATTTGATTCGACCCATCATCAATAATTCATGTTCCTTTTTTAAATCTAGATCATCATACATAAGGCCAGCTGTCCCTTTCCTTTGCAATTATTCTTAGGATGTACAATCACAATTTCCCACTGCCAATTATGTTCTATTGCTTGAATGTACTACGTATGCCTTATACACTCAGAGTTCTTTATATCCTTACTTTTAGGTTCGTAAAGTGTTGGCAGATGATCCAAGGACTTCTATCATAGCTTCTTTGTATTTGCTGCTGCTGCTTCTTTTTATTTATTTAATTTTTCTGAGCGCCGATGTGAACTAGGTGATTAAAGCGTAGCATAAATCAAAACTTTAAAGGAGTAAAGCAAGTGTTTTGTGATATTACACTTTAACCTGACAATAGAACATGTTACAATTGTCTTACTGAAATTAATGACATTCATATTGTACTAATAGTGCCTGTGGGCATTCTTAATGCTTTTACCTGAAGTCATATGCAACTACGAATGTCTAGATATTTTGTATCTTGTTCTTAGGTGGAAGGAGCATTCTATATCTTGATCAGTCAATAAATTTATTTGTTTTGTTCTGCCAGATGTACAGCAGTGGCAATCCTACGAATATTGCAAACCCCATTAAAGATGCAAGTTTTCAAATAGACATTAGTACTGGTGCCGGAAGGTTGACCTTGTATCAGACAACTCTTTGTGAAAAGCTCGAATGGGATAAGCTCAATTCTGATGTTAATCTTGATCCCCTAAATTATTTGGATACCTACAATAAGAATGATATACAATTGATATGCTGCCAAACTGATGCAAGTATTTTGTGGCTTGTCCCTGAGGTTGTTCAGAGAGGATTTATTCAGTCCCTTGACTGGGATATGGACATGGGTATCACTTCCACTTGGCTGCTTTCAAGGGACCGGCCAAAGGGCAAGGAAGTTGCGAAATATGATAAACCTGCTGATGCTAAGGATCTTCCAGAACGTTCTGATGTCCAAAAGGTTCTCAATGGTTCTACAAACAGTTTTAGGATATATAATCTTTATCCAAGATACCTTCGTGTCACTGGTTCTGGTGAAGTCAGAACTTTTGAGCAAGAGGTACACAGGAGATTTCGTTTGGATTTTATATCTCTTCCTCCCCTTCCCTCCTTCCCTTCCATGACACATCATTTAGTATTTTTTTTGCCATTGTTTACATTTCTTTTTTAATGACTTATCAGTAAGAATGTTTAATATTCCCTATTACTTCGTTTTAGCCATTGATCTTTCAGTCAGGAAAAAGGCTCTAAAGGTAGTCATAAGAGGTATTTAACCCTTAATAATCTATTATTGACATAAAACCAAATTCTACAGGTTACTTCAGTTGCTAGTTCAGTGAGTGCAGATCTTGTTATCAACCATGCAGATTTTAAGTGGTGGTCCTTCCATGCTATCAATTCATCTGATGTAAGAAGCTGCAGAGGTTTCACAGGACCTATGGCCATTGTAGTATCTGAAGAAACACCACCACGTTAGTTCTGGGAAACTATTTTTATGTTGTATGTTTATTGTGATTGCAAGTTATATTGATTTTCTTTATTATACTGATTAATATTGCAATACTACAACAGAGGGTATTCTTGGAGACACGCTAAGCAAGTTCAGTATTTGGGGTCTCTACATAACTTTTGTGCTTGCTGTTGGCCGGTTTATCAGGCTTCAATGCTCCGACTTAAGAATGAGAATACCTTATGAAAACTTGCCTTCCTGTGACAGGTAATGATTTCTATTTTTGTTCCCTTTCAAAATCAAGATGCATCCTTCTAAGAAAATGTGATGGTAGAATTCCGTTCTGATAGAAGGGTAGAGGATGGAGGCACGGAACACTATTTCACTGAAATCTGTTTATCTGGTTTTGATTTAGGTTGATAGCCATCTGTGAAGATATATATGCTGCAAGAGCAGAGGGCGAGCTTGGAGTCGAAGAAGTCCTTTACTGGACCCTAGTGAAGATCTATAGGTCACCTCACATGCTGCTCGAGTATACCAAACCTGACTAGTTGTCATCGTCGATGCACTTTTGGTTGCAAGAGTTTCCACAGGTTTTTACCAAACAATCTTCGACTAACAGCCAGCCATACTGGAATTATTTGAATTGATGTGCTTCTTCCTTTGGTGGCCAAGAATCTTTTTGGAGGTCATAGTTTCCTTTTCCATAGCGTCTTCGGTTGCCATCTTGAAAGAAATGCTAAATATTACACTACTAAAACATGAACAACAGCCATGTTATGGAGCTACAAAGTAACTTCTGCTTCACAGTTGGTCTAAAAGAAGGCACCCTGTCTTTATATAAAGAGAAGAAATGGTTTCTTAGGAAGCTTTTCTTTGTTGGCCTTGTATATAATTTATAGATTACATAGATAATTTGTACAATACTAGTAATATATATATATATATATATATACACACACACACACACACACACACAAACAAACAAAAACAAAGTATGTGTCGGATTGGTTGTGGCATCTATATCCACCTTTCCAAACTTTGAATATAAGGGTGCCATTATTTTGTCCCTAGAAAATTGTTAAAAGATAATAAGAAGCTTCAAGTGACAACATAGATGGCAAACCAAGAATCAGAGTTGGAAAAGTTGATGATTGCAATTTGTCTTCTGTAGTAATGCGAGTTCATTAGTCTTTCAAAGAGTAATGCAAAAATTGCAACTCTTAGCTAAAGACAAATTGTTCGCGATGCAAACTAAAACTGATAGTGAGTTCATTAGAAACAAAGAATTCCTGCACCTACCATTGGGTGCAAACTTTACCTACTCTTTTGAAAGTGTACATGTGTAAAGATGTGATATCTTTATTTCAAAATCCAAATTATGTTGGCATAGTGCTACTGCCACAAGGAGAGTGACCTAAGATAGAGGAGCTATGAATCTCATATTGACTATGTAATAGGTATCAAAGTTCAATTGAGTGTATAAATGTTCGTATCATTTTCAATTTATAAGGTGTTAGTAAGGTCTATTGGGTTGAATTAAAACAGTACCTTGCAGGTTGGTGTGAGCCATGATATTTGGTATCAACGCCGACTTGGGGTACTAATGATGTGCCACTAAGGACAACGGGCTCTCGTTGAAGTGAGGAGGATGTTATGATCTTAGAGTAGAGCCATGAATCCCACATCGGTTGTTTACTAGAGTTCGAATGGGTTTGCAGTATCTTCAACTTGTGAACTGTTTTTTTAAACAAAATTATGAAGTTTAATAAATTAAAACCAATAATACAAATTGACATGGACCGTGACACTGCAAATTTTTGGCCTAGGGACTTTAGGACTTGTATAAACTAGCTAAGTAGCTGTGCCATGCCACCCCAGCAAGTTGACTTTGCTAAGAACGGATGCTTGTTTCATTTATGGTGTAATTAATTTACCAGTTGATTAAACCTATAATGTTTTTAAAGCTCTCAAGGTTTCATGGCTACCATCAGAGTGAGATCATTAAATTTTAGCTGGAAGCTTGAGTAAGAGATTATGTGAAAGGAATCTCAAAAAACAGCCAAAAACAAGGAGGGAAGCCATCAATGTTCCTAAGATTTGAAATTCTTTCCTAGCTCGTGCATTCGGCATCTTTCTTGATACAGCAAATCTCAGCTACGAGACCCACATATTTACTTCTCTTTAAATAAAATCATTCTCCACCTAACTCTTAAAAACTCTATTTATTTATTTATTTTTTATTACCATACTTTAGTGGATGCCATTGTGTCATCTGTAAACGTTTGGGTCACCTTTTATTAATGTTTATATTATATATATATATAATATATATCTGTGTGATGCAGGCCATACAGGACGCTTTGATGGGGACCTGGGATGAAGCTTTATATTGCTAGCTAAAAT
>JBBYHO010000003.1:9146686-9170835 GCA_038382025.1 Adansonia gregorii | reverse complement strand
AAATTACAAATTAATTATTCAAATAACATATATCTTATTAAATATAATTCAAAAAATTAAACATATATATAAATAAAATATGCGCCACTTTATTAATTAACTTGTAAACTTTTTTTATTTCACAGTTTATATATAAAATAATTGTAAAAAATGGACCAAACATAATTTCTCAATTAAAATATTCTTTCCGCATAAATCCATTTTATCTTCGACCCTGTAAGTAGATGTTATGTTTTGGGTATGGAGTTGAAGAGGAAAGAATGAAATCACCAAAGAACCCATTTTCCAATCATATTTCATCTGTTCTTTTCCTTTTGTAGTCTTCTCTTTTCTATTTTGCTCGCGACTGGCAGCAATCAAGTGGAATTCTCGTCAAATTTGAGATAAGAAGCTGGGAAATTTGCTTTATCAGGAACCCATTTGTAGGTTTGTCTCTTACGCTTCTCAAATTGAAAATGTAAAGAATAAATTGCAAGAACTATCTATATTTGTGATTTTAACGCATGAAACAAATAGTATTCTGTTCGGTTTTGGTTACAAGGAAACAAGTTTAGAAAATAACTTAAATTCCAAGGTATAGATTATTAGTTCTTTATGGGTCTCGAAAGATTTAACTTGTCTTAACATAAATGACTATGAAACTGAAGAGAACTGAGTTAATGGCTTGGTTTGGTTCTTCAAATTTGTTATCTGGATCCTTCATTGGTTTTTTCAATCTAATTCTCTTTCCCATTTCAGACGGTTCTCTTTCTTGTTCTTCTCCCCTTCCGATGTTCAGATTTTTCATCTTGTTTGTGTAATTTTTTTTCCCTAATAACTAATGATAGCTAAAGCAGTTGGCAACTTGTCATATGACCCACCACCTGTTTGAGTATTTTCTCCTGTGCACCGTAGGTTGGTTACAGACTCGTTAATCTTACTAAATTTGAAGACATTTGCATTCCAGTGACCCGCAATACTTCCTTCGAAATATTAATTTTTTTCTTTCCCTTATTCTTTGTCTTTAAACCGCATTTGATTCAAATTTTCGGTCCATCAATTAGTTAGTTAAGTGTCAATAACAAATCCCTCCAAAACCTTCTTATAATATATTGTTATAATATAGATCTTGGGTTTTACTTGGATTCTAACGTATAGTTTTATATTACTATGTTTTCCTTCAATGGCTTCCGATTAAACAGTTTGCAATACATCAATAAATCCAATCTAATGTTTTCAAATGAAAACGTAGAAATTATATTTAAAATACACAATTAAATAATGTTTTATTATTTAAAATACATTGAAATTACCTGTGACACAGCCTGCGCCTGCAATACATCTCTTCTGCCATGTCATCACAGTCTGCCACGTAGGATAATGCAAAAAATAGTAAAAAAATGAGAAAAGAAACTTACTACTAATACTTACCATACTTACCTTTTGGTTTGAAACCCAGGGCTTTTACTTAAGCTGCAGCCACAGGGCTCCACCCTTCTTCAGTTCACCAGTAACTGGCAATGGTCATTTCGGTTGGAAGTTCTGAGTTTGTTACTCTTCCTATTCGTTTTGTTTTGCTGTTTCTTCATATTGGAGTATTTTCTTTGCTGGAAGTGATAAGCTGCCTGCTGGGAACAATGGATAAGTCAAAGAAGAAGATTAAGGAATTTTGAACTTTGGATGTTAGCTAATTTTTAGTGCATTTAATTGGATAAAGATAGATCCTTTAGCTTCTATTTTTTGTCTGGTCTACTCTGCCTTTATCTTTGGTATAGGAATCTGAGTAGAAAATGATACATCGTATGCACCAACTGTCATTCTAGCGCTTTAGTTCTTGTGTTTCAGTCCTTTACTAGCTTTGAGAAGCATGGGTTTTGTTTAATTTTGCTAGTGATAAATATACCCTTTTTTATTCTCATTGGATAAAGTCATTTTCTTCTAAATATTTGAAAGGCCTTTTTCCATAAATGACTTTGGTTGCTTGTTGGAAATTTTACTTTATTTGATCTTCTGTTCTTTGTAGAATATTTCATACTGGTGCGAACTGTGAAATTATGAAGATCAGAAGCTGTGCTGGCATTACAAGACCAAGCTTTTTGCTTGTACATTCTGAGTTACCTGTTCTTACCTTCGATAAACCCAAATTAACTTGGACATCGGCTCTTAGAATCCCAAGTAACTATGAGAGGACTTTTGGATCGGTGACAAGTTTTCGTTGCTCTGTTGCTGCTAGAGCCTTTGCTTCTACATCTTTCCATTCATCTGCCTCAAAGCCAAATACTGTTCGTTTGGGTCAGAAACAAGGTGATTCCTCATCCTTGTATGTTCGTCCTAGTTTGCTGGACATGAAGAAAGAGAGGATAGCAAATCGTGCCAAGGTTTATGAGTTTTTGAGGGGACTTGGTATTATTCCTGATGAGCTAGATGGGCTAGAACTTCCTGTCACAGTTGAGGTTATGCAGGAACGTATAGATTTTCTTCATACATTGGGGCTTACTATTGAAGACATCAACAATTATCCACTTGTTCTCGGTTGTAGTGTGAAAAAGAACATGATTCCTGTTCTTGACTATTTAGGGAAATTGGGTGTTAGAAAATCCACTTTCACAGAGTTTCTGAGAAGATATCCACAAGTTCTCCATGCAAGTGTTGTGGTTGACCTTGCCCCGGTAGTAAAGTATCTTCAAGGATTGGATATCAAGCCTAACGATATTCCTCGGGTCCTTGAGAGATATCCAGAAGTCCTGGGATTCAAGCTTGAGGGGACCATGAGCACATCAGTGGCTTATTTGGTCGGCATTGGGGTGTCAAGAAGGGAAGTTGGAGGGGTCTTAACCAGATACCCTGAGATTCTAGGGATGCGAGTAGGCCGTGTGATCAAGCCATTTGTGGAGTATCTTCAAAGCTTGGGTGTTCCTAGGTTAGCTGTAGCTAGATTGATAGAGAAGCGCCCTCACATCCTTGGATTTGGGTTGGAGGAGAGGGTCAAACCAAATGTTGAATCGCTTCTAGAGTTCAATGTTAGAAAAACGGCACTGTCTTCTATAATAGCGCAATATCCTGAAATTGTTGGAATTGATCTTAAGCCAAAGCTTCTTGGTCAAAGGAGTTTGCTTCAATCAATTATTTATTTGGAACCTGAGGATTTTGGGACAGTTGTGGAGAAAATGCCTCAAGTTGTGAGCCTTAGTACTGGTCCTATGGTGAAGCATGTAGATTTCCTAAAGGATTGTGGATTTTCCGTGGAACAAGTGAGGAACATGGTTATGAGTTGTCCCCAGGTTCTTGCTCTGAATCTTGACGTCATGAAACTTAGCTTCGATTACTTCCAAATGGAGATGCAGAGGCCTCTTGATGATTTGGTTGCTTTCCCAGCATTCTTTACTTACGGGCTTGAGTCTACTATAAAGCCTAGACACAAGATTGTAGTAAAGAAGGGCTTTAAATGTTCTCTCTCATGGCTTCTTAACTGTTCTGATGATAGGTTTAAGGAACGGTTGAACTATGACACAATTGAGATGGAGGAGATGGAGATGGAAACAACACTTTCATCTGACATGAATTCACTGATGGAACCAAGGAGTGATGAGTCTGATTCCGAGTACGAGGATAGCGATGATGAGTATGTATAAAACCATTGTCCAGGTTCAGGCAATGCTCTGCTGTGGGAATTTTTGGCTATTTTCAAATCAGATCATTATGTGGAGAGGAAGATGTAATATTGAACGAAGGTAAACTCTCTGTTAAGTTGAAACAGGTGGATAGACTATCTTTGCAATTCTTACGTGAAAATCAGAGACTGATTTTATCAAGTGGCCTCGTATTTTTCATAGCCACACGTTAGATATTTAATAGTTTTTGTAAGGCCCAGTGTCTGAATTGTGAGAATATGACAATTTTGTTTCAATTAGGTAACACATGACTTGCCCCAATTTGCGTTTGTTGCTGGATCTCGTTAATCCTTTGCAGCATCTTATAGTTGGCTGCATTATGATTTGCATGCCGTAGTTGCATTTTCTCCTTCCTCTTCTTGTTCTTTTTGTTTTGAGTGTAATTTACCACTGACACGAATCCACTTTCGTTTTTTCAGCCATACCCACCCGGAGACCGATGTTCCTTCTGTTGTAGTGGGCAAATGGGCATTGTAGTTTGGCATGCGATTCATCGATAGCTCACAATACCTAAAAGTAGACACCGTAGTATCAATGCATGATGTCTCAATTCTCTTCTATTTTTCAAATTGTTCTTGTCATTTTTTTTTTCAATAGCGATTTCACCACATTATATAAGGCTTTTGTTTAGAGGTGAGTGTCTGCATTCAAATATGAAACATCATGAGAAGTTGTAGCCTACTGACTCAAATTCTGAAAAAAATCCGCGCCGCGCGAATGATGTTCAGTTGATACGTTTCTTCTGATGGTTTTTTAATGAATCCTTGAGAATGAACACGCTCGGTAAAGTGAAGGTAATCCTTTCTTCCTTTGGCTTCAACTGATTTAACATGTTGCTAATTGAGTCCATGAAAACTCATAGCAATTCCTAAGTTTTTTGCTCATGGTAAACCGTCTCCACTCGTGTCCCTGTTGCAGCCATTGCAAAAACCTTCATCCCAATGGCCACTTAGGAATGAGGATTTATCTATTTTTATTAAATTAATTATTTAATTTTTAATTATTAATTTTTATTAAATTCACAATATATTCATTTTTAAAAAAAATTTCATTGAACATTGAAATCCTTTTTTTTTCAAGTGATAATTTTTATTTAAATTAAAATTGAATAATTTCTGTTTATCTATTTTATTATTTCTATTAAAAGACTTTATGAAGAAAACACTTTTTCAATTTTATTATGACAACAACAACAATAATCTATATATTTTTATTTTATTAAAAGAATTTTATGAGAACAACGCTTATTGAGGTATTTGAAATTGAAAGAAGTGAGTAATGGGAACCTTGAAACGCCATAGTTGCAGAGGGGCGTTGACATCAATGAGTAAATGTTGAATGATCAACAATCTCTGATTTTCCCAAACAATTCTCATTGGAATCCAGAAATTTTTGAATTTTTTGAAAAGGAAAAAAAAAATTAAATGGGAGGGAGGGAGATCCTGAGGCACACTAGGCTAAGCTTTTGCGGTTGGAGCCTGGCACGATTGTGACCCTTTAAACGACATCGATCACTCTTCGACTACTCAATGTGGGACCAACTCGGCTCAGTTTCCGTTAAACCCGCGACAATCATTTTTGACCATAGTAGCGTCGCACTGGAACTGCAATCCCTCGACTTTTCCACAGCATATAAAGGAACCATCCCGTCCCAAACAGGAAAAAGAGCGAAAAAGAAGTTCGTTGATCTTTCAGAAAACTTCGCTTTACCACATAGGATGGGAACGTCTAAAATTTTTGAAAATCTTGCACGTCTTGCTTCCAACTACGCTACATTTCCTCGTAGTTGGCTGTTAGTAGTTTCCCACGATTATGGAGCTTTAGGACACGCGAGAATCATTTTTTCATACATAAACATATTTTATATATGTATATCCATCTTACGATTATGGAGCTTTAGGACACGCGAGAATCATTTTTTCATACATAAACATATTATATATATATATATATACCCATCTTTTAAAACATTTTTGAGGACAAGATTTTCACGATTCGTGTTTGACCGTAGTGTTTGACAGCACAATTAACTAATTTCCATTCCTTCCCTTTTGTTCTTTCTTTTACTCTCCCCCACCAGAAATGCACACGACCCGAGATTTCTTGGGGATTTCAATTCAAAATTCCTTTTTTATTTTCAGAAAATTTTGATTTGAAGCGTTATGTGTATTGTGGATTTTAATGAAACTGAAAACCCAGGAACGGATTTTGTTTTTGTTTTGTTGTGATCTCTAATTGCTTGTATTAAAGAGTTAATCTCATGGGGAATTTTCTTACTGGGTTTCTCTTACCTCTGCTGCTTTTAACGGGTATTTGATACTTATTCTCATTACCTTAATTTCCCTTTTTTCCCCTTATAAATTGATTATATTTATATATAAGAGATTGACAGTTTCTTTTTCTTTTCTTTTTTTTTTTCCATTTTTCTCCATCTTTTAATAGCAATTCATTTTATGATGATGTGTTTTTTTTCTTGGAATCCACTTTGTGTATGCATTTACATGAGCTATTTTTATGAATGCATGTGTATATCATTATAATATAGTTGCCTGGATAAGTTTTCAATATTGGCCTGCTATTCCATAGGGAAATAACTTAGTTCTAAAGCCATGAGGGAGGTGTTAGGAAGTTGAAGAGAATCTAAATTTCCTTCTAAGTTATCCAAGCTAGTGTTAAGAGTGAGGAAACTTGTATCCTAAAATTTGTTTCCTGCTGGTGAGTTCTGTGGAGAACACTAGTCTTTTTATTATTTAAATGGAGCCTGTTTAATTCATTTCATCTATTGTTTGGGTATTCACTTCTGTTTTAAAATAAGTCAATCTTGACCTTGACAAGTTCCAAATATATAACCTTCGAGTGTTGAGACCGGCGAAATCTAATTTATGGATACTGGAACTTAGTTTAAAGTTAGCTTGTGACACAGGACATCAATCAGTCTTTTTTACTATTCCACATATTATTTCTCAACTGATTTTCTTCACTATGAAACCTAAAAATATAACAAGTATGGAAGTGTTTTAATAGTTACAAGTTACTGGAAAATAAATACTTCATTGGTATTCGTGTTGCTGAGGTACAGATTGGTTGTTAATGGGCTTTGAGGCCTGGTTTTATGCAAAGTTGAGAGAGCTGTAAATGGAAAACTTACAGATAAAAAGATCTACATGAAGACTCGCATGGAGAAAAATCTTCACCCAGTGTTGAGATTATCATTTGTAATCTTTTATGAGTTACTGTTTGAAAACTGCAATATGTTTTTGTGCATAGGCCTAATACAAATATATATGTGCTATGCCATCGAACTAATAAATTGTTTTTACCTGTTTTTTCCTTCCTTCAAGCTGCGTTGATCAATTGGAGTTTTATCTCTTTCATTGATTTGATAGCTTTCCTTCTTATTCAGTATACTGCACCCAAAATAGGTAAGTAATAAAAATTTGCTGTAAAATTTTGCTTTATTGTTGCAGTTCTATAGTTCTAATATTTCATAATCCAGTTGGATCATACTTATTTGACATTTTTGCTTTAGATTTGTATTCCTTTTCTGGTTGATGCTTTAGATTTTGCTGAAATTTATATTTAATGATAACAAACTTCTTAATTGTATTTTCAATGGAAAAGTTATTTTATGCTAATGTAATCCTGAGTCTTTTTTTATATATTTTTAAGAAACTTAGAAAGGGGCTTTGAGATATTTTCTAGACATCTTGCACTTTAGAAGTTTAACCTATGTTTCTGATTATTGTTCCTTTAATGCTTTATTTGATGTTGTTATCATTTCAGATAATATAACATAGGATTAACTTCTTGTAGGATTTCGTTTCCGGAGGCAGTATTTGTTACTGTGGCCTGTTATCATCTTTTCCCTACTGGTTTTTCTTTCACAAGCTGTATATCTTGTTATATGGGCTGCTGAAGGTTATAAACAGAGTTTCGGAGAGGCTTGGTGGATGAAACTAATTGGTTTTATGATGTAAGAATATGTTTTGTTTTCCCTAATTCTTTTGTCCCTTCAATGTTTCTGCATATTTTGACAATTTGTCTCTTTGCGTATGCTTTTGTAGAATCCAGTCTTGGAAATCTCCTACTGTGATTTATTTCTTGGTTGTGCAACTGCTAGTTGTATTTGTTGCTTTGCTTGATATGCATGAGAACAGATTTGGTCTTGTTCCATGGCGGTATTCTTGTTGGAATCATTTCTTAACAGCTGTTGAACGTTTAGGTTTGTAAGTATTTCCCTTATTTTTCTAATTGTTTTTCATGCAGTGATATTGTTGTACCATGTACTCTCCCCAACCCAGAAAAGGATCTATTTAACCAATCCCGTATGCGTGTTCTGTGATTTGCTCATTACGCAGAGGATATGAGCAAGAGCTGATTTTATTCACTTCATTAATGATTCAATCATGTTCAACACCCTGCTCCCTAACATCCCCCTTCAATAGCAATAGTGAAGTTTTCTTATTATCTTTTCATTTTGGATCAATGATAGTACACTTTTGTGATCTTTGGAATATTTCTCTTCTGCTCTTTTGGGCCTTCTGGACTGGAGGTGAAATTATTGACTCTGTAGCCTACTTGAAAGCTTATCAATTAGCTACAAGAACCTTTAACACAATATTTTGTCTCATATGACCTTGTCAGATGTAAAATTTTTGTCATTCTAAGTCAAGGATTTTCATGTGGTAATAAAATAGCATGTTGAGTTTCCTGTGAACACAAATGTTTGGTATTTTGTGCATTATAGCTCTGCTTTTTCTGAGTTCTATTCTTGAAAAATTGGTAATATCAATGTATTTGCACAATGAATTAATAACACATCAGGTGTCAGCCTGATAGGCTGCTATTTCATGGGTTAGTCAACTGAAATCATCTTTCTGCTTAATTGAATCCCGTTCAAGTTTGTACCTTTTTACTTATAAATCTCAATGTCCATTAAGCCTTCTCCTTTGTCAAGAAATTGGTACTTGTATTGGTCTCTTACACTAAAGAATAAGAAAGAAAAGATAAAACTATCTTAAAGTATTTCTTTCTTAATCTTTATTTTGCTTTAGTTTCTAAAAATTACAGTGGAGTGTTTTTTTTTTTTTTTAAATTTTTTTATTATCCCAAAAATTTATATTTAAATTAAAACTGATATAGAATTATTTCCATGGTTTGCTTCCTGAAAGGTTCCCATCTTAGAGTTGCGTCCTGTTTGCTTCTACCTGCTATTCAGCTGGTTGTAGGAATTAGCCATCCCTCATGGGTTTCTTTGCCATTTTTCATTGGTAGCTGTGTTGGGCTAGTGGATTGGTCTTTGACGAGCAATTTTCTAGGACTATTCAGGTGATTGCCTCATGACTCTTTATACACCACTGACCAATGTTCTATTTCACTTTCTTTTTCGATGAATTTGTTTTTACCATTTCTTAATGCCTTTAGTAGCTTATGTACTTGTACTTTCTTCTCAAGGTTGTGGAAGGCTCTCCAGCTTTATGCAGGCTTCAACATTGTCTTGCTTTATGTGTATCAGCTCCCTATAGAGTTCTCAAATATGTCACAGAGGCTAGCTGATTTTGTTGGTCTACTCAAAATATCTTCAACATCACGGTGGCCTGAAATTTGCTCCGCTGTTTCTCTTGTACTTTTTTACATCATGGTATGTGCTAGTTGTATTTTTATAGATTTGATTCTGTTAGATTCTAACGGAACCTTTAAATGAAGTGCAAATCACTCTTCCCTCTTCCTAGGATCTTGGATTCTGCAATTCACTTCATTTAGTCTATCTTGTGTCTGACATTCGTCCTTATAATTTAGTATTTTGCTGATTATAATTCTACGATAGTTTTGAAGTGTGTGTTTTTTATTTTTTAATTTCCCCATGTAGGTAAGAATTATCCAGTTGCCAGGCGGAGTTGGAGTTTGGATGGCATTGTTGGTAGATGCAATGCTAATTCAATTTACTCAGTAAAATTGCACTTGGGAAATTATTAGGGCACCTGAGTTCAAACCCACATATTTACAATAGATGACCATAATTGTTTGTGACAAGTTAACATATAATTATAAAGAGATAATATAACCGAGGACAAGATTAGAGTGGCTCCGTGTATATGCCTAATACCTGTACTGTTGTGAATTTCTTTACCATTGTTAAGTTTTGCCTAGCAATTATATGGAGATTCTAACCCTGAAGTTTTGGATTACTTGTATGACTTAATTATGAATATAGGTTGAAAATATCTTACTTATTTCCATCGTTTGGCTTTATCTACTGCTTTTCTCTTGGTGTTTATTTCTGCTCTTTAAATATTCTGACTTGGAGTGCAGCTATCCTATGTCAAACGTGATTTGGAGGAAATGTATATTATCATGTCCATGCAAGAAAGTAACTTGACAGAGCAACTACTTCCCTCAAAACATTCATTCTTCATTCGTGAATCAAGGTAACACTTTTTTTATATTATTTCTGATTCTTCCCCTGTTATCTGCTTTGAATTCTTAAAAGGGGAGAGAAAAGATTTTGTGTACACCATAAATTTCAAACTCAAGCGCACTTGTTTTATTCATAGATTTGGTCCATTTCTTGCATCTATAATCTGGAAGTAGCTTGTTAATTCAAATAACTATATATGCTGCTATATCTCTTCTGGAATTTCTCTTTTTCTTAACTAAAAGTGTTTGTCTATGCTTTACTATTTTGAGCAAGCTTTTCTATGTTAATAGATTTGCCCTGACAAGAGATGCAGTAGTGAGAGGATACCAAGAAAGAAAGCAAACAACTTTTCTGATTCAAAATTATGAATTGGCATTCTTCCAATATTTGAGAAGCAATCATTTTGAATTATTTGAATTACCAGCATTCATTTTAATTCTCAATTTTCTTCTCTGCTAGCTTTATATGTTGATTTTTCACAAACTTGTGTGTTTTGGATCTGATAAACTACACTGTACAAGATGTTCATGCATCATTTGTGCTTCTGCTTTTTGAGGGAAAAAAAAAGTTCATGCTTTAAACGAATCTGTAATGACCATTTCTAATTCTCCAGATCTGGTGTAAGGCATACCAATGTTTTACTACGACAGACAGCTTTCCGGACTTTCACCATCAACTTTTTCACTTATGGTTTTCCAGTATGATTGCTGCCTTTTACTAGATGTTACGATGCCTCTCATAGGTCTTTATTTAATTTTATCAATATTAAGCTTTATATGTGAATTGTCAGTGGAAAAATTTGACAGGTATCCTTGTTTGCTCTTTCCTTTTGGAGTTTTCATTTTGCTAGTGTATGTGCTTTTGGGCTACTTGCATATGTTGGCTACATTGTCTATGCCTTTCCTTCTCTGTTTCGTTTGCACCGGTTAAATGGGCTCCTCCTTGTCTTCATTCTCTCGTGGGCTGTTAGCACCTATATATTCAACGTGGCATTTGCATTCCTGAATAGGAATTTTGGGAAGGTACTGCTCTCTTTTTGAGGTTTGCACATTCTTCATTGTCTTAAATTTAAATGGTTCAATAAATTTTTTTTTCTTATGTTTTTATGAACATTTGGACACATGCAGGATATGGGAATTTGGGAGATGATTGGATTTTGGCATTATCCCATACCAGGATTTTTTTTGCTTGCACAATTTTGTCTCGGCATTTTGGTTGCTTTGGGTAATCTTGTAAATAACTCTGTTTTCCTCTACTTATCTGATAAGGATGCACTATCATCAAACCACTGCGCTGTAGAAGGTATGAAGTTCTATATTCTTACTGCTGTCTGGTTCTTTTCTGGCATCTGCATTTGATTTGAGGACCATCATTAGGTTGGCACTTAGCAAAACCTATCCATGGGGTGGGCCATGCCCGATTTTTTGAAATTACTTTGCCCAGGCCTGGGTCTATCTGGGCCTGGGCAGGGCCGAATACCTGTTTTACTGTTTATAATATTATTAAAATATTATTTTTATATTAATATTTATATATTTTATAATTGAAATTAAATATCTTTATTATTAAATAATAATTCGGGCTGGACTGTCCTGACCCTGTCCTAGGCGCGACCCATCCCTGGACAGGTCTAGGTTGGCTTTGGAACATTTCTTCAGAATTCCTCAGCAGGGAAGTAATTTAAAGTTGTGCATTTATGGAGTGAGATTTCTATTTTACAACAGTGACCTTGAATAGTAGTTAGTTTTTTGGTTTAAGATATCATTTAAAAATTTTCTTTTCATGTGTCTTGCTTCCTGGCAGCACATAAAACGCATAATCTTCTCAGGTTTTATTTCATTACATCTGATACTCTGGCATAGTTTTTAGACTGCTCCTTCCTGTTTCTGATCTATTTTGAGATTATTTATGGATACAAAAGGGTGGTAATTATAATTTAATCTATATAGTCACTTCCTCATTTCCCTTATTTTCAGTGGATGGAGAGAACAAGGTGTTCATTGTGGCTACAATTGCATGGGGACTCCGAAAATGTTCTCGAGCCATCATGCTTGCTCTGATATTTATCATAGCAATGAAACCCGGATTTATCCATGCTGTATATAGTATGTTTTATTAAACCTTGTCTGTTCTAGTTCTTAGTTAAGTTGTAAATTGACAGTTAGCATAGGGATTTTGTCCAATGGTCTTATAGGATTCGCGTAAGCAAGTGCAAATTGGTTTTGTTACTGTGAGTTTATCCTTGGCACTTTCTAATTGGCTTTATGTTCTTACCTCTGCTTCAGTGATTTTCTTTTTGATCTATCTTTTGAGCCACAACATCAGCAGAAAAATACGTCGGTCTCTGATTCTTCTTTGTGAAGCTCACTTTGCATTATTGTACCTTCTTCAGATTGATTTAATCGCTAATACTTTGGAGCAAAAAGGCTCCTTAATTTTGGAAATCATTTCACAGTTAGGTACGCATTTCTTTTAGGCCATTTAATTTGATTTATGGGACATGATTCTGGCTATTAATTAGCTTTCTTAAGATGTACCCAAAAGAATAGCTTTCTTAAGGGCATTTGACTTAAGACGAAAGTTTGAAACTCTTGCCTGGGGAGAGAACCAAACTAAACAATCTTCTGTGAATTGATGCAGGTCTCCTTGAACATCACAGCTCATGGAACTTTTTGAAAATAGCTTTGCTTGCTTGCTTCTGTGCAATTCATAACCAAGGGTTTGAGGTGCTATTTTCATTCTCGGCAATTGTGCAGCACACCCCTAGTCCTCCCGTTGGGTTTAGCATCTTGAGAGCTGGTCTGAACAAATCTGTCCTCTTATCAGTATATGCATCCCCAAACTCATCCTTTTGCCACGATAATCTTTCTTATGGTATAATCTCCTTAATGCATGCAAAAATTTCTATCCAAATTGGACTTCAACAATTGAAAAAGAAAAGACCTACTAAAAGGGTTCAGTTTTCCAATATTTCTTGCAAATGCTAAAAGAATTTTAAGAGGTAGTCCTTTATTTTAGCTTATGTGAATTGAATATGGGAATGTTGTGTTCATTGTGTGTGAGAAACTGAGTAGTAAGATTGACAGTCTTTTTTATATATCTGTAATTGTACTCTAGATAGAGAACTATGTACTTGACAGATTTGCGTACTCTACAATTCATTCAAAGGTTATAGCAAACCAAAACTAGAACAAGTTGGTTTTACCCAGTATTAGCAGGTTTATTGGATCTAAACATGATAGAGAATGCTTTTAGACTATCTTGTTGCTGGTTCTTAGCCTGATCTTAGGCCTCCAGGAGATGAGTGCTTTCCCGGGAAATTGGACTTTTAGGAATCTTCAAGGATAGCTGTATTTAAGCCATTTTATTTATTATAATGTGTTGCTGTTAATGATTTGTCTACCAATATTTTGGTTACCACTTTTACCACTGCAGCTCTATTGATAGCATTGTTTGCTTATTTGTTTTATATTATTTCAGAGAGAAGGATAGCATCATTCCTTAGTGAAATTGGGCAGAAGTTTTTATCAATATATCGATCATGTGGAACCTACATTGCTCTGCTGACGATTCTTCTTACAGTTTTCATGGTGACACCAAATTATATATCATTTGGATACATCTTCCTTCTCCTTTTTTGGATTATTGGAAGACAACTTGTTGAAAGAACAAAAAGGCACCTATGGTTTCCATTAAAAACATATGCTATCATGGTGTTCATTTTTGTCTATAGCTTAAGCAGTTTTAGCAGCTTTAAGATTTGGTTGTCTGGATTTATTGATCTGTATTTTTATTTGGGTTATGAGCCTGAAGCTTCATTGTTGGATAATATATGGCAATCTCTAGCAGTTATAATTGTGATGCAACTTTATAGCTATGAAAGGAGGCGGAGCAAGTACAACAGGCCTGCTTTTCCCAATCCTTTAGATTCTGGTGTACTTGCCTTTACCAAGCGGTTTCTGATTTGGCACAGTCAAAAGATCTTGTTTGTTTCATTATTCTATGCATCTTTGTCTCCAATTTGTGCTTTTGGATTCTTGTATTTGCTTGGCCTCGTCCTATGTTCAACTTTACCTAAAGCTTCTCGGATCCCATCAAAATCATTCTTAGTTTATACAGGATTTGTGGTGACAACAGAGTATCTTTTTCAGGTGTGGGGTAAACATGATGGAATGTTTCCAGGGCAAAAGCATTCTGATCTGTTGCTCATTTTGGGTTTCCGTGTTTATGAGCCGGGCTTTTGGGGTATAGAATCGGGCTTGAGGGGAAAGGTGCTGGTGATTACTGCATGCATCCTTCAGTACAATGTCTTCCATTGGTTAAATAATATGCCAAGTGGTATTTCAAGCAAAGGCAAGTGGGAAGAGTCTTGTCCTTTATTTTTGTCAGCAGAGGATGCCTTCACCAACGGCTTCATGTCTAATGGGGATGATAAGCAATCTTCTAGTGTTGGAGCAGTACCTGTAAGACAAGACAGAGCAGCAAAGAATTCATGCTCATCTTTGAGCCCCGCTTTTTCTCGAGAACCTCCTCCTGTGTCCTCCAAAGCAGGAGCCTCTGAGGTTCGCAGCGTTAGAAAATTTTCATTTGGATATATCTGGGGAAGCTCCAAGGAAACTCACAAGTGGAACAAGAGGAGGATCCTTACGTTGAGGAAAGAGAGATTTGAAACACAGAAGGCTCTCTTAAAAATATATTTGAAATTCTGGATAGAGAACCTGTTTAACCTTTATGGCCTTGAGATTAACATGATTGCTTTGCTTCTTGCAAGTTTTGCTTTGTTGAATGCCGTCTCTATGCTATATGTTGCATTACTTGCTGTTTGTGTTCCTTTGAATCGTCGGATTATACGTAAATTATGGCCAGTGTTTGTCTTCTTGTTTGCTTCGATTCTCATCCTTGAGTATTTTGCCATCTGGAAGACTATGTTTCCTCTGAATCAACATAAGCCAAGTCAGACTGAAATCCATTGCCATGACTGCTGGAAAAACTCTGGTACATATTTCAAGTACTGTAGGAGCTGTTGGCTAGGTATTGCTTTCTTAATCTATTTATTAATTGCTCTTTACTAGGATAGATATACACAGACAGTTTATAATTTGCTATTTACTGAGAAGAAAATTTGACTTATTTTAAGGATTTTTGTTTTAGCATTATCCTTTATGCTACTCGGCCATGTCTTATCTCTTTTCTGTTGGAAATCAGCGTGGTATTATTGATATGGGAATTTGAACAGTTTTTGGCTGCCTTCTAACTTTGCTTTAATCCACTTATTCCTGTCAATGGTCCTTGTTTATCTTTCAATCCTTTATTTAATTTTGGTCCATGTGCACTCTAAAGAAGGTTCAAACATCTGCTAATAATTTCCCCTTTTCCTGTAGGACTGATCGTTGATGATCCCCGAATGCTTATCAGCTACTTTTTGGTCTTTCTGCTGGCTTGTTTCAAACTCCGTGCTGATCACTCGTCGTATTTCTCAGGGTCATCAACTTATTGGCAAATGATGTCCCAACGTAAAAATTTATTTGTTTGGCGAGATCTGTCTTTCGAAACCAAAAGCATGTGGACCTTTCTTGACTACGTAAGGCTTTATTGTTATTGCCATTTGTTGGACCTTGTCCTTGTATTGATTTTGATTACTGGAACCCTTGAGTATGATATTCTGCATCTTGGTTATCTTGCTTTTGCTCTTGTTTTTTTTCGGATGAGGCTTGAAATTCTCAAGAAGAAGAATAAAATATTCAAGTTCTTGCGTATCTACAACTTTGCCGTCATTGTTCTTTCTCTTGCCTATCAATCTCCTTTTGTAGGGGAGTTTAGTTCCGGGAAGTGCAAGACTGTGAACTGCATATATGAAGTCACTGGATTTTACAAGTATGACTATGGGTTTCGAATTACTGCTAGATCTGCACTCGTTGAGATTATCATATTTATATTGGTATCCCTTCAGTCGTATATATTTTTCTCCCAAAATTCTGATTATGTGTCACGATATCTTGAAGCAGAGCAAATTGGTGCCATTGTACACGAGCAAGAGAAAAAAGCTGAATGGAAAATCACACAGTTACAACAGAGTTGTGAATCTGAGGAAAAGAAAAATCAGCGCAACTTGCAAGTGGAGAAGATGAAATCTGAGATGCTCAGCTTGCAAATAGAACTTCATAGCACGGACTCAGTTGCTACTCTGAGTGATATTTCTCCTGATGATGAAGGCCTAAGGAGGAGGAGGAGTGCTTCTCTTACTTCAAATAGGGATGTTGGGCCTCCTGTAAAAGAGGAAAGCGCTCTTTGGAAGCAAGAGCAAGTTATTAAGGCGGATTCAGTATTCCCCCTTGAAGCACATGCATATACTGCTCGTATCAAAGGAGGAAGTCCTGAGGGAGGGGAATCTCCTAAGAATTCAATGGAATATACACCTTGTGAGATCACTGAAATTGAACATGATGCTGATAGTGCAGTTTTTGATGCGGAGAAAAGGAGGAAAAGCAAATCAAAGGAAAATCCTTTGATTTCTGCAGTACACCTCCTAGGTGATGGTGTTTCTCAGGTACAGTCTATTGGAAATCAGGCAGTTAATAACCTTGTGAATTTTTTGAACCTACCAGAAGATTCAGATATTAATGAGCGCTCATCTGTCGAGGATGGGGCATATGATGAGATCGAGAGCCAAAAGATGCAGAATATGTGTTTGAACCGTTCATCTTCTCTGCAATCTGGTAAAAGTTCTGATGCTACGAGTTTGCAGCTGGGAAGGATCTTATGCCATATATGGTCCCAAATGCGGTCTAATAATAATGTTGTGTGCTATTGTTTGTTTGTCCTGGTCTTTCTATGGAACTTCAGTTTGCTTTCTATGGTGTATCTTGCAGCTCTTTTCTTGTATGCTCTATGTGTGAATACTGGCCCAATTTATATCTTCTGGGTTATTATGCTGATTTACACAGAGGCTTATATTTTGCTTCAGTATCTGTATCAGATTGTAATCCAGCATTGTGGATTGAGTATTAATTCAGACCTACTCCATGACATAGGATTTCCTGCTTGTGAAATCAAGTCGTCTTTTGTTGTGTGTTCATTGCCTTTATTTCTTGTCTACTTATTTACCCTCATACAGAGCTCTATAAGTGCAAAAGATGGTGAATGGATGTTCTCTACTGAGTTTAACTTCCATGGGAGGAGTTCTCTTTATAGAAAAGAGGCTCTTGTGAACTATAGCTGGAGTGAAAGGGTATCAGAGTTGCTACAATTTGTAATAAATATGGTGAAACTAGTAATTAGAAGCTTCTGCTGGTATTGGAAATCATTGATACAGGGAGCGGAAACTCCTCCTTATTTTGTTCAAGTGTCAATGGATGTTCACTTGGAGGAAGGTATTCAGCCAGAAAGAGTTGAGTCTGGAATAAACCAACTGCTCGGGGTGGTTCATGATGAGAGATGTAATGGAAAAATCGTTCGTCCTTGCCCATTTGCTAGTAGGGTTCAGGTTCAAAGCATTGAAAGAAGCAAAGAAAACCAACACGTCGCTTTGATTGTTTTTGAGGTGGTTTATGCATCTTCTTTGACAGGATGTACCTCAGCAGATTCGTATAAGTCACTAACTCCAGCGGCAGATGTGGCAAAAGAAATTCTCAAGGCACAGCATGCTGGGTTTGTTGAAGAGATGGGATTCCCATACCAAATACTCTCTGTAGTTGGCGGTGGAAAAAGGGAATTTGATCTGTATGCTTACATATTTGTTGCTGATCTGACTGTGTTTTTCTTAGTTGCAATTTTCTACCAGTCTGTCATTAAGAACAACAGTGATTTTCTCGATGTTTATCAGCTAGAAGATCAATTTCCTGTAGAGTTCGTAATTATCTTAATGGTAAGTCTATTTCTTCTTTCTCTTCTTAACCATCTTAAGTTACGTGAGTGATTCTTATGGCTTAGTTATCATTTTCTTTGCATTCTGTCTTGGGCTATTACGCCTAGATATGCTGTGATCTAATTCCTAACTGGATCAAATTCTTTTATGCAGATCATCTTTTTCTTGATTGTTGTTGATCGCATACTTTATCTCTGTTCATTCGCCACAGGAAAAGTTATTTTCTACCTTTTCAACCTCGTTCTCTTCACATATTCGATCACAGAATATGCTTGGCGGATGAAACCTTCCAACCAGCATGCTGGACTGCTAGCACTTCGTGCTATATGTCTTGCTAAAGCAGTTTCTCTAGCACTTCAGGCTGTACAAATCCGACATGGAATTCCTCAGAAAAGCACCTTGTATAGGCAGTTTTTGACCAGCAAGGTTTCACAAATTAATTACTTAGGCTATAGGCTTTATCGGGCTCTACCATTTCTTTATGAATTACGATGTGTACTCGACTGGTCATGCACAACGACATCTTTGACCATGTATGACTGGCTCAAAGTAAGTCCATAGTTTTTTCTTTTATTATTATTAGTTTTTTTAGCATTGCGCTAAAATTTAAGCTGATTTAGTTGCCTGCCCTTTTGGAAATTATGCACTAACTATGATCGAGGACATATCTTGGAAGGAATATCATATCATGCAACTCATGCCGGCTTAGATTCAAGACTCTTAGTTTTTCTAGGGTAGGAAAACAGGTTAAGCTCGTTTTATAATTGCCAGATCGTGTGGTATTTTTGAGGTATTGACGCATATCCTTTGGCATCATTCCTATACCAGTGATACAAAAGATAAGTGCTACAATCGTCTTTTTTCTTGATTTTTGCCAAGGATGATTTTTGTATTACCTACTCTTAAAGAATAGTTGTTTTTGAGCTTTACTAAGCGAGGAGTTTTTAATTAAATTGTTTTCTTGCCAATTTTAGTAACTGACATGTTGCTTTCTTCTTAGCTGGAAGACATAAATGCAAGTCTGTACCTTGTCAAATGTGATGCCTTGTTGAATAGAGCTAAGCACAAACAAGGAGAGAAGCAAAAAAAAAGGACCAAGTGCTGCAATGGGATATGTTTGTTCTTTATATTAATTTGTGTTATGTGGGCTCCTATGCTGGTAAGGGACTTCATAACCGGATGTACTATTTGCATAATATATTTTTGATGTGTATTAACTATTACCTAGAAACCATTTGAGAAACTATTCTTGAAAGGGACTCCGTTTGTTTATTACCATCTTCTTATTCCTTTTCATTCCTGGTCTGGTTGGATCTGTTTTGTTTTGTAATTTTCTTTGTGGATGGTGAATCATGTATACACATATTCTAGGTGTCCACCATCGCTGAATATGTAAAACGTTGGCGGATGATCCACGGACTTACGTCGTAGCTTTTTTCCATTTGCTATTTTCTGCGCCCCAATGTGAATTAAGTGAATACAGCATAGCATAAATCAAAACTTTAAAATAGTAGGACAACTGTTGTGTGATATTACACTTAAATTTGATAATATAAAATGTTACAATTGTTTTACTGAAAGCAATGACATTGTTATTGTACTAATAGTGCCTATGGGCATCATTAATGCTGTTACTACAAGTCATACCCAACTTTGAATGTCTAGATATATTGCTACTTTGTGACTAGGTGATAAGCATTCTGTAACTTGATCGGTCAATAAAATTTATTTTGTTCTTGTTCTGCCAGATGTATAGCAGTGGCAATCCGACGAATATTGCAAACCCCATTAAAGATGCAAGTTTTCAAATAGACATTAGTACCGGTGGGGGAAGGTTGACCTTGTATCAGACAGCTCTCTGCGAGAAGCTTCAATGGGATAAGCTCAATCCTGATGTTAATCTTGATCCCTTAAATTATTTGGACACCTACGATAAGAACGATATACAATTAATATGCTGCCAAGCTGATGCAAGTATTTTGTGGCTTGTCCCGTATGTGGTTCAGAGCAGCTTTATTCAGTCTCTTGACTGGGAAATGGACATGGTTATAACTTCTAATTGGCTGCTTACAAGAGAACGGCCAAAAGGCAAGGAAGTCGTGAAGTATGAGAAACCTGTTGATTCTAAGGATCTTCCTGAACGATCAGATGTCCAAAAGGTTCTCAATGGCTCTGCAATCAGCTTTAGGATATATAATCTTTATCCAAGATACTTCCGTGTCACTGGTTCTGGTGAAGTCAGATCTTTTGAGCAAGAGGTACACCGGACTCTACATTTGTTTTCCCCCCCCCCCTCTTTCTCTCTCCCTCCCTCCCTACTGTTTTCCACTGGTAACATTTCTTCATGTTTGGTGACTTATTAGTAAGGATGTTATAGGCTGTACTCTTTCAATTCAATTTAAGCTATTGATCTTTCAGTCAACGGGGACAAAGAAGACCCCCAAAGTTAAGGTAGTTGTAAAAGGTATATAATCATTAACAATCTATTTTTGACACAAAACCAAATTGTACAGGTAACTTCAGGAGCTATTTCAGTGGGTGCAGATCTTGTTCTCAATCGTGCAGCTTCTGAGTGGTGGTCCTTCCATGATCTCAATTCATCTAACGTAAGGGGTTGTGGAGGTTTGAGAGGACCTATGGCCATCATAGTATCTGAAGAAACACCGCCGCGTAAGTTCTGGAAAACCATTTTTATGTTGTATATCTATCCTAATAATAATTTATTGTGATTTTCTTTGTGATATTGATTAATATTGCAATACTACGTCAGAGGGTATTCTTGGAGACACGCTAAGCAAGTTCAGCATTTGGGGTCTCTACATTACTTTTGTGCTTGCTGTTGGCCGGTTTATCAGGCTTCAATGCTCCGACTTAAGAATGAGAATACCGGTTGAAAACCTGCCTTCCTGTGACAGGTAATGATTTCTATTTTTGTTTTCAAAATCGAGATACATTCTTAAAGAAAATGTGATGGTAGAATTCCATACTTATAGAAGGGCAGAGGATGAAGGCACGAAGCACACTATTTGACTCATTTCTTATTTCCTTGATATCCACTTATCCGGTTTTGATGATAGGTTGATAGCCATCTGTGAAGATATATATGCTGCAAGAGCAGAGGGTGAGCTTGGAGTTGAAGAGGTCCTTTACTGGACCCTCGTAAAGATTTATAGGTCACCTCACTTGCTGTTTGAGTATACCAAACCCGACTAGGTTGTCTATGTCGGATACACTTTTGGCTGCAAGAATCCATACAGGGTTTTTGTGAAACAAGTTTTGACTAACAGCCAGGCATACTGCAACCAATTGAAAATTGTTGTGATTCTTGTTTAGTTATCCTGAAAATCTCTGGTGGTCATAGTTTCTTTCTTCTGCCATGTTGAAGAAAATGCTAAATGCCTACGCTAACTAAACATGAAGAACAGCCATGTTATGGGCTACAACTACAATTCAGATTCTTACTGTATCTGATTTTCCACTTCAGATTTGGTCTGAGAATTTCTTGGGAGGAATTTCTTTTGCTGACCTTGTACATAAATTGTGTAGTACTAGATCCTCTTCTACAAATGTTGAATACAAGGATGCCATTATTTTACAAATTTTGAAACCCTAGCTTGTAAAGGCAAATATCATTATGACAACTTTAGGCGTCGTTTGGTTCATAGAAAATACCAGGAAAAAGAAAATGAGATCTTTTGAATTTCATTTTCTTCTGTTTGGTTGAGAGGAAAATATAGGGAAAAAAAACTTATAATAGACTTTCTCCCTCATTTTCTGTTAAAAGAAAACTAAGGACTAAGAATATTTTTCATGACAAAAATTCTCTATTCAATAGCATGTTTTGCACACTATGATCAGTTAAAATTTTCAAAGGGTTTTTCCCGAATCAGTTTCTCTTCTTTTACATTTTCCTTCTCTTCAATTTTTTTTAATTTATAAATATAAACATTCGTCCCTTAGATTTTCTTTGTCGCCAAACGTATTAAGGAATTTTACTTTCTTTTTAGTCATTTTATTTTCCAGAAACATAGGGTCGAATTTATAATATACTAAAAAGAAATAGTAAAGGCACCAGCTGCTGACCGATTGGACGCCGAATGATTGGGTACTTTGATGATTCAGCATTTACCACAAAAGGGGCCCGCATTGGATTTCAAGGGAAGAGAAAAAAAAAACGCGGTATTATGGGTTGGTGGGGCCACGTCGGATTTGGTAGTGACGTCAGATTCAATTTTGTGAATTTATAACAATTGCATAACTCACACTGAACTTCAAGGTATTTAGCCAAACGGGCTTCAGCTTTTTTTTTTTTTTTTTAAGCAAGCAATTTCCTTCTCCCAGTTGATGTTAAATATCATGTCATGTGTAATTTAGTTTTTTTTTCCTGCCGTTATTTCAATAACTGAAATAATATTACTAAATCTTATTTGTACTAATAATATTATTAACTTAATGGGTAAAATTAGTATGAATTGATAATTTTTTTAATTTAAAAATCTCGAAAAAGTACCCTTAAAATATTAGATATTTTAAAACTGATAACTTTCGGGTTTGTGTATATTTATTCATGACATAAATAAAGAGTGCCTAAATAGTCACATGCTCATTGGCGTGACAAATTACAATTGACCTTTTTGAAATCACTTTGTACAATTGCATTTGTATATAAGGATGAATTTGATATGCAATAAAAGAAAAGGAAGAATACAGATATTCTCTTAATCGGTTCATACAATCACTATTAAGAGATAACATCCATCACATTTAAAATTCGAATTTCAACACTCATAACAATTCTCCTATTTTTGTACTGCAACTTCATTTTGCACTAAAAGTGTTAAAGATGGATGCTACCCTTTAGATTTCTTACCAAAATAGTCTTCAACTATCAAAGAGGACCACATTGAATTATTCAATACTTCATACAAATGGTTTTGCTAGAATCAAAAATTAATCTAATTGATTTGTGTAATCATCTTTAAAAAATAATATTCAATAAATTTAAATTTTGAATTTTAATATCCATAATATCTATTTTTATTTTCATGTTGTAACTTTTTTTTTTTACCATGAGATTATCATGCTAAAACCCCCAAAAAAAGGGCATATTCAGAATTTCAATAATTCACCAATAATTACTTTTCTGGAAAATCTATATGGTAATTAAATATATATGGTTATTAAAGGTGGTAAAATAAATGTAATATTATAAATAAGGTAGAATACAAGCAACAGGTTGATAAGTTGAAAATTAAAACATAATAACCATTTATGGATTATGGAGAAAAGGAGCCGAAATTTTGGGCCAGATAAGAAAAGTAGTTGGTAAACCTCGTCCTTTTTATAAATTAGCATAAACCCTTTGCCCAACCCCAGCAACAATCAGAGGATATTAAAATGAAAATGGAAAACACTGGGCATTGCCGTTGAAGGAGGGAGCAAGCAAGCAAGCAGCTAGTTCAGTGCCGCCACAGTTAGAGAACGGAGACAATTCTCCCCTCCCCCATTAACTTTCTTCTTCTTATCAGTACATTGGAAGGCAGAACTACTCATCTTGGGTTTTTTTATCTAACCCATTTTTAGGTATGGGAATCCTGTCATTTTGGTTCTTTTTCTTGCTCTTGTTCTCAAATCTTTCTAATGAAAAAATACAATGAAATAAAATAAGAAGAAGAAAATTTATGTTCTTTATTATATGTTAAAGGTGATGTTAGAAAACTGTCATTTTTACTGCATGAAGAGAAAAGAAGAGACTTTCTCTCGATAACCTCTTCACTTTCTTCATCTTATAAGCAAAATGCATGCCCTTGGAATTTTTTATTTGAAAATGTGCTTGAGCAAGGTTGCAAATGAGTAATCTTTTTTAGTTGTTTTCTTTAAATTTTGTTGTCTCATGTTTCCAGGCTACTTAGAACTGTCTTCTTTTGTTGAATTCTATGCGCTTTCTATAACAAACGGGAGAATCGCTAGATTTTCCGGACCAGATTGGAAATGATCAATGACTGGGAACGTGTGATCCAATTCGCAAATCGTGGGGTGGGTAATGAATTGTGGTAACTCTGGTCCGCGTGCTGTTTGATGATATGTATCTGTCAAAATGGCTCATGTAGTAGTGGGATGTTGTTTTGGAACAAGCAGAGTTTGCCTGTGCATTTAAGTTTGTCTGCTATGTGTTTGATGGCGGGTTTTGATAGCAATTTAGCTTTTTTTTTTTTAA
>JBBYHO010000003.1:9132061-9142338 GCA_038382025.1 Adansonia gregorii | reverse complement strand
AGGTAATCTCTATGTCAACTAACTATGCTTGTTTCATGCTCCGAGGAGATTGACTAGTGGCCAACGTGGAATATGCTTTACGGTAGTTTCAGTTTGGGATTCTAAAAGGACACTCGTACAAACTAGCTAATTAGCTGTCCATCTCCACTCCCAACAAGTTGACTCTGCTAATTTGAAACACATCCTATGTTTCATCTCTGCTTTAATAATTTACCACTTGCTTGAGCTATAATGTGTTTAATACTGTCATACCATCAGCGCAAGCCGATGGAATTTACCTGCACGCTTAAGGGAAGATAATCTGAAGGGAATCTCCCAACCGCCAAAAAAAAAGCCTTTGTGTGGGCAGCAGCAGCCAGACAGAGAGGGAGAGGCTGTCAATGGCATTTTTTTCTTTTAAATTGGATTTCCTAAGAACAAAGTCAGAAACTTATGCATTTGGGCATCTTTCTGAATACAGCAAATCACAGCCTAGACCCACATCTTTACTCTCCTTTTAAATAAGCTCATTCTTCACCTAATTCTTAAAACTCTATTTATTTTATAATCATACTTTTACTGGATGCCATTTTGTCACTTCTGGACGTTTGGGTGTCATTTTTTTTTTCTTAATTATTTTAGCATCTGTGTGATGCAGGCCAGGCCATGCATGAAGCCTTGACTGGGACCTCCAATGAAGCTAATATTTGATTACTAGCTTAAATATATGTTTTTTCAGGTTTCATTCTTCAAAATATCTTATATTAGGTAGTTTTATTTCAATTTACTTTCTTTATTTTATATATATATATATATCACCTTCCATTGTAATAAAATAATGAAAAATACAGGTTCTTATTTAAGACAATTTTCATCTTTCATTTCATCTTTGATAAGCTGTTGTTCGTTTGGAGCTCGAGAAGTTAATTTCAAATTATTTTCTTAATGAATGAAATATGAACGAACTGCTAAATTCATAATTTAATTTAATTGATGTTAAAAATTACATCAATCAAATAACTATTAGTTCGAATCCCACACTTGAGATTCCTTATTCCATTTTTTTTTTCTAGACATAGGAGAAAAATTGAAGAAGAGGATATAGTGATAGCCTGAGAACCACACAGCAATTCATCTTCTTTGGCTTTCGAGTGACGCGGCTTTCCAAATAAGAATTCTGAATTATTCTACTATGGAGGAGTTGTTGGCTGGCTCTTTCCATGATTTCATCTTCCCCATAAATTAAAGAAAAAAAATTCTTTTCATAATCTTTAATCAAATTAGCTTTTCTTTTTTTTTTTCCTTTTTTTTTTCAGTTTTAAAATAAAAAACAACCCACAGAAATTGCATTTTCCATCTCTCAGGAGCAGTTGGCAACTTGGCTTGTTATTGTTTCCTTCTCTGTGTTAAGAACCTTGAAGTCGCAGTCAACCCTTTGCTTTGCTGCCGAGTATCACCAAACCCTTCCCAGGAAGAATCCTTCCTGGCTTCCACCTCTAACAAAAGAACCAAAAATTATTAGTCATTCAAACCTAATCTTTGCTATCGTTTTATGAAAATACCAAGAAACAGAGTATTTCTAAATCTAGGAAAGCCACCTTGCAACTCTTTCTTTCTTTCCTCAATTCTTTTCTCATGCAATCCTCAACAGCTTTAGAACCCATTTTGGTCAGTAGCCACTTCTCCACCATGCTTAAAGTCCTTAACAAGAGAATCAAGCGCCTCTGTTCCCGCCTTAGGTGGCCAGTTCGCCGCCGGTCCAGGTCCAAAATTGTCATAAAAAGGCTTGGTAAATCAACCTTCAAGGCACATACTGATACAAAAGATCATGCTATCGTGAATAGCTCTTCGAAAGTTCACCAAGATGCCCAATTGGGTAGCCTGAAGTCGGTGAGGCCCATACGTATAGCGACTTTCAATGCTGCCCTGTTTTCTATGGCACCTGCAATGCCTAAAGCAGATAAGTCTTCAAGTTTTGATTTTGAAAATGAAGGTTTTCCAGATGCTAGGCGCTCCATTGATCTTAATTTACGCGCAAAGTCTACAAATGATCGACCAAAAAGTATACTAAAGCAATCTCCCCTGCATCGGAATTCCATGAATGAAAAGGAGAATCTCTTCCAGCAGCAAAAATTTGTGAAATCCAAGTTAAGGGTGTCGATCAATTTACCAGACAATGAGATATCTTTATTGCGAAATCGACAACTTAGCTTTGCGGCTCATGAAAAGGGTGGTTCTTCAAGTAGTGCTGTGAGTAGAACTTTGAGAGGAAAAGCTCCGCTGAGATCAACAGTGAGTTTTCCAACAAATATGGGAAATGGAGTAGATGGTTGCGAGATTTATACAAGCAGAAAGACGGTGCTTGAAGTGTTGAGGGAGTTAGATGCTGATATATTGGCTCTGCAAGATGTGAAAGCAGAGGAAGAGAAAGCCATGAAGCCTTTGTCTGATTTAGCCGCCGCTTTGGGGATGAACTATGTATTTGCTGAGAGTTGGGCGCCTGAATACGGCAACGCCGTGCTTTCCAAGTGGCCAATTAAGCGGTGGGAAGTGCAGAAGATCTTCGACGACACGGATTTCCGGTTAGTCTATGAATCATATTATGGAATCATCATTCTATCCGAAACTATAGAAATGAGAGTAGTCTTTTTTTTTTCTTTAATAGAATATTTTGAGTCAATTTTCCAATTCTTGATCTAAAGATTCTTAACCTTTACAAAATAGAATTTAGACAAAAAGCTAGCAATAATCTGTTGCTTTTAACACAATAATGTTTCATTTTATTAAAATATTTCAGAAAGCTTCCACAAGATACTTTGTAATCCCCAACTATTACTTATAATTCAGCATTTTCTTAGTTGTATTGTCCACTGCTGCTATCATCTAAATCATTTTAGTCCAAAAACACCCACAAATTTTAATTATTCAATCTTCCGTGAACTGTCTGCAATTCAAATATCAAACAAATTTTGAAGTCAAATACCACTATTCGTGGTCTTCAACATAATTGCAAAAACCATATGCTTACAAGAGTTCGCATTCAACAATGATCTGTCAAAAACAGCTGTATGCAGAACACAGGACAAGAACCTGTAGCCATTGCTTCAATTTAATACTTCAATAATTTCTGGTTTTCAGCTCACTAGAAATGAAGTTTATACTCTTCATTTCCAACAATTCTTTTTTCTTTTTTCCTTAAAGAAATTGATTTTCTGAATCCCTTCTAAATAATGAAGCAAAAAGAGGTACCCCAGAGTAAAAGAAAATTACCAAAGTTGTTTTGTTGTTGCAGCCTTTTTATCCTTTTCCCGAATTGTTTAGTTTTTTTTTTTTCTTCTTCTCACATGAGATAACTTCCTAGCTATCTTCTAAATATCGAATGATGGAAGTTCTATCATTCCAATTAATATTCTATCTTTCTGGGGTGTAGTTAGAGTAGAGTAATGCATGTCACCAAACACACAGTTTTTGGCTATGTTTTTTTCTTGTGGGAAAATGATCAAATTATGACAAAGATCAGTAGTTGAATTATAGCTGTTAACGTTAAGGTGGAGTAGATATAGTGCTATAACACCTTCCAGCTTTAGATTTTGTTTGTTTCAGTGGGAAAAAAAAATCATGATTTGAAAGTATATCAATTGAAGTTAGGTAAGATGATTGCTGTTTTATCTGCAATATCGATAGGCTCTTGTTAATAAAATCATTAACATGACTGAGAAAAACTAATGAAGACAATATATTTGTCCATTTTTCTTGAAAAAGCAGCAATCGGATTTGTTTTGATTTGTCCTCGAATTTCTTTTTCTGTTAGCTATGACAGCCATTGTACTTAGCACAAAACTTGGAAATTCCTTTTGTTTAACAAATCAGAACAGATTGATAGCTTCTGAACTAGGAACTTATGCTGACTCGATTGGGATTTGTGACGACAGGAATGTCCTTAAGGCAACTATTGATGTGCCCCAGAGCGGAGAGGTGGACTTCCACTGCACACACCTTGATCATCTTGATGAGAACTGGCGCATGAAGCAGATAAATGCCATAATTCAATCAAATGATGGTCCACACATCTTAGCTGGAGGCCTCAATTCCTTGGAAGAAACAGATTACTCCACTGAAAGGTGGACAGATATTGTTAAGGTATATATATGGCGGATATTTTCCCAAACATAATCTGCCAGGATTTTAAAGTAACATCTTTTAAATGAACTTGTCTTTTTTATAGTACTATGAGGAGATGGGGAAACCAATACCGAAGCTTGAAGTGATGAAGTTTCTGAAGAATCAACAATACACTGATGCTAAGGACTTTGCAGGAGAATGTGAGCCTGTAGTCGTGATTGCCAAAGGCCAAAGTATCAAAATAATTCTCTTCGAACTTTTCCCCCAACTCTTTACAAATAATTGATAAAATCAACTCATTGACATGACATGAAAATAAAATTAAAAAATGCTTTGCTTTCACCGCAGGTGTGCAGGGTACCTGCAAGTATGGGACTCGAGTAGATTACATACTGGCATCCCCAAATTCACCATACAAGTTCGTTCCAGGGTCGTACTCAGTCCTGTCATCAAAGGGGACTTCTGATCATCACATAGTCAAAGTTGATATGATAAAAGTAAATGAAAATGTTGTCGAAGAAAATGTCAGCAGAAAGCGACAGCGACCAAAACAGAAAGTTCTAAAGATTACAGATAGTTCTCCATCAAAATGTATATGGAAAACACATACATGAGATTGACTTTCTTTCTTTTTTTTTTTTTTTAACCTTTTTGTTAGTGTTCAATATTAACTATAGGAAGCAGATGATTTTGAATCTGCATCCTACTATGCTCTGTAAATCATTGACAGCTTAAATAGAAACTAAAAGGTGATATTATATCTCTGCCACGGAATTTGTTCGTATAGTTATTGACAGATAAAATATTGAGTGTATCTTACTTCAATGGTTTATTTATTTACCTTCCCAAGATTAAGCTCATTAAAAAAATAAAACCTTAGGCTCCATAGTCGATAACTATTTTACTTCAAGGTTGACTATACGGAAAGCCCCAATAAATAAAATAAAGGAAAAAAGAAGGGAAGAAAGTTTACCAATGAGGCCTTCAACTCGCATGATCTGTAATGGGCTTAGGCTCAAAAAACTGAGTCCAAACATTAAAATTAAATAACATTGGCTGCTCCAATTTTCAGGGCCTCCAAGTTATATCCAAATTCAAGTAAGATTTCCTGACAATGAACAATACCTCGATCTAGGGTCAAGGTATAATGATACTTACAAAGTAACAACCAAGTGGGACTCTTGTTAAGACGCTAATACATATTCAATCAGGTCAATCTATGGCATCGCAATATTGTTCATCTACTCTAGATACCACCACTGTGCAGAAGAACTACCTCTTACCGTCTGATTTGCTTATATCACTATTTCTGGCACGTCAAATTCAGTTAATCATCTTGAGTTATCATCAAGCTATGCGTCCTGATCCACAAAGAGGGCTCCTCTGCCTTAATGAGATGATGCAGCTCCTGGCAACTGCAACGGCTGTACTCTTCTCACTCTCAAATCTCAAGAAGCACAGCGCTGAGGCGAAAGCTGTAAATATCACCATTGATCGACGACGGAAAGTATGTGCACGACGAGCATAACCCATTTTCTTAGCAAGCTTACACCAGCATGAGCTGCATCAGTTCTACACCGTGCCACCCATACGTTCTTTTAAACATCATGTGATTTGCTTTTGCAAATATGCCAACTTTCCCACTGTTCAAAAGAACAATTATGTAAAGAATAGATCAACCGAACAGCTTCTCCCTTACATTAAAGAAGGCGTCAAAAAGATTTCATTTGCATCAAATTCCATATATACGCCCTCTAGCAAAATAGTATTTAAAATTAAGCAGAAGCAACAGAATTTGCGAAAAGCTACAAAATGGAGCAACAAGGCTTTAGATATCAAATTCTTGCAATAACCTTCATTGCATTCGTTCAAAACTCCATGTCACATAGGTTGGCAAAAACATGTTATCCATGAAGAATATTTGGAAAAAAAAAGAAAAAGAAAAAAGAAAAAAAACATAAAGCATCATCTGTTCAACAAATCAATTGATGTTCTAAAGAAAGCTTGCTATTCTGTACACTAAATACTTACAAATGTGACAAATAACATATGTCCTGTATCACCTGAATTAAAATGTAGCTAACTTGATTGTAATTCTTTTGTATTTTTACAGATCAGATACAATTCTGAACTCGTGACGCACAAAATCTAAACGAGCAAAATCAAGGTGAGTATACCAATCAGGAGAAGCACCATCAGAGAGCTCAATGATCCTATTATGTTAGGCTGTGCTTATCAAAAACTTCTATGCAATAGCCTGAACTCGTCCCTTCCTCCTTACTGCCAGAATGATGACTACTTCCATAAGTAAAAGTCTGATAGCCTGCAGAACTGGAGAGCTGACCAGAGCCATGACTGCTTACAGATTTCTCAATGTCATTTATATGAGCTATCAGAGGAATTGGCCGCTCAGGGATTGAGGGAACTGAAATATCTGTTTCCAACATTTTAACGACCTGATCCATGGATGGCCGGCATAGTAACTCTGGATGAGAGCAAAGAACCGCTATCAACACGTACTTCTCCAGAACTTCAGGTAGCCCCAACTCTGGCATTCCATCTTCAATAACATCTAAAGCTCTCTCATTCTTCACCAACGACCATGCCCAATCAGCCACCAGAGAAGGTTGGTTATCTTCACTCATAGCGAGCGCCTTCTTTCCACTCAACAGCTCAAGAAGCACTACACCAAAGCTATACACATCACTCCTCTCAGTCAATTGCCCATACAACGCGTACTCAGGCGCAACGTATCCCATTGTTCCGGCTACCCTAGTACTCAAATGTGTCATCCCCTCCGGTGTAAACTTTGCAAGTCCAAAATCTGCTACCTTGGCCTCAAACTTCTCATCCAAAAGTATATTACTTGCTTTAATATCCCTATGAATGATCGCCGGTTGTGCTCCATAATGCAAATAAGCCAGTCCTCTAGCTGTCCCTAGCGCAATCTTTTGACGAATAGGCCAACTAAGTCTCCTTTCAATGGAACCAAACAGATGATCATGCAGACTCCCATTCTTCATTAAATCACAAACAATTATCCTCTGATGACCCTCTAACGGCGTCGTAGCTGTACAATATCCTCGCAAAGCAACAAGATTCACATGCCTAACACTAGCAATAACCTCAACCTCATGAGTAAAATTGGCATCACCGGCAGCAGAACAATTCTTAAACCTTTTCAAAGCAACCTCAGAGCCATCAGGCAAGTAACCCTTGTACACATTCCCATAGCCGCCTCTTCCTACAATGTTATCTCTAGAGAAATTCCTGGTAGCTTTCTTAATCTCATCGAATGTAAACTTAACCAAATTAGTGCTTTCACTCATTGAAGCCAACCCTGAGCCACCCAAACTGCCCATCTCAAGATTCCTGATTCTATCCCTTCTTTTCTTCCTCTTTGAACCCTGATATTTTCTATAAATAAACCAAGACCCACCAATCAAAACAGCTAAACTTACACCAACCCCGATTAATACACCCAAAATCACACCTCTTTTGCTCTTACCGTTACTACTGCGACTATCGCTAAACTTAACTGAAAATAAACAAGAGGCCGTATCTTCATCAGTCGGTCCCAAGTAATTAGCAAAAGCAGCTGCATAAATAGACGGGTAGGCCGTACAGTCAGACACGTTTGCAATCGAATTATCCGTCAAGTACAAAGCTTGCAAATTGGCCAAGCTTCTGGTACAGGAACCACAAGCGGAACCCTGCAATGACTGGTTACAGTTGGAAACGACGTCGGTTAAGGTGGCGTTTGGAATCAAAGCTTCGAAATCAGCCCTTGTGGTTAAGTTCATGCAACCTTGGGATATCCAAGCGGTTTGGAAACCGCACGAGGAACGGATGTTGAAGTTTGGGACGAGAGATTGGTAAGATTGCCAGCACGACTCGGAGGAGTTTGAGGGTGGAAAGAAAGATCCGGTGCGCCTAAGGTAGTCGGAGAGGACAAGGCGAAGGCCCTGGCGGATGAAGTGGCACTCCATGGAGGTGTTGAGCTGGGGCCTACTGGTGTCGGAGAAGAGCGGGCGGAGGATGGTTAAATTTAAGGGACATGATGATACGTCGACGCTTTGAGCAAGGAATGATGGGAAGAAAGTTAGGATCAAGAAGAAGAAGAAGAAGAAGAAGAAAAGATGGCGAAAGGACATTTGAAACTGTTATAGATAGCAGCAATTCATTGGGGAGATGAAGATGGAAAGAAAGATAAGTGGGGGTTGTTGAAGGGGGTGGTTTGGCTTTAACTTTTACTAACTGCTCAGTTTTAGTTGGGAGTTCTGACCTCAAAATGAGAAAGGTGAAGGAAAGAAAAAAAAAATACGGGAAGTGAGGGTCAATGCTGCTGCTTGAGCAACGCAGCCTGTCAGAGAATCGAACGAGAGTCGAGTTTGATTTAGACTTGAAAAGTTGAAGACGGAAAAGAATATAGAGACAAAGAGGGGGCGGTGGGGGCGGCAGATTGAAGTGCTGTTGGCAAGTTCCTGGTAGGTTGCGTTGTATTATACTTCTGGTCTACGTGGATGGTTTTGTTCGTTTCTGGTCAAATTTGCCAATTTGGGTTTTGCTTGCATCTTATTTTTTCAGATTTCAAAATCCCATTGTTCTTTTTTTTTTCCCCCCTTAGAAATCAACCAGTTCGGTTTGTATATGTTACGCAATTATTTTTCAATTTTATAAGGTCCAAGATGAAATTAAACTCACGGCATCGGAAGTTGAAGAGATATCCACGTGGATTCAAGAAACAATGGCTACCGCTGCGTACAAGATTTGACTCATAACTTAAGAAAGGACAAGCACTTATCACAGCCGACGAAAATTAGTAGACAACGAGATATCATTTGAGGATGAACTATTGATTAGTATAAAGGAAGAAAAAATGTTTATTAATATTTTCCACAAATGTACAATTTATTATAAAATACAAAAACTTTAATTTTATTGATTATTAATTAATTTATGATAATCTCACGTATGAGAAAGAAAATTGTGGGTTAATAATGGCTTTGAAACATGTTAACCATTCCACGCCAATCCCACTGGCAGGCACAAAGTCGAGTCCACGAAATGCAAGATGGGATGGGCCCAAGAAAATCAATAATCTCTAATCTTAAGTTGTGACCTTGCCAACTTGACCAATAACCTGGATTGAAGATGTGAATAGGCGAGCTATAGCGACATTTTTGCATTTTTACCCTTTCAAGTTGAAATGGTTCAAGGGCAAGGGACAACAGAAAGGGTCCCCCAATGACTAAGAAAGGCCCTTCCGCCTTGCACTTGCAGCATCACCATATAAACGAAAACAAAAAACATTGGATCATTTCAAGTTTTACTTTTTTTTTTTCCCTGTACGAGACAAGATAAGCCCACACCAATATCTGAAAAGTTAGCAAGATGTAACGTCCTAAATAAAATCAACTTATGAACCCTCTAATTGGTCTGTGTGGAGTGAAATTAAATGAGTTTTGATGTTGATTTTTTTATATAATTATCATAAAGTTTTACGTTGATTCGTTTTTTGTAAGTTTATTTTTTATAATAAAAAAGATCATTTTGAGATAATAAAATAAATAAAATTTAAATTTATTATACGATATTTTTAAAGATAATTAATTTTATTTTTAATTTTTAAATCTTTGCCAAAAGTATAAGTTTGTATGATTGCAATTACAAGAGTATTTCTTTAAAAGAAAAATTAAAAACTTTCCAGTAATTGAAAAATATTCCCCACAGCAACGAGTTATCATCTCATTATCATTATCAATGACGAGATGAGAGGATAATATATAAATATTTTAATTTTAAACATTTTTAGAAGCTTCACAATTTGGAAACCTATCTATATCCTTTTGCCGGCTGAATAATTTTATTGAATGATGTCAAGATTTTGATCTAAGCTTCTTTTAGGCAAAACAAAAGAAAATATATAATTAAGCTATTAACCATCATATAACAATTTTTGTTGAAAACCAATTGTAACACATTACTTGTTCAATTTTTTGTTATAGTTAGGGTTATTAAGATTTGATTCCTAATCATTAAAATTAAGAGTATAACATTTTAGCGGTGAACCGTATAATTATCAATTTAAACTAATCTTACGATGTTTTGTTGCATTTAATAATTTATTATCATTTTTAAATAGTTTTACTGCAAAGTCTATATATATATATATA
>JBBYHO010000003.1:9040682-9073094 GCA_038382025.1 Adansonia gregorii | reverse complement strand
AAAAGATTTAAAGCCTTGTGACCTTGAGAAGAGAGAGAGAGAGAGAGAGAGAGAGAGAGAGATAGACCAACGCCAATAGACAGATAATGACTGGTCTAGTAATGGTGACCAAGGGAGGTGGTTGTGCTGGTGGTGGTGGGAAGGGAGGAGCTGGAGCTAAAGGAGAAGTTAAGAGATGTGAGGAAGAACAGCAGAACCAGATATCTGTCGTGGCGTTGCTTTTGGCTGCTTTGAGGAAATCAATGGTGTCTTGTCGTGTTGATAGACGAGACGAAGTAATGTCTTCCACTGCTCATCATATGGAAATTGGTTGGCCAACCAACGTAAGACACATTACCCATGTTACCTTTGATCGGTTCAATGGGTTCTTGGGTCTTCCTGTTGAGTTCCAAGTTGAGATCCCCGGTCCGGTTCCAAGTGCTAGGTAGGTTCCCTTTGTTGATTTTGGTTTTCCTACTTGCTCTTAGAATTTATTATTATCATTTTGGTTAAACAAATTTCAGCTGGGATTTGGTCTTTTTAATTCTTTAAAATTGGAATGTTTGTGTGTGTGTGTGTGTTTGTTTTTTTTTTTTTTGCAGTTTAGATCTGTAAGAGTGAAAGAGTAGATTTCTAGCTGTTTTTAGTTACAAATACCGAGAGAAACACTAAAACAGAGTGCGAAAAGGAAAGATCTGCACTTTTCTTTTGAAAAAGGGGAAATTTTAGCTGCATTCTAGCTGAAATGAAGGTCTTCTAGACTTTAGACATGCCTAATTTTAAGCAGTTTTGAAGTATTAAGCATTTGAAAACCACAACCCAGAAAAAAAAAATCAAAAGGTTCGGAATTTCAAGGCCTGTCCATTTTGAAAACTTAAAAATCAACTAGCTGATGATGAGTGATTACTTTGTTCAACTGAGTTTTTCTTGTTCTTCCTCTGCAATCCAGAAATGGCATACCTTCTTCAAAATTTTCTTTTGCAGATGCATTAAAAAATTGAGCTTTGCGTTGTACAACAGTTCACTTCGAGAGTTCCTTGGACACTTCCTGTGAATTCCATGGAGTCATGGACTTTGTTAGAATTGAATTAGATTTTTGTGGTTATTTGGTTTTTGCAGCAATGAAGAGCGCAATAAATATTATTATTTATAATTAACCCTATTTTGTGAAGGTGAAGTAAATAATGTTATATTCTATATTTTGTTTTATTTCCAGAAACTTATTGCAAGCCAATATGCTTTGGCAAGATATTTGGGTTTTCAAAGAAATTTCTTTTGATAATTAGCTGGAACTGGAATTGATATTGTTGAAGTCATTTAATTTTTTTTTTCTCTGGATTCTTTTTCTCATTTGTTGAACTAAGAACAATTTTCCTGTTTTATCATTTACTCTTTTTTTTTTTTTACCCTGTGGTCCTTAATTGCAATGTCTTGTTCTTTGCAGTGCTAGCGTGTTTGGTGTCTCGGCGGAATCAATGCAATGCTCATTCGATTCCGAAGGGAACAGCGTGCCCACCATACTCTTGCTGATGCAGGAGCGACTTTATTCGCAAGGAGGCCTCAAGGTTTTAATTCCTCTACGCATATGCCCAACTAATATCATTGTGTATTCGATTGTCATATTATGATTTTGAAACTAAATGACGTTTCCTCTGATTGGTCTTGTAGGCGGAAGGGGTTTTCCGAATAAATCCTGAAAATGGCCAAGAGGAGCATGTAAGAGATCAGCTGAACAGGGGCATGGTGCCCGATGACATCGATGTCCACTGTCTAGCAGGCCTTATAAAAGCCTGGTTTCGAGAGCTTCCTTCAGGGGTGCTTGACGGACTTTCCCCTGAACAGGTTCTCCGGTGCAATACTGAAGAAGAATATGTTGGCCTTGTGAAGCAGCTAAAGCCAACTGAAGCTGCTCTGCTTAATTGGGCTGTTGATCTCATGGCTGATGTTGTTGAGGAAGAGGAATCAAACAAAATGAATGCAAGGAATATTGCTATGGTTTTTGCTCCGAATATGACTCGGGTATGGGAAGCATTATCACTTTCCTCAAAATTGTAAAGAATTAAGTGTTAGATCCCGGTAGGGATGTACTAGAAATGTTTTTATCAAATCTACTTTGAATTTCTCTTTGAGCAGATGTCTGATCCATTGACAGCTCTGATGCATGCTGTTCAAGTGATGAACTTGCTCAAGACCTTGATCATGAGAACACGACGGAAACGCGAAGAGACTGCAATGGGAGGGTATTCAACGATGTCATCTCATTCGTGTGATGGCCCTACAGATGAGGAGTTTGACAGTCAGCGAGAGATGGATACGAGTTGTGAACTTAGGGGGTCTGCATCGGATTATGATAATGCCCTTTACAGTGACTGCAGCCGAGACGAAGATGAAGATGAAGAAGTTGAGTCATTTGGTGAGATAGAGGAGTGCTTCTTAAGACACCTGTATGAGAATAAGAATGTCACACAGAGTTTTTCAGAGGAAGTAGCGGATGAGTTACAGAGAGACCATGCAAGTCCAAGAAGCTGCTCAGGCTGCAATGTTGAATCTGGTGTTTCCTTTGTGGAGAGCAAGAACGAGAATTCTGCTTTGAGTACAAGCGATGGAGCGAGTGAGGGCGGGAACAAGGATGACACGAGATGACAGACAAACTAGACAAGTCTACAACACCCGCTGTGTTGTATCCGCCTACTGCTGGCTGACGGATGATTCATCCACACGTTATTTAGAACGATACTTCACATTCACGGTTGCTTCTGTAAATTAGCAAAGTTGGCTTTGGTTGAAATTCAGGTAGGGAGTATTAGCTTTCAACCAAATTGTTTAAAATCATGGTTCCAGCAAGGGCTGAACCTGAACCTGAACTCGTGTTTGTTTTTCCGTACGTTTCTCCAGGTCCTCTAACATCGACTTGTTTAAAGATTGGAACTAATCAGGTCAATGCCCAATCTCATATCCATCTAGGCAGATTTGCAAGCATGCTTGCATTTAGGGAGGTAGATTCAGCTTTGTAGGGGAAGCTGTAATCTTTAAATATGGTTTGATTTGCAAATCTAAGCGTCCGTTTGAAGTCATATAGACTTCGTTGTGCACTATCTGATACTTCCCTATGCCATTGTCTTATATATTCAGTTAGTAAATTTTAATATGCGTCGTCGAACACATTAAAAATAAATAAATAAATGTTAATTTTTTTTAACATATTGAAAATTTTCAAAACTTTAACAAACAAAGCCTAGATTAAGTCAAATATTTTATGTTGGAATTCTAGGGATTGCAATTCTAAATTCTTACTACGGGGAAGACATTCTGATGAGCACCCTACAGCAGTAAATAACTTCTTGACTACAGAAACATATTTACAATGTCTCAATTTCAAATAAACCATTTTAAGCAAGCAAAGGGAGAACCCAACAAAGGTATAGCTATTAATTAATAGTATTTTTCTGATATTTGGATTTACTGATAATCCATGATTTTCTTTAAAAAAATAAATTCAAATTTAATTTGCCAAATATTGGAAAGCAAAGCGACAAACCTCAGCCTGACCACAAATCAAGAATGGGAAACATCGAACGGCCATAAAAGAATGCTGAGGAAGTATGGGTTTTTACTGTCTATTTTGTTGAGATATTTTTTGAGAACTGGGAAAATATGGATAAGGCCGATAAATCGATAGTGACCTTATGACCTACAACATTAAACAGCAATTCATTCACGTTTGTCTAATACTAATACCTGCTAAGAACACATCACCCACTTTTCACAATGACAATTCAATTTTACCAAAGAAAGGCAAATGGTAATCCAACAGAATAACGCAGCCAAACTCGCAATCTAAATCAAACTGACTTAAAAATACAACAAAAGCTATAAACTGTTTTTCAAAAGAATGCAAATGCCTTTGCCATCAGACGGACCTAAACCTTTGATACTGTCGCTTCATCTAATTTCAAACTAACAGCACTGTAAGTGACACTGAATCAGCAAGAAAGATATAAAAAAAATGGTGAAAAATTAAAAGGGCACACCCCACGCAAGGTAAGCACTAAGCAGCCAAAAGATTTACACGATTCCCTAATGAAGTCAAGTATCGATACTGGGCTCTCTTCTATAAGTGGGATTAATATATAGTTCAATCTGAATAAACAAATGCGTTTCTTTGCTTTCTCTACATATATAATAAAGTCTTATTTATGGAACAAAACAAGAATAATAATGCAGTGGGATGCACTAAGCACGCATAAGACTATTGACACAGAAAGAGGGACACATGGAATTGGAAGGAATTCAATATGAACAAAATAACACCACTTGTTAAGATATTGGGCCAGGAAGCCTCAAAATGTCCAAAAATTTCCAATCTAGTTTATAGATCGTCATCGGTGAATAATAAATGCAATTTAAATATCAATTATGGTGAAGCCAAAAAGTAACAAAAAAACATTACTCCAAACTTTGGTACTGGTGCAGTTTTGCGGGGGACTGGTGATCAGATTGAGTTAACAATTTTACTTTTAATTCACCCTTGAAGATGCAATTTCAACTTCGTAGAGCTTGCTACATAATATCAATAGAATACATGATGCTTAGAATACATAGCATCATAGTCTCATAACATATTCAAGATTTTAGATAAGCATAAGAAATTCTGTAGATCTGGGCATTTGTGGTAGTCCCCTGCTTTACTACTTTCACCAATCCTAGTTCAATATTATCCTTAGTTGGGATGCCTGATGCTTCAGAAATCGAAGAAATTTTGTACAATGCCAAAACATAACCCCCTAAGCTCCTATTCAACCTTTCAAATGCACTAGTATCAGGTAGAAGAATAATTTGCCAAGGTTAGTGGTGACAGGAGACAAAATATTTAAAACGAATAGCTGACACACAGCAAGACTTCTCTTTCAGTTTCAGCCTTTTATTATATTTCTAGGTATGACATTTTAAAATATTTACCAGTAAAATACTCTACCCACAAAAATTAGTTCTTTATATCAACTTGATATTGGCACAACCAGCAACACTATAAATTCAGTGAACCTCTAACCACATAATGCTCCTTAAAAAGACCATACTGATGCAGTTATGAACTAATACAAATAAGCAAGCATAAAATAGGGAGAAAAAGTTTTTGAAAGCCAGAAATTAGTGAAACCCAAGCCCTATACCGCAGTAATTCCAATTTTAATCCAAGTGATGTCATGATGATCATTCTCATAAATGACATAGATGTTACCTTAATTGTTGGCAACACTTCTTGATCCCAGTACAATGACTCCTCAACATCCATGCAACAAGCGATACCTGAGATGTTGAGTCTCTGGTTACCCTGCAATATCATATACATTTAGGGGCAGGAGAATGCTCAATTGAAAAAGCAGAGCATGAGTAATACCTCCAGTTTCAACGTGGAGTAATGGATAGGAACCATTCGGGTAACATATCTCCAACATCTTGAACCAAGCTGCTGAAAGTAAAGATAGGCACCCCGAACGTTCAGCTATAAAATTCAAACATCTTATATATTTCAACTGTAAGTAAAATATGCAATGAGTAATTTCAGGGAAGGGAAACAAGTACATGCATGATAAATTTTAATTCCGGTAAAAACCTGTACGGGACAGCCATAGAGATTACATGGCCAGAATAACAGAAGGGAAATAACATGCAAAAACCCCAAAAATAACAGGACCTTGTTGCACAAATGATTTTATATATCTGAACATCATTGGTGAGAATTCATCTGTCTAAAAAAATATGGATAATCACTTCAGGTAGCTTGGTGGATCTCAACACAAACACACTACGGCCATTCTTTTATAGGATAATAGGAAAATGCTTTTTTAAAAAGATACTAGCAAAAATAAATTGCAACAGGGAACAGAAGAGAAGTACAAAACTTTAGCAAAAAAACAAAGGAGTTGAATAAACTCCCAGAATATATCTTGATGAGAAAAAATAAAATTGCAGAAAAAAAAGTTATTTAATGTGGAAACAATACACTTAAGGGACATTGTACCATGGACGTCCCCACAAAATTATAATACGAACAGATATTCTCGAGGAAAAATCAATAAATTAATAATCAGTGTCTAAATGGAATTCAATGATACACAGAATACAAATCGTGTAGGCATGGAATGCACCATGAATTACAAGTGTCTGCGATTTTGATCCCATGAAGCAATTACAAAAAGGATGGAGTTGAAAATATAACCACAGCTTATCCTTAACCCATCCAAATGTGGATACTGCAGTCGGTCAATATGTCCAAATTCCATGAGGGCACATCTTACAGACATTTTCTGCTTTGTTTCATGACTCACCTCCCAATCAATAAGGTTTGTTCTGTTTGTTGTCTCTCTTAAGCTGAACCTTCAGTTTCTTACCACCTAATTGGCATCCATTCATCATGTTTATTGCATTTTGAGCAGCTGCTGGAGAGTCGTAACTAACAAATCCTGCAAAGAGGGGTTCTTGAGAGAGAAAATTCCTTAATGCTCACATCAGATTGAGAAGCAAAAGAATCGCACTTACCAAAACATTTACTAACCCCTGTTGCTTTGTCAACAAAAACCTTTGCACTTAAGACCCTACCAAATCCTTGAAAAGCATTAGCCAATTCTTGATCGCCAAATTCTTGTGGTATGTGATAAATAAAAAGATTTGCACCAGGTGGACCTATGTTAGAGCATAGACTAATTAATAACATGCCACAACCAAGAATCTACTTTTAGAAAGAGAACAAAAACCAAGATGACCATAGATAGCAAACCTTCAATCTGACCTCCAGAACTTGTACCAACACTGGAAGACGATGAAGAATTACTGCTTGTATTTGTTTGCGGCACTGAACCAAGGGAACCAGTTAATGGACGGTGGCTCATGATTCCTCCAGGATATGCCATGGGATACTGAACACCTGGCACAGCTGGATAAGCCGAGCCGACGTAACTTGCAGGTGGCATAGCATAATTTCTAGGAGTAATATTGGGAGCGAAATCAGGTGCCATTCCTCGCAATGCACTTCCCTGATTCAGTGGAGGAATCATATTGTGAAATGCAGGCTGATTCTGCATCGGCGGCAAGCGATACTGCATAAGTCCATAACTTCCTGGAGCCTAAATAAATAGTGAAAATATCAATCACATTATGATATTAAATGCTCTGTCAAAACATCATGACAAAACCACTGATGATGCCCAAAATATATGCTTCTGAAATTTAAAAATTGCCCCAGGAAAAAAAAAGGGAAAAATTACCTGATATCCATATCCATTGTATGGAGGAACATAACCCATTGGCAAGGCTCCAAACAGTGAAGGATGCTGTAAATCAGCATTTGGTTTATTTGAAGCTTGAGATTGGGCTTTCTGGGCCCTTCGAGCTTGTCTTTCCTTCTCTGTATCTGCCCATTTGACAACGAGAGGGACACTTGAACCCTAAAACAGCAGAATATAAAGACCATAATACAATACCCTTTTATCGAGAATAACTAACTCACTACCAGATATAATAAAAAAAGATGGTGCTTAGAACAGTGGCCGCTGTATCAGTAGCTCATATTTGGAAGCCAAGAGGCTTGATTAAAGACCAATTCTAATTATTGGTACAAGATCCCGCTCTAATGAAGACAATAACTTAGAACTGTTTATATGCCATTTGCAACCCACTAGGGTATAGAAGGAAATACAGACGTAAGCCCTAGGGTATCTTGATCACAATAAAATATGTGCCTCTTAAGAGAGACCATTTGCTTGACAACTTTGATACTAGATGCAACATGCAATTATTTATAACAATGAGTTTCTTTTTGTGGATTGCAATAACATAATGCGGATATTGCCACAAAAAACATCTTTTGATGCATCTGCAAATATTTTCCAGATTTATATGGCAATCTTTAGTGACTTGAGCTCCTGCAAACTAAGCAAACATCATGAACCAAGGGATAACTAAATTTTTGTCATAATCACTCCTATGAATGAAAAATGACTATGTAAGATAGTTTATCGGTACATAACCATTAAAGTTTAAACAACTGAAACATATAATATGCGAAAGATACCATATAAAACAGGAATAGATACTTAGAACAATATTTGAGGTAAGTTGTTGATTTTCAACAGCAGAAACATGTACTAAATGCAAACCTCCATTTTATGCTTTCCATTAATGGCCTGCAGGGCATCAAGGGCTTGTTCTTTAGTCTCATACTTCAAAAAGGCGCAGCCTGCCATAAAGAACCAGTACAACTACAATTCAAATAACGGAATCAGCCTAAGATTGAGGTTTTATTATTTATACAATTAAGCACTTAAAACAATTTTCTTCTTTAAAAAAATGGTAATCCATGATCAAAGAATAAGCACCTTTACTTGTTTGTTGAGAACCTCTTATAATCTGTAGGTCCTTTATGGTTCCATATTTAGAAAACAAAGCAGCAACTTCAGCTTCTGATACATTCTTCGGCAGCATGCCAACAAAGAGTTTGTGCTCTAGATCCAGCGGGCAATAAAAAGAAGATAAGAATTAATAATTTATTCAATGATTTCTTAAAAAAGCAAGCGTCACGGAATAATGAATGAGAATCAATTTTGCCACACTCATAGGAACCACAATTATAAAAAAGGAAGTTTAATATACCTAATCTTTCCAACTCGCCATCTGCATACTTCACTTGCAACGGACTAGATGCCTGAATCAGACAAAAAACAGAAAGATGAGTTCTGATTATGTAGATAATAAGACTCCCAAGCAATCTCTGATTCTCCATGCACAAATATATGAGAGCAGACATAGGTGACTGCAATAAAGAACTTCGGATTGAATTATCCCTAGATTTTTTTCATTAAAAGCATTAATGAAGAGGATCAAACTATTAATCACTATAGATCCTAAGCAGGGATATGCCATGTTGTATGAACAGGCATACCTTACACCACAACATCAGAAGGCATGATGATCAATCATGAAAATGTACTGTAAATATGACTTGCCACAGTGTAAGTCAACACCTGAGGGCTGAGGGTTGAGGCATAAATTTATCCAATCATATAGGTACCATCCTAGGATAGATTGATGTTACAATCAAATTTTACAAACGCTGTGTACCAGACAGGACACTGGCTTTGTTTGTCATTAGATTCTTAGTCCATGCTTATGCACAATTACGTGGATTGTCTGCTCTTGTTTATTATCTATGAGATCTAACTTATAAGAACGATTATATATTGAACATTTTCATTTCTGATCTGGGCTAATAAGCTTTTATTTGCAATATTAGTACAGAATTGCAAATTCATTTCAGGCTCATCAGTTTGTCAAGTTACAATCTTAGGATAGATTGAAGTCAAAATCAAATTTATCCCTGTCAATCAAATTCTAATAACACTGTGTCCCACAAGAGAGACAGGCTTTGTTCGTCAATAGGTGCCTTGATCTATGCTTATACACAATTATGTGGTTCTTCTGCTCCGGTTTAAAATCTATAATCTAAAAAATGTAACTTGTACAAGCCATTATACGTTAAGCATTTTCATTTCTGATCTGTCCTTATGTACTTTTAATTGCAATATTACAGTGGAGTTATGAATTCTTCTTAGGCTCATCGATTGGTCAAGCTAAATGCAGATATTGATTTGTTTTTTTTAACTGTGGATAGCAGAAGTCCTGATGTGCTTCCAATTCATACATCAAAACAACTTAACTGCAGCAGCTCATTTGTATTGTAAAAGCAAACAAATATAGCATAAAGAAACAGATGCTTCAACCATAATGTGGTATTTAAAATGTATAATAATCAACAACAAAGGAATATAATGTTGTAGAATGACAAATATTTGGTAAGTTGTTAGCCTTAAATGATACAGTATAAGTAGAACGCCAACACTATTGTGTGCTCAATTATTCGGAATTCAGACATAACCATGGTTGAAATCATTAAGAAACCCTGTTTCTTGTCCAAATTATGCTCTACGAAATAATCTAGTATAAAAAGCTCTATCCTCAATCTTTTACATGCTAGTAAAATTTCTGAAAGCTTCATATCATCAGAAAACACCCAGCTGTGAAACAAAAAATAAAAAGGAACTTCTGGCATGCTGGAATTTGATGTTCTGATCTTCTCGTTTCCTATGGTCTCTAAAATTCAAGCTTCTTATTTCAAATGAGCTAGTAAAAACAATTATAAAACTTACATACTATACAATCTACAACTGCATTATCTGTATGTACCCTAATCAGCATGACAGAGCAGTTAAGAACGTCTACAAAGTTTGGTACTAAAATGCAAGCAGACACAAGTTTAACATAGTTTTAATGGATACCTAAAAACTAATTCTATATGATATAAGTTGTCAGTATTAGAAACAGCATGTACAAATATCCGTGCCACAACCACGTCCAACATGCAGTAATAATTTTGAATGTTTCATAGTTCAATAGTGAAATAGAGTGAATAGATGCCGTCCTTAGGTGCTACATTTGCAGGTCAGCGGTGGGAATAAACTACAAGTGTGAAGTTAATAAAAATACGCTAACTACACTACATCTAACTTGGGACAGTAGCAGGTAGATTTTCACAACAGTGACTAACAATGTGGCAACGAATCGCTAAAAGGCAAGGCAAAACAAGGAAACAGAAACTCAAAAAATTGAACTAACCCCAGGCAAAGTCTTCTTATTATGAAAAGCATTGACCGCCTTATCGGCCTCTTGTCTCGACGGGCATATAACAAAGCAACATCCTTAATCAGCATAAAAAGAAACACGAGAAAATAACTCAAAAGTTAGGGTTCTGAACACCGCAAATCTCACTTCAAACAAAACGAATCAAACAAATCACTAAAAAAAACAACAGCGAAAACTAAAGAGAAATGCAAGAGATTTGAAACTTTGAAAATAAATAATAAATTTATTATGGAAAAAAGAAAAACAAGAGAGTTGAGCTTGAACCTCTAGAGGCGCGAGTAGCCTTGTCTTTGATTATGTTGACTTCGTCGACCAAAGCAAACTCTTTGAACATTGCGAGAAGTTGAGCTTCCGTCATCTGCTTCGGCACTTGACCAACGAACAGCTTCACGCTCTCTTCGCTCATCGTGTTCTTCTCCTTCTTTCCCTCCGCCATTAATGCCTGCTCTTCTTCCTCTATTTTCTCAGTTTTTTTTTTCCTTCTTCCTCTTTGATTTTCTCTCTCTTGCGGAAAGATTGTTTATTTGTTTATTTATTTATTTATTTATTTTGGAGTCGTCTAACTCTGGGTGGGAAAAATGGGGGGGGGGTGTTTCTTGATGGCAAAGTTGGATCTTTCAATAGATTTAATGCAATTAAAATGGCTGCAAAAGGGGCCTATTGTTTGGATTTATTTACGATACTGACCATACAGCTGTGCAACTTCTGGGCTTTGAGGTGGACGTCCTTTAAAGGAACACCGATGTTGAATAACGCATTTACCCTTCTTCATTTTTCTTTGTCTTATTTGACAATTCTTTATTTATTTTTCTTCACTTTGGTGATTCCCAAATCCCATCGGCTGTCTTGCATTTGGAAAAAAAATAATAGTAACAATAATATTAATAAACCTTCATGATTCGTAAAAGGAAAAATACACTAAGAATGAGTAGATAGGATGGCCACTGGATCAAGTGGGGAAAGGTGAACTTACGAGTTTATGCTGACACTAAATTGGCTCCTAAGTTGTGTTTCACTTACAAAATTTGTTATAATATTATAATTATTTAATTACAATACAAATTATATAAAATTTATTATTTTTTGTAACCTTACATAATTTTAAAATTATAATTAATTAATTATACTATAATTATAATATATGATATATTTTCTTTTAAAATTGACTTTCGCTAAATAATGTATTAAAGTCACTTTTCAAACTTGGTCATTTCATTTATAATGATAATATTAATATTGAATATAAAAATTTTATTCATAATTTTCAGTAAAATACTATTATTTGTAATAATATTAAAACGTAGTAAAATCTTTCAAAAAAATATTCAAAACAAATCATTTGATTTGAACCATCAAATTATTTAGATTAGTGTTATGTTTGCGTTTGAAATCCTAATAATCATTAAATATGTTTTACTGTACTAATTGGTAAATAAATATCACCGTATTAAAGTAAAGACAAAAGATATACTACATTTTCAAAAAATTTTAAAGTAAATAAAAATTTTCAATTTTACGATATATTAATGTCGATAGTTACCCAAAGAAAAAACATAAGCCAATAACTATAAGGTAGTACAATTTGTCATCTGTTTTCAATAATCAATAAAATAGAGCCATCTTTTATAATGAATAATTAAAAAGTTAAATACCCAAAAGCCCATATGAAAAAGAACACACATACACACAATCTGTAGGCTTAAATTGGAAGTTTATAATTCAAATTCAAAGCAGAAAAAAAAAAATCAAATAGTCACATCTCATAAATCTTACTTTATTTAACCTTAATCTAGTTCAGTTTTGTAAGTCTATTTTGTCTTGCAATGTCATTATCAATCATTTTTACTATTTTAAAATTTAAACTATCGAAATTCGAAACAAACAATTTTATCACATATACATATATATTAAAATAATATATATATTTTTTAAAGATGAACTGCTACATTTAACTTATCTATTTAGGATTTGAAAAGGTTGATGCATAAAATTGATTATATGTTTTAAAAAGTATTTTTAGTACACTCATATATATTTATATACTATATATAAATAACTTGATTGAGTTGGTATCACTAAATCAGTGACACTAACTTAATCGATAATTGATAAAAAAAATTAAATTAATATGATAATAACAAAATAAAACTAAATATATATATATAAATTTTTTAATATTTAAAAAAATTACATGTAAAAAATTAACTATTCTTTTAAAAATTTTATTTTAACTTACACATTTAAAATATTACTCTTTATATTAAGTTTAACTAATATTTTTATTAAAAAATATTATCACTCACTTATGGGTGGTGTGTGTGTATATATACATATACACACATACATATGGCGTCACTCCTTCCTATTTGATTTTAAAAAATGGTCAATCCGTGGTTGACCAAAACCCCATATTTAATTATTTGATATTCATTATAAAAGACGATGACAATAAAAAATTAGATATTCGATATTACATGATTTTTTTGAATATTAAAAATTAAATTTATATATTAATTGTTATAATTAATTATTTAAGTTTATTTTGATTTGTATAATGTTAGATATTTAAATATTTATTCAATTTACATTATTTATGTGGATAATGAATTTAGATATTTAAATATGATATCTATTTAATTATTTTTTGTTTAATTTTAGATTTTTTAAAAATATTTTAATAAATATATATATTTAACAAATTTGAATATCAAATAAATATTAATGTTACTATTAAAATGGGTGTAAATTCAAATAATAAATGAATTTAAATTAAAATATTTGAAAATTAGAGATGAATTATAGTGTCCACCAATTTGAGAAACGAGAAAGCCGAAAAACAAACGCTAAGATTCTCTCCTTAATAATTAAAATTTTTGCCTTTTGGGCGCAGGTACTGAACTCTTCCTAAAGTCTATTTTTGAAATTTGGTTGTAAGATGAGCATTGATTGATTTTAATTGATTTAATGGATTAAATTATTAATTTTGATTAATTTAATTTGATTAATTTAATTAGTTTATTCATTTTATCTCGTCAGTTATCAATTTTTAAAATTACTTAACTAATATATCATTTAAATTGACTCTTTTATTTTATATTTTATTATATTTCATATAATATACATAAAATTATATTTATATAATAATTTAAAAATATATAATATAATATACCATTTATATTATATTATACAATAATATAAATAATTTATTTTTAAAACTTTGAAACCGATTAAATTTTTAAATAAATAAATTTAAGTTTAATTTAATTTAATTATTTTAATTTTAAATTATTTTTTAGATCGATTCTGTTGGTCATAAAAATTTATTCAATTTTATTATTTTAAGAATTTTATGATCGAATCAATGCTTAGATTTTACCTGGTTGATTTGATTCATCGAGTCTCATTTCACATCTATTTCCACTTTCAGCCGGTTTCAAACCAATACGTACAAATAAAAGGAAAAAAGTGTTTCTGATAATCCTTTTTGTCAATCATCAAGGCGGAGTTGCATATGGAGCATAGAGGTAACTTTTTCAACACTTAAACTACTTGTGTGACAACATGTTTCTTTTTCAATGCGATTTTACTTGTTCAATGAACATTTTTATGTATTTTTTTTAATTTCTACCAATTTAATTAATAAATTCTATTTCATAGCATCAATTACACGATAGTGATCAGATTCAATTTCCGATAATTTCAAATAAAATAAAATTTATTTTTAATTTTTATATTTATAGTAAACAATAGGAAATCTAATATATTAATGCATACTACTAAAATAGTAAAGAGAGTAAAATGTTTGGTTCCTATTACTTTCTGCAAAAAGCAAAGCATTTTTTTCTTCTAAATTTATCATTCTAGATCAATCCTTTAGAACTCTGCTACTTTCAGTTGAGCGTATATTTTTTATATAGAGAAAGAAAGAAGCAAATTAAAGTGAAATTGAAAAGGAAAGGAAGGGAAAGGAAAGGAGTTGACCAAATCAAATTGTTGCGAGTGAGAGAGTAATTTTCAGCAGAAATGAGTACGGAAACCGTTACAAGTTCAGTGGAGGGGGAATCTTTGAACGAAGGAGGCGGAGGAGGGTAAGAAAGTAAAAGCAAAGGGGAAGGGTATAACGGTAGATTAGTATAAAAACCGAGGTGTAAAAATACGGCAGACTGTCCCGCCTACGCCTAACTCCGGCCTTCTTCTACCTCTTCCAAAGCTTTCCAAACACTACTCTTCTGTGTTCCCACTTGCAACTTGCACGCTTGGCTTGGCCTCGACCCTCCAGTCCGGTTCTTACCCCCCCCCCCCATTATTTATCCAGGCTCCAAAGCCCACGGTGAAATATTTTTACCACTAACTGTAAAAAGATCAAAAGCTGGGAAATTCCAATTCAGTTTGCTCATACCTTGCTGCACTAGTAGACTTAGGCAACGTAAGAGAAAAGGTCCAAAATCATTGGTAAACTAATGATTTTTGTCCTTTATTAATCGAGAACATTTAGGATGACTTTTTATTTAAATAATAAATATTTTTAATTTCATAAATAATTTTTTTCAAAATTAATTCCTAAAATAATTTTTTTATTTATTATAAAAAATTAATAAATAAATTATTAATTTATTAATCGTCCACAAATAAATCATTAATTATCAATTTTTCAATAATTAATTGAAAAAATTACAGATTTCTCAGTTGGATAAAAAAAAATTACAAAGCAACTTTGTAACTTTCGAAGAAAACTAACAAATAAAATAGAGTCAAGCTCAAACTTTCAGTTGTTGACAGTCGTTCACTTTAAACCCTGTCAATGGGGAAAAAGAACCGATCATCACCTTCTTCAAAAATACCCAAACTCATGGAGACCAAAGGGTTTTCCGTAATGAACGACGATCTTCTTCAAAACATACATTCGAGGCTATCCGCCACCCCCTTCTGCCGTCTCTAAGGCCTTGAATGGTGCTTGCTGTCGCATCCTCTCTCACCCCTAATCTCTCCTCCGCTCTCTCACTCAACCCTTCTCCTCTTGTATATATATATTACCCTTTTTCTTTTAATTCCCAATTCAAAAGGAAAAACAAAAAAGGGACAATTTTCTTAGTATTTTTTTTGGTGATTTTTATTTGTAAATATTTAAATAGGTTGCTTTACAAGAGGTTTTTGATAAGGTTATGTCAAAGCCAATTCGACCCCATTTTGCTATTGCCATTGTTGGTCCTGGATTTGAATTGCAAGATGTTCTCCAATTCGTATGAAGTCTAAAAACTTAACCTTCTTCTTTTCTATTTGCGGGTTGAAGTCAATTTCTTTAATTTTTAATTTTTGTGTTTATTGGGTAAATGGTAGAAAAATTGGGATCAAGAACTCCGATTATTTTATCGTCTGTTAGCCGAATTCTTGGACGAGATGCCCTTACTGATGAATTTAGAGAGTTTTTTTTTTTTTTTCATTTCAAAGCAATTATTTTTAATTACAAAGAGAAATCAGCAACTGAATTACCAATTTATCAATTTTTCAAATAGAAATCGATAACTGAATTACTAATTTTCATATATGTGTATAAAAAGTCAATAATTTATTTGTCAATTTTTTATATATAACTGAAAAATTAATAATTCATAATAAATCAAAAAAATTATTTTAAAAATTTATTTACAAAATTAAAAAATATATATATTATTTTAATAAAAAATCTATTTAAAACTTATTTAAGAATATTTTTAATGTTTAATAGATTATATTTTATGAGCTTAATAAAAGAATAATATATTAAATACTCTTAATAAGCTCAATGTCACGTCTGAGCTGAGATCTCAGCTGAAATTAAAAATAGAGATTGAAGTAAATTACCATGTGACTGGTGATTACCTGCATAGGTTTAGTTTAAAAAAAAAACAAACTTTAGATATGATTTTGAAATTTTTTTTTTTGCACTTACTTGAATTGCAAGCCAGCGTTTGTCAAGCATTTTTAGATCTTATTTGGATTTTTTTTTCAAAATCCCCTCATTATATGAAGTGCATTCAGAGTTTTGTTTTAAGGGTATTTTTATAAAATTCGAATCTTATATCTTTAATTAATAAATAAACAGTTTTTGGCAACTAAAGTTAATTTTCATGGATACGAATAAGTACCATGCTGGCTCATTCGTTTTTGGAGGACTTTAAGTGGGACCCCGTTCTCGCATCCCACGTTGGAATAACTCAGAGGTCAAAATGCCATAAGTAGATCTGATCGTGACCCATTGCGAGATTTATTTGAGAGCCGAAAGCCAGATAGAAATGGACCTAACTTTAGCCAATAGCGCGCACCGGATAGCAATGCCATGCCATTGATTGTGGAATTGACTGCGTCTGACTGGAAATTACGGGCTATTTTTATAGAGAATGTCAAAGAGTTGGAGCCGAAAAGGTCATGACTCGTATCAATCGTTCACATGATATGGGACTATGAGGAAATTTTGTCAAAACTACAATCCTTAATTAATAATAAGAATAATAATGAAAGGAAAATTGAGACCAACCATATCTGTACAAGTTAAGAGGAGATACCAACGAATGGTAAACCAGCTTCTTGGGTTAATTAATTATTAATATGTTTGAAAATTGAACACAGAGATGGTCTTGCTGATGAAGCAGTGGGGCTGGGTAAGTGGCAGCAGCAAATTAAGAAATAATCTGAGTGCGGATGTGAAAAGCGAGACACAAGTACATACATATATATATATATATATAAAAGAAAATTTGTGATATTATGATTGGAAAGAAATCATTAGAATTAGGTGGATATCATATATTACTTTAAATTTAAATATTTTAAAACTCATAAATATCCGATGCTCAAATCAAAAGACAGTTAGTTGTACCTAAACCTTGTTAAACGCAGGAGAGTGCCAGTCAAAACATGCACCGGCAAGCATGGATTCCGGCTTGTTCCTTGCATGACTTGTCGGTCTAGTTGAGCCCAGCACTTCATTTTGGAAATGATAACACAAATCATAAGTTATCAGATATCATTAATCATTCCTTATAAAAGACCTTGACTTTTCAGAAATCAAAAAGGCAAAGGCTGAAAACATAAACATGGAAAAAATACAGGTAAGATTCAACCTTCTATAAGTCACCACAAATACAAGTAAACCCATTTTTGTTAGAAAATATTTGTACAAAATAGTGCAACATGTCAGATAATAATAGTTGACAACACCACCAAATGTGGCTTCATGATTATACAGTCAAACCTTATTGTCAAATATATATATATATATATATATAGACACACACACACACACATGCGCATAGCCAAACCCCACAGAACAAAAAATGAGTAATGCAATAACAACTACTCCGTCAAATAAATGGACCATCTTATGAATGATACAGTCTAGCCAATTTTAATTGGCATGCAATTAAAGTTTTGGTTACCCTATAATTGAGTGGTGAAACACCAAAAGAGTGGGAACAAATTTTATTTAAAAATAATGATTTCCTTTAAATTGGGACTTGCCGGCAGTGAGTGAGGGCAGCTCAGCTATGTGGCATTTCCACCTATCTCCCTCTATCGACAGCTAATGTTGTAACTGCTTCTCTACCCTTTGTAAAGTCCTCTGGGCCTTCTGTAAGCAGAACCTGAAATCATTAATGCAAATACATTGAGGGAAAAAAAGATCATTCTAGTTGTGAGGTTAAATCTATAATCTCTAGCTTCCATCACCCCCACCCCTCTCCCCCAAAAAAAAGGTAAGGGCCATAGAAAATGACATGCTGGTTCTTAGCAATTTGCTATTGCTTTCGGTAGAACTTCTCAGCATTGCTACAATCTCCAACTTCAATTCATATGATTAAAACAAATAAAAAGTCCAGCAAGAACTAACAAATGTGTAAATGAAATAGAAGAAAACCTTGACAACAGCATGGGACCAAACTTGATGATGTAGATATTATGAACAAGACTATAAGCATATTAAGAGGAGAATAGCAGAAATTATATTTCTCGTTTTCTTGCGGTAATGAATGCAACTGCCATTAGGGTTCCAACATCCACGCTACATAGCTTAAGTGAGGACAAAGTCATGTATTTAATGAACAGCACCAAAGGAAACTAAGAAAATTAAAACAAACTTAAAAGTACAAAAGGAAAGAAAAACTAGAAGGGATAAAAGGAACAAAGGAACACATAAAGAGGCTCAAAAAATACAACCAATTCAGTACCTGTTATGCACAATGAAATCCATTTTTGTAGCTTCCAACACTTTCTTGTTGCAACATAAGACAGGTTTTAGCCAAGTTAATGGGTGCAGTATTATGGTGCTCGCTAAGCCAGCAAGTCTCTTCAAGAGATGCAAAAATCCAGGAACAAATAGAAAAAATGTCAGAAAGAGAAGCTTTCACCAACATAATGCTACATTCTAAAATATTAAGCTGAAAGTTACATTATAAAATTTAAACCCTTGTTTTTTGCTCTCAAACAAAATTTTGCTTGATTTAAATTATTTAATATTTCCAGATGTTTATTTATTTATTTATTTGCTATAATCTTCAAGTTCATCCATAACTTGTTGACTTTAACAATTTATATAATAAGGCCAAGAAGAGAGAAGAAAAAATTTCATACCTGAGATACAGATAAAATCCTTCTTCAACAGGGTGTCCATTTCACCAATATCTGCATTAATAGAAATTGAGAGAACTTTAAAAATTGTAAAAAAAGGCATAGTGAAAGAAAAATGACGACAGACACTCTAGCTAGATGATGAAACAAACGCCAAATTAATCAATCAAAAACTTTGGAAATTACTCGTGGATATTCAGATTGAAAAACAGCATGCTTAGAAATTGATCCGCCTGGGTTCATCGTATGTTGCAATCTGTGAAGCAGTCAAAGCAGCAGTTCTAGCTATAACAGGGCCAACACCCTTCCAAAGAGCACCTATTCCCCCTTTGAAGACAATGCTGCACAGTTCCGCAATTGGCCCTCTTTGTCTCAAAAGTTCATCTCTAATTGCATCTGCTGATGGAAAACCATTTCTAAGATCCACTATGACCTCAAAAGATCAGAATACATAATATTGTAACACTGCCTTCAGAACTTCCAGAGGACTGGTCGGGGCAGTTGAAATGGCACTAGCAAATGCCCCGGAAGCAGTCTCAACCATGGTGGGACCAAAGGCGCAGTCTTACAGGCTTATTTTGATGGTTCATAAAAGCCTAAACGGAGATCTCCAAATAGAAGATACCCGGTCAAGCAGGTCCTTCACTTTTCATTACTTTTAACAAATAATGGTCCCTGTTTATATCCATATAAATAATGAATTTCAAACAAGTGAATTGGATAAACCAGATGATCATCATCAGGAAAGTAAACTGAAACTGTTGGTCACATACCATTCCAACCAAAGGACCCCTTTGACCAACAAGCTGCAGTAAATTGCAGCCTAACTTTTAGCACATCTGCACTCCGATCACAGATAAATGAATTAGCTATGGGTTCAGTCAGCAATGCCAAAATGATTCTACTTCCAAAACTTTCTTTCCATATGCCTTTTTGTGTATTCTCTTGAGTTTGTATTTTGATATGAAGCATTTCAATTTAATTGCTCCTAAATTTATAACATTTTCACGAAAGAAGGAAAAGTGAAGGAAAGAAGGAACATTATGAAAATCAACCCAAAGCAAAAGAAGGAACATTTACGAATTATTAGTACTTGTAATTGACATTTTCCCTAACTTTGTTGTTGTTTTCTTCGTAAACAAATGGAAGAGAAGAAGATCTAAGGAGACCGAAAGAGCGATCTGAAAAACAAGGAACTTCAGGAAGGTCAATTACCAACCTTTTTGTTTCCTGACTTTCTTCCGACCGTTTTGTTTTCAGGAAAGGGCGTCATGACTGGCGTTTCCGTTGGAAATGGGATTGCTATGGTACCTAAATCTTAACGGTCCTTACGAAACGGCGTCGTTTGCTGGAGCAAATTTTTCGGATTTGTAATTATAAATGGTGAACAAAAAAAATTCTGCATGGCCTTGGCCATACAAAAATAGCGATCCTGATTATTAACCGTTGTATGCGAAGACCGATTAGCAAATCACTACCGTCAGACCAATTAGCGTTCTTGATCATTTGATCACTATTCTTCCAACTCTACATTACAGATCGTTTATAACTCCCTGCAGTTATCGAAGTCCCTAGACTGAGGCAAAATCATAAAATCCCATTCTCTCCTCCTCCTTTCTTTGTTATTGAGCTAGGGTTTTTGCTCCACACAGAGTTTTGGTTCGCTCTTTCTAGCGTTTTACTATCTGCAACCAGCTTCGATTCTGAGTTTTTGTTTTTTCACAGTCATGCCTCGGTACGGATCTATATCAATTTATTCAATCTTAGAAAGAAAATAAATTCTCGCTACGAAAACTTTTTATTAACATTTTATGGATTTGTTTATTTGGATTCAAATTTTCAGGTATTACTGTGATTATTGCGACACTTATTTGACCCACGACTCTGTAAGTTTTCTGTTTTTTTTTTGGGTTTATTTTTCTTTTTTTCTCTCTTCACCGGTTTATGTTTACTATAATCCTTCCATATTTTGTCTTTGAACAGACTTTTTTGTAGTAACGTTTATTATTTGGGTCGTCGCATTTACAAGAATTGCTGACAATTTTTTTGGGGTTTAAATTTCAGCCATCAGTTAGAAAACAACACAATGCAGGGTACAAACATAAGGTAAGTAGAGAGATTTTTCTCTTTTTATTTTGTTTATTTATTTATGTTTTTCAGTTTAAAATTTTTGCTGATTCTTCCCGTAATTTTAGGCAAATGTTAGGACGTACTATCAGCAATTTGAGGAACAACAGACCCAGAGTTTAATCGACCAAAGGATCAAGGAACATCTTGGCCAAGCTGCTGCTTTCCAGCAGGTTGGAGCTGCTTTCAGTCAACATCTAATGGCTCAGAGGCCCCGCGTTCCTGTTCTTCCAACACCTGTTATGCCGATTCCAAGGGGTGCATCATTACCTATAAATCAACCGACGGTCACAGGGATCAGGCCCTCTGTTATGCCAAGACCAGTTCCAGGTGCTCCAGCTAAGATTCGAGACATATCTGCATTATTACTGTTGTTGCTGATATGATATAAGGACTGGGTATTTGGTTAATACACTTCCTTGATCATGAATTTATGTGGTGATGGTGATCTCAAAGAATTTGCGTATTTGTTTTGTTATCGTAAAGCTGCTATTTATATCATTATTTGTCAAATACTTTATCCCATTTTATTGATATTTGATACTGACATCTTTCCGTTCTAGATCTCAATTACACACACAGGATGGAATTGAATATTCATTTTTTTTTTATTTCCATTTCCGGTGACATTGCCAGGTTATGCCCCTCTTCCAGGCATACCACCAATGGTGGCACCACCTGGTGCTCCTTCCTTGCCTGGTCAAGTAAATGGCCTTCCACGGCCTCCTATGTTGACACCGCCATCAACGGTTCCTGGAACTGCAATAAGACCTACTCCTTCTACTGGAGCACCCAGTTTGCCAACACCTGCACTCTATCAGACCAATCCTGCCGCCTCAACAAGTGGAGGGTTTGACAGTTTCAATGCCAATGCACAGCCTCCTGAAGCTGATCATTGATCTGGTTAAACTGCATGCTTTGCTTCAATATCTAAAGTAAGAGCTTAAGTAAGCCCATGTATGCTATCGAAAATGAAGCTTCTCAATGATTAAGAGTGTATGGTAATATTTTTAGAAGGTTAGTGTGTGTATTAGATTTGAAGCATATGGAACATGTTTTGCTTTGACTTTTTTTTTGATGAATTTGTCTTATGGGAAGCATATAAAGTTTGGAAAGAAATATTAGGCCAATCCAAAAATTCAAACTTAAGCCAGCGGGTTTGATCATTTCACCATTTGGATTATGCAGTGGTTGGTTCACACAATTTGTATTGCACCAAAATTATGTAAATTTGTCATCATTCTTCATTTTTTTTTAATTTTTTTTTTCAATTTATGTTTTTGTAAATATTCTTCATTATGAAAAAGTTTGCAATGTAAGACAAAGGATCCACTGGATATATTATGGGAGTTCCTAAAAGTATCATGATTGTTTTTGCTGTTTTTATTATGGTTGCATTGTTTATTCTCATAATGAGGGATCCTACCTTAATTTTTTGAAACTAGACCCAGAGAATCTACCTTTTTTGTATCTCTTTGATAACTTTTAACATTACCATTACCATGCTCCTTTTACGGGCAATCAGAGCCAACCGGCATTCTTCGGAGTCCGATCATAATATTTCATTCAGCATTCCTATTGGGATTTTTACCGTATAAATTGCATCAAGTTGTTTGGTGCTGAATGTAGGATAATTCTGTAATGCCATTACTTTTTATATTTCTTGAATTTTGTGTAGATTTTGATTGTAATGCAGTTGAAAGTTGCTGTTACAGACATTCCCTTGTATGTGCAATTTGTGAGGAAATGAAATATCACAAGCTGCCACTTGATGATTTGTTATTTATGGTCTCCTTTTATTTGTTGTGATAGGAGGTTCTTCAGTTTTACTGTCTTCTCACAGGCATCACAAAGTATTAGTACCATACAATGAAGATGCTTAAGGACTCTTTTGAGGAGCCTTATTTGCTACATCTCTTTGCAAATAACTTTATCACGAGCATCGCATTCTACTGCATTTGGATATCATAACGTCGCAAACTCTTTTGGCCTGGATAAAGCTTGAGTTCATTGGCTTTTCTGATGAGGTTCCTTTCAGATTCTTGTTCTATCCCGAAACTCATTTTTGAACCGTGCTCCGTGAAACTTAGATGTGAATGACTTGGACCTCTAATGCCCTCGTGATGTCTGCAAACTCTTTCTTCTCTTTATGCAAGTTGCTTAAGCAGTTAAGCTTCTTAGGCCTTTATTCTGGAGATTTTGACGCCTTTTTATTAGTCCTCTGCCAGAATGTCTTCAAATTCAGAAGATGCTGTAAAGGAATCCTCTCCTTGCGGAGAGTTGAGAACTCTCAAACCATTCAAAGGTTCCCATTTCTTTGACCGGAGGTCCCTGCTTGATAAAATTAGCCAAACGTTAGGTTCCCTTGGTAGCACTCCCTTCAACTCCTTGACGCATATCGACATTATTAAAGGTCAAGAAGTTATACGCAAAGGAAATTGTACATTGTTTTCCCCATCAATGCTGTCAAGATTAGTAGAAGACCCTTTCTTCCCCTCAATTGAAATCGTTGCCAACGTTTTTATCTACAAATTCGTTCATCCTCACCGTTGAGGACAATTTCCATATCAAGCTCACTTGCTCTGGTTCAACTTTCGCATCCTCCAGGATGCCTAGATCATCATCATATATACCTAAATGTCAAAGGAAACATTCGCCAACTGGGTTTCATTTTAATTTACCGGACTACCTGCCAACATGGTATCGTTAGGGAAGTATAAAAACAGTGACAATGTAATTTGTCAAGAAAAAAAGAAAAGGTTCCCTAAGCGAAGCGCTGGGCATTTGGTCTAGTGGTATGATTCTCGCTTAGGGTGCGAGAGGTCCCGAGTTCAATTCTCGGAATGCCCCATTAAATATTTTCTCCCCTTTTTTTTTTTTTGGGTGTTTAGAAGCAAGAAAGATTAGCGAATGAAATTCGCCTTATTTTATACCAAGTGGCATCCATGCCTTCGCTTGAAAGACGTAAATGCCCCTGTAATGGTACGCGTGTCAGCTGCTACTACCTCTCAGCCTGCTCCATGCCACAAAAAAAGAGAACGTCTGAATTCAGAAAACTTTATAATAAAGTGGGGCGTTCCGAGAATCGAACTCGGGACCTCTCGCACCCAAAGCGAGAATCATACCACTAGACCAAACGCCCGGAGGCTTTGGTCGTCTAAGAATGCTTTAGGATATAATCTACCGAACTGCATATATGAAGGACAAAAAATTTCTCTTTTCTTAAATTAAAAGAAGAATTTTGCTAAATTAGAATTTAACTCATTTTATATGTTAACTCCATATATTTCATGCACAAATGAAAGCTTGGGTTTGGAACAGGCAGGAGAGAAGGGCTACAGACACATAGATGATTATATTCTTTGTTTGGTCATTAAGGAAATCAGTAAACAAAAACCTTTTTCTTGGAATGGGATACAGAGTTGTGTTTGATATAGTGGACTCGTAAACTCTTCTGAGCGCAAGTTGCTTAAAACTAAATCTAGTTTCTCCCAAATCACCCCAATTCTTGTTCCATGGACAAATAAGTTCCTTCGGCTGAGGTTCAAAGTTAAAAGCAATGCCAAATCTTTATATATTGCTTTTGTTGGGTCTTCATATACTATGATAAAAAGGGCTTAACAATTAAAATTTCTACGTTTTGGCTGATCAAGACAGTTATTGTTTTCTTCTTCTTTAAAAATGAATAACATCAGATGCATGGTTTGCCAGTTACGTCCAGTCATGTTAATTCCTGAGAAAAAAAAAAAACAAAAAAACAAAAACAGCGGTTTAGTTTTTGCAATAAAGTACTCCATCTCATCACTACATCCCCCATGCAAAGCATCTCCATCTCGTTTTTCCACGCGATCATATTATAACTTTGATCAAACCTCGTTTATTGCCAAAAACTTAGTAATATATAATTGTAAATTACGATGTTGAAAGATAGAAGGAGCTTAGATTGCAGCAAGTTTTAATACAAAATTATTACAAACTTTTGTCATTCTATGAGGTACATCTCTTTGATTTCTCAGCCAAAATTTTCTAGCAGCTTACCTGGAAAAAACACCTAACTTTGCTTAATGATTACCAATTAGTTAATCTTTAATACGGATTATTATTATTATTTTTTGAAACCGGTTTAGGCGTATTCTGTCACGTCAAACAAGGGACACTTAATTAATCCGAATGACAATACTACCTTCTTGCAATTTGGCCAATCCTTTCTAGCTTTATGATTGTATCAGTACGTAGAATCAAACGGATTGGTTCAATGAATGGGGCATTTTGTTGACACTATTTAGTGTCTTTTCACTGTCTCCTTTATTATTAGTGGCCCTCTCACTAGGCTGAAGTTCAAAATAGCTTACCCACCTTCCCTCCCCTCCCACACTCTCTCTGTTTCTTGATTCACATGCACCGTACTTCTCCTGAGAAAACATGTTGAGGGTTGGATTATGGTTTGTTTCTTCATGTTTTCCCCACTTTTTTGAGTCTTTGGGTATTCTTCTTCTGCAAATTCAGAGCCAACTTTCAGTTACAGGTTCACACAAAAAAACCAATCATTTGATAAGATGGGCAACCCCTGTTTGCAATGCACCTTCATCTGTTACACTGTTTTTCTTTTCTTCCTTTTTAAGTGTGTGTGTGTGTGCGCGCGCGCGCGAATATATATGTATGTCTCTAAGTATGTATATGCAGCTGGAAGTAGAGCTTATATTTTGGTTTGATGTTGTGAAAACAGAAAAAATGCCTTAAAATCTAGAGCTTCACTTGCTCGTAGCTTTTTTAACAGCGAACGGTCGGCACTATCCGGAGGGTATGGCAATGTTCTCGATCCTCCTGCTTTTTTTTATAGATAAAATTTTTTTATTCTAATTATTAGATTTTTATACTCTTATAGTATTCCATTTGCATGTTTTACCAGAGATCTAAACCTCATTCTTTTAAAAAACTTGGAGTGATTCAGACTCAAGCTCTGGAAGATGCTACCAGACCCTGCACTTCCAATGTTTATTGTCGGTTTATTAAAAATATAAGTTTCTTTATATTTATAATAATTCATTGGAAAAGTGCAAAAATTAATTAGACAATCATTTTTAATCAAAAAAACCTTGATTTAAAGTGCTTTCATGTAATGATATGAACGTACTTAGTTCTAACATTGTGAATTGTTTCAAGTTGTTAATTAACGCCACTAAAACTCACGGACAGTACTGGAAAGGCTTGAATTTTGCCTCTGGGGTTCGAGTTGGGGGCAATGTGCCCATTGTGCCAGTTTTGATACTTAAAAGTGTGCCAAAAATGTCAAGTTCAACCCATACTTTTGATTTTCTATGTAGATTAGGAGGACTTCAAGAAATTTAAAAAAAAAAAAAAAAGTTTTTTTTCTAGTGATACCTTTTGGCTGTAACGGCAAATTGAAATTAGACTATTAGAGCGATTTGCTTAACTAAATCATGCACGTCAGAGCTTTGGAAGATACCTCATGAAAAGATTGGTAGCTTTTTTAATAGAAAATTCTCTTTTGTTAGTTTGTTACTCAAAAAGCTCACCCATCCCTCTTGTTGCTTTCTTTTTGTCTTCCCCGTTGATAGCGACCTTTGATAAATTTCGTCCAATCCTACCCGGATGGCACTAATCCAGCCACTAGCTCTGGACATTCGACAGTATTTTTTAGTCAAGATGATTCATAGAAAAATGCTAAAATCTTAGTTGCCCTGCAAATTATTTTCTAGTAACTTTTTAGACATATATTAAATCTGCTAAAAAAAACAGTTGCCTTCATGTCGGAGGGGGAGGGGGGCTTTCGAAACTAAAACATTCTCAATGGAAGGAAAGATCAATGCCATAAACTTTTGATGTCAAATGGCATTTTCGTGGATTGCCGTGGGTGGACTTTTTAGTTTTTATGCTTCTTATTTGCTGTAATTAAAATCTTTTGTTCTTTGTATATTGCTATCAAAGCAAGCTAGAATGCAAAGTAGCATTAATCACTAGGCAGCAAGTGGCAATAGAAAGGAAGCAGTGGTGTCATTGCTGGTATACAACACCAACTTGGGCAAGAAACAGCGAAAGAACTTGGACCTAGTGCCACTTTTACTACCTGCGATGTAACGAAAGAATCAGATGTCTTAGGTGCTGTTGATTTTGCTATCACCAAACACAATCGATTGGATATTATGTACGCTAATGCTGGTGTACCTTGTTACAGCACTCCTAGCATTGTTGACCTTGCAGTTTTTGACAGAGTCGTAGACGTCAATGTGCGAGGAGCCTTGGCCGGGATCAAACATGCTTCGCATGTGATGATCCCTCGTACAGCTGGCTCCAATCTGTGCACAGCTATTGTCACAGGAATCATGAGTGGACTAGCTCAACATACTTATAGCATGTCGAAATCTGCTGTTATTGGGATTGTTAAGTCCATGGAGGCTGAGCTATGCCAGTATGGAATCCGCATCAACTGCGTATCACTTGCAGTTCCATGTCCATTTACGATGAATGAGATGAGCCAGATTTATCCGAACTTGATTTTGAGCTGCTTGCGAAAATGATAACATAAATTTGGTGTGCTAGGCAAAGCAACATTGGAAGCAAGTAATGTAGCTGATGCTGCAGTCTATCTTGCATCAGATGATGCAAAGTATGTTAGTGGGCATAATTTGGTAGTCGATTGAGGTTTTACATCATTTAAGAGATCGAAATTTCCTTCACCAGATCAGGAAATATTTTGAAATTCTGCTCAAAGGATATATTTTGAAATTATGATGGTAGAGTCCAAATTTCATCTGGTTTTTTTATTCTGGGAACAACACTAGGCTAATGACAAATGAATTTCAGCACCTTCTGATTTTAGATGGTTAGCCTTCAATACGGTTACACAACATGACATGAAATTACTTTAAACCGAGAAAAAGAAAAAAAAAAAAAAAAGAAGTAAAAAAAGATATAATAAAATTCAGCTATATTACCATTTACAATGGAATTGTAAACTACTTCCAGAGAGATTGGACGGGATTCACGAAGAAATGCATAAAAGAGGAGTTGTATTCTAGCCAGCAACAGTGTTTGAAACAATCCACCGCACAATTTGGATAGATTGCTTGCATTTAATGAAAACTAGCACAATTTAAAGTAGCATGTAATTTGCATGGGGCACTCTGTTGCGTAGGTGTTTTTGAGTTAAGAAATAGGAAGCAGTATCGGTTCATCAGTAAAAACCAACAGGAGATTGACCTTCACATATTTTCAACTTAAAACATCCCAGAAGAGAATGTGTTATTTTGAGCATTATGTTTGCTAAGATTCAGAATTGTTCCATAACGAGTTCGCGCATGAAGTCTTCAGGAGCTGCAAAGAATCATTAAGGTTCAAAATAAATCAGTTCTGATATTTTAGGAAATTATGACCAAAACAATGTCCAGTTTTTGCCAACATTGGAGACGAAAACGGTGAAGATTACTACCCAAGCCACCAGTGAACAGCCTGAATTGACCTAGAGCCTGCCTGACAAACATCTCAACTCCACTCACTGGAATGACTCCAACCTCAGCAGCCTCCTTCAAGAGTCGCGTATTTCTAGGAGTGTAAACAGCATCGAAAACTAGGTCATATGCTCTCAAAGCCTCCTGAAACAAGCATGGAAACATGAAGGATATACTGATGTGAATGAATTGACTTGTATAATGAGGGAGAAGGAGAGGCACCTTTGGAACAGGACTTTGATGTGAATTTGGTTCCATTCCAACAGCAGATGAATTTGCAAGGATCGCTCCCTTCTCTGGGCAGAATTTTGTTAAAGCTTCATATGGCAATGCTTCCCCAGAAACCACGTTGGCAAGGGCTTTTGCTCTCTCTGGCAGGCCAAGAATTCATTAAAAGGATATCAAGTTCGGCAGAAACAAAAAGGAATGGCATGAAGGGAAGACTGATAACATAATCTTTACCATAATTGCGGTTGAAAATGATGATCCTGGCCCCTTCACATTTGGCACCAAAAGCTAGTGCTCTTCCTGCACCTCCTGCTCCAATCAAAACAAATGTTCTTCCAGATATAGTAGAAGAAGTACTATGGGGCGCTCCATTGCAGCTAGCCTGCCTTTCTGTTGAAGCCAATGACATGTTCAAATTTGATGGAACAAGCTAAATGCTCAAAATTGCGAACTGATTATCTCCGAATCTCTATAGGGCCAGTCGCCAAAGAACTAAAAAAATACATTATGTCATGTACCTCTTAGTGCATCCTCTATAGCTGAGATGGAAGCTTCACAGTCTGTGTTATAACCAATCAACTTCCCATCAATGGGCCTCCTTACTATGGTGTTTACTGCTCCTATGGACTGATTGACAAAGAATGTCACATGCAGTCAGAAGGTGTGTGTGTGTGTGTGTGTGTGTATGTGTGTGTGTATATATATATATAATATATATATATATATATGTATAACAGCAGAATCAGCTTAGAATTTTGACTAATATATCTGCAATTGCAATGAAATTGAAGTTCCTCCATGTTACTCACTGCATCCAGATAGAAGAACTATTGTAAGACCTGAAACTTGGGTAGTCATGGTCCTACATAAGGGTCAAATTTTACTGATTCATTTCCCAAAAATGTAACGCCAATTCAAAAAATAAAATATTTTCAGACCTTTGCCAGTGGATGGACCTCATCACAGCACGCGACTGCTGCTTCCTTATGTGGAATTCCAACACTGCAAAGTTCAAGAATTACGAGGGACGAAAGCCATGGATTACAATATGTTGCTTATATCACACAGAGTTTTGCTACAGCAAGTCGTAGTATTTGAACTTCCAAAAGAAACATTGAAAAGGAAAGGTAAGTCATATGTCAAACAAGTATTTCGGGTTATCTTCCTATTGGAAATGTTATATTTTTCTATATACCTGAAACCTGCGAAGTCAGGGCCTGTATAGGCTTCGAAAAATTCCTTAATATCATCAACAAGCATAGGAACATAAATTCCATTATATCCTATATGTCTGAAGGTAGGGTTGTGAAGAATAGGGCCTTTACTATGCCCAACTGGATTCGAGATGAGTCCGAAAACTTTTGTATCCGAATTTACATATTCGAGCCTGTAAACTTGTCTAAGGCTGAGAAGAGAGGGCAATCCAGGGACTGCTTTTCCTCCCAGAGATCCATATGCCAAAAAACCACCAAATTTTGGTCCTAACAGTTGGCTTATCAGACCTCTACTGCCAACTGCCATAGCAATCAATGGTACCTGTTAGGAAAAGATACATGGATTGAAATGCCTTTTTCCCTAGCAAACCATGTTGAAATTGAAAGATTTTCTCTGAAACTAGTACCTGACTGTGGGTGAGAACCGTAAAAATTGGTGCCAGATCTGTAATATAATCGACACAGATGTCAAGTTTGATAACATCTGCAGCAGTGGCCTGCATGCATGCAATCAAATCAGCAAGCTTCTCTACTGAAGGTTTCCCACCATTGACATAGCTGGAAACTATTATTCTGCTGTTTGACCGGTTGTACAAGAATTCCGCCATATTGCCGTCAGAAGCCACCTGGAAAAAAGTTTTCAATTAAGTCAGTCAATTGCATCAAAATTAATACTTTCTTGTTCAAAAAGTTATTATCTAACAAGAAGGCTTTATGGCTACATTGCGATTGCTTAAAGGAATCGATATCTGCTTAATACAAAATCCAGGAAATGTCGAAATTCGATAAGAAACTAATGTTATTCATACCTCATAGTCCATTTCAACGAATTCAACATCTAGTTCTAATGCCCTCTTCAAAACTTTCAAGCAAGCATCGTGACAACCTCCCTTGATCAAGGTCCGGGATGATTTGAGCCTGTAATTAAAGAATTTACGTGATGATAGTGACCCCTTAATAATGTGTCCCATGCTTGTATTTTTACACAGACAATTATTGATAATTTGGTTTGGTTTGGTTTGCTTTGCTTTGCTGACAATTATTGATACGAAGCTGCTTGTGAATTTATTCAGTTATTTGCAGGTCTTTTAGCAGTTGGTGATAAGTAACACTGGCTCATACTGTTAAAAATTTCCTTTGGTAATGAGGCGCTGCCACTTTCAACGGAAAGGCAACCCATAGCCATCCATTCCTCGTTGTTAGACTTTTTAATGGATAAGGTCTGAATTATGAACAAAAATTTATTTATTTTTTTAAGTTCAAGTTGGATTAAATTTTAAAAAATAATTTTATTATTTACTAAATTAAAATATTATTTTAATATTAATACTTATAAATTTTATAATTAATTTAAAATAAAAAAATTATTATTAAAAATAATCATTCAGATAAACTTTAATTTCACCCCGGGACAAGTCTACTCTTGGCTCTTGTATGTGTCGGCAATTCCTTTTGCTTCTCAAAAGGATCACTTCTACTTAGAACTTCTTGTGCTTTAATAATCTCTTGATCCAATCACTAGAAGTGTTTTACAACTATCGAATTAATTTGAGTTTGATATCCATTATTCTTTTTTCAACTTTAATTTATAATATATATATATATACATATGTAACATTTTAATTTAAAATCAAAAATTTTAAAAATTTATTATAATAATATAAGTAAAAATTTATTCGTATTTTTTATAAATAAAAAATTTAAAATTTAATAAATTAAAATAAATAATATTTTATAAATTTAATAAAATTTCTTCGATATATATAATTTTATTATTTGTATATATTTCCGTAGTAGTAGTAGTAGTAAATAGTGTCAATTTTATCCAGAATTCTCGTGTAGGCCCCTCGGTAGATATCCCACGTTTAACATTTTGCATATGAATCAATATCAATCAACGTTGGCGTCAGGCATTAATTTTTAAATTGAATTTGTACATAAAATGTGTCAGTTTGTTACTTGATGTTTTTACTTGATTTAAATTAATAATTATTTTATAATAAAATATAATATTTAATTATTATTATTATTATTATTATTATTATTCGTACATGTGACAAAATGCTTGGTGGATGGACCCATTTGCATGTGCTAGTGTA
>JBBYHO010000003.1:9029840-9040582 GCA_038382025.1 Adansonia gregorii | reverse complement strand
ATTATTATTATTATTATTATTATTCGTACATGTGACAAAATGCTTGGTGGATGGACCCATTTGCATGTGCTAGTGTAATGTGCTCTCTCTTTCGCTCTAAAGACTGGTATTGAAAATCGGATCTTTTTAAATAATAAAAAAAAATAATTATTAAAAATTTTTGGACTTCAAATTATCCCTATCTTAACTCAATAAAAGATAATTAAGCACAATCTATATTATACATATACAATATTCTGAAAGAACGTGCATAAAAATTAAAATAATATCAAAATAATAAAACAAATTTAATTATATTTATAGTTTTTATTTATTTTTATGAAACACATTTTTAAAAAAATTACTTGATTCTTATAAAAAAAAACTACGAACACTCTCTTATTTTAATAATTTTTTCGTGTTTTTTAAAATAATTTTTTATAACACCATATAAAAAAAGATATTCAAATTTTAGTAATAAATAAAAATCTCAAAAAAAAAATTTTTGATCATTGAAGGTGTCAAATTTGGGTTTGTACTTTTTTTATTAAAAAATTAATATTAATTAATAATGCTTTGAGTGAAAAAACAAAGTAATACCAATGGAAAGTACTATAAAATAAGGAAAACCATTTTCTTTTGGGTTAACAAATTGAATGATAATCAAATAAAATATTTGATTTTCGGAAAACGAGATGAAATTTAAGGAAATAATTGGTGAAATAGATGCATATATATATATGTATATGTATATATATATATATATGTGTGTGTGCGTGTGTCTGCTGTCTGCCTGTATAGGAGCAAAGAGAGACATCATCGTCCAAAATATATCATTGTCCTTTTTAGGTTTGCATTGGACAGGTAGAGAGGATTTTTACCTGAAGGAGACAATAGCAGGAAGAGTTCTTTGCTTAATAAGTTTGTCAACTTCAGAAAGGTGAGAGACTGTCATGGATGCCATGCAAAGTTCCACAAGATCTGCACCTTCTGCCTTTGCCTGTTCCATGGAAGCCATCATTTCTTCCAAGCTCTCACATTCCAATGGCGTGCAGACCAGTACATTGTTCATGGGAGCCATGCGAAGAAGAAAACTGGAGGAGGTGGTAAAGAGAGTTAAAACGAAAAAGAGTATTGGTTAAACTGTGCTAGCCTTTGAGCTTTTTCAAATATATTTTGCATTTGTTTATACGAGTAAGTACACGGCCTTTTGTAGTTTAATCATTCCGTAAAATAGTATATAGTTTGTGATGGTAAAGACGGGGAGGCAAATTATTTTTCTTTTTTTCCAAGCAGTGTTTGGGTAAAAGAAACTTTAAGACCAACTCGATTGTGTGAGGGACGTGGGTTGCCGTTCTGTCAAGGAGACGTCACCTTGTCTAGTCTCGAACAACCTTTAGCTCTATGCTCCGATGATTCTGGGGTTGGGAAATCTTGTCTCTAAAGCGGGCCCACTTTGATTCCCTCTCCCCTAACCCAGTGATTCAGTTCTGTAAATTCACCATCATTTTTCACTTGTCCTTTCCTGATAAGTTGCGCATTTTCGGCCAGTCCAATCAAAAAAATATGTGCTTTCATATGAGTCTGAATCCGTGGAAATAGGCCATATGTTATCTGTCAGTCTGATGATTTTGGCTCCGAGACAACGTCAATAAATGCACTTAAAGAGCTTGTGATAAAACAATTTTACTACACAGTTGTCGGGATATTAAAATTAAAAAATTTATATATTTATATATTTATATAGAATTTGTTTTGAATTTGTTCGCATAAATTGCCAAGGATAAAATAAATAAAGATTTCATTGCTCGGTTAATTATTTCTGTTCTTATGATGTTTGATTTTGAGAGGAAAATCCGGCTGTCATGGTTTATGCCCATAGCCTTGTTCCATAAAAACTGTTATGTCCACCTTTGACCATCCCCAAAACTTTGGACTTGGTTCATAAGTGCATCTATGTAATCAACGTGCATGGCAGCATTGCAGTTACCATTGACTGAAATAGTCTCCTTGCAAACAACAAAATTTGAATAACATACAACTTTTTTGTTCACAAAGTTTGCATTTAGGCATTTCTTCCCCCGTATGGGAGAGCACTCAACAAGATGAGACTGATGATCTAAAAGACTTTCAGCACAAGACCCTTTAGTGAGATGTTGAATATGGCGAGCTGGGATTCGGGCTGTCCATGTCTTCCTTTGGGAAGATAAGCATCCTTCGGACTTCATACTGAAATTTCCTGTAATTGCAATGACGTCTGGTTAAGTCAATATCAAAATTAAAATGGATGAAATACATTGTTTTGGCAGTTGGAGGATAGGGGTGTCAATAGGATTTGTGATTAGTTTTGCACTTAACTGCCATGGGTAATGATCTCCAATCAGCATCATATCGCCTTCATCATCAGTATAAGTTACATGCCAGCCGCTGTTTCCATCAATCAATCTTCCATTAAAATCAAACATGCGATCGAGCTCACGGATGAGGTCTTCATAACCATCAAATCCAGTGAGATCAAGTGCTCTTCCAATAGCGGCCCCATACTTGAGCACCTAAACGAGAAAGAATGTTCTCATTATCAATTTCTGGAAACAATTGTTTTAACAATAACTCAGGCTGCAAAAAGGAAACTCTGGAGAAAATGGACTATGATTGACAGCTTTATATAACACATTGATCCAACAATCAATTTGCAATTCCACTTAGCTCCCTGTTCAGAAACACTTCATCCATTCAGCTGTCGAATGAATGTTACCTTAAGCATAAAGAAACAAGTACGAAAAGCAGGTGGATTTTCATTCAAGCAAGCACAAAAAGTGTAGAATTATCAAGAAAAGAAGCGGTACCTTGGTGCAACGTCGGTTGCTAACAGAGCAACAGTTGTTGCACTGGTTGCTAGATATTCCTTTAGAAGGTTCTGAAACAGTTGTCTGAGATGTTCGATGAATAGAACAAAGACTTTCGTGCTCATTAGAAATGAGAAGCTGTGGTGAAGGGGGCTCCGGTGGTGGCCCGTTAACTAAATTTACTCCAAAAAGCATGTAGCCATTACCACCGTTTGGTTCGCACATTGAAGTTTCATTTTGATTCCCTACTTCTAGAGTTCTTCGTTCCTGAGATTTTGCATTTGGAATTGAAAATTTTCTGCTAGCCAGAGCATCTTCGTGAACTCCATAAGTGGAGAATGTTGGGGGCCAACTATTATGAAGACCCAAACTTGCTATTTTTCCACCATGAAAGAGTGCCGTGCTGCTGGTACACTGATGAAATGAGTTTCGAATCGGAATCTGAATCTCCAGTTGGTTCTCCATCTGCTGTTGCATTGAGGCACAACTGGGATTTAGCTGGGGAAAATGCGGTAACAGTCGTCTTAGTGCACCGGATTGATTCCCATCTGTGTCAATATCTTCTTGACCTTGCAAGACCCCTGAGCTACTTTGAGATTCATATTGAACTGAACCATGCCACATGCCTGGTAAAGAAGAAATTATGATCAGTAGCGGCAGAGTCTACCAACGTTATTATAAATTGGAAAACTAATATGATCATATTCTCCAGATTCAGACCATCCATAAACAGGCTAGAAAACCCAGAGGATGATGCATCATCGGTACGAGCCTTCTTTTGGTTATGCAGAATGAAAAGTTTCTTCCTGTGCGTGGATTCCATTGGATCAATGTTCCAAGGACAAACTCTTTCAGGAAGCAAAACTGCACCGGCTATGGGATCCCATTTCACCTAAGAAAACGTAGAACCATGAATTTATTGAATATATGAATCTTGAGCTAGAAATCATTTTTCAAAGATCGTTTAATCATTCATTCAAAAGAGTACACGTTACTTTCAGACGTCTCCATTCAGAATTGGGCCACCTAACATGATCGACGTCTTCGGTGCTTATGATAGTGCCAACGGCTCTGGTTTTAAGAAGAGTGCATTAGGTTAGAGGTAGTAGGAAATAAAACATTTCAAATTTTCAAAACATACGCAACAACTACTAGTTCATTTGCAAGGTTTTGAAATACAAATGAAGAAACTAATCCAAAATGTAGTACAATGCATTCAGTCCCGTGAAAGATTCTGATAAAAGTACTAGCAAATGATAGGATGGGCACCTTCGTTCCCCACATTCGTCGCCTTCAAATTGCATCCCAATTCTTGTCCCAATGCAGTAGTCGAATTGAGCAGACTTCATATACTGATTAAGTGAGATGATGAATTCAGAAGAACTTGTCCTGCAAAGATGCAAGAATTAATGAACGCCCCGCTCTTTCAGTTCCAGTGTGACAAGTAAAGTTGTAAATCTATTAGGATGTCACAACTTACCAAGGACGGTAGTAGACAGTAAACATGCTTCTGGTAGAAAAGGCATGGAAAGCACTTGCAAGTATGCCGTGTCGCATGCTATGACCAGATATTACGGATGTTGGCATATAGTTCAGTGCTGTCATTGCCCGACGAATTCCTACACGAAGCTCTCCATTTTCCCCTCTAGAGAACAATCATTTTTTTCTTGAAATTATTTGCTTTATTCATAACTTAATATATATAGCATATACCAAAAAACCAACATTCTAATAAAGGAAATTCCATCATGACTTCCAAACCTAAGTAAGATAAATGCATCCCCAGCAACAAGCTTCTTTGAAGTCACAAATGTACTCCAACCGCTGGTAAGCAAGTGCCTTCTTGGTTGACCTACATTCGAATGGGAATAAAGTCCATAAGGAGACTTTAACTATATGAAATAGCTTTCAAAAGAAACAAAGAATACTGTAAAATAAATGTTTTTACAAAAACATAAGGACATTAGGATAAACAGAACTTCATATATAACTTAAAGCAAGTACGTGAAATTTCATTGGCAATAAACAATGGGCCCTTTTTTCTTCGTTAGCCCTTTCGATTGCAAGAATAATCTGAAAGTTTCAATAAATGGATCCAATTTAAATTAGCATTTCAATAATCCTGGCACTATTGCTAGGTACTAGAACAATTTTTGTGTATATAATATGTTACTTTAACACAATAGGTGATTTTTTTTAGACATCTATAGTTACTTTCTTGGTGCAATGAGTTTATCATGATAATGCTTAAATTATCCCAGGTTTAAATGCAGATCAGTGTTAAGGTACCGCGAAAAATATGTCGAAAGCGCCACTCAAAACCATGCAAGTCTATTGCGACCAATTCCTGCTGTGGGATTTGCTGAGACATATCCTGCAACAAATATGCATGACTTAACAACTTATGAATGAGATGGCCTATCCCGATCAGTTAAGACTTGCTTGATGTGGTAAAACTGGTTCCACATTGAAAATAATCATGCTAAAAGCCATAAATACATATAATCCTTAAGACTGGAAGACACTAGCCTGGCTATTTACATTTTCACAAATAATTTGATTGCTTGTTAGACCTGGCAAGTTACCTGATTCCGCATCCTTTATTAATTAGTGTGAAGAAAATAAAAACCCTGATACTATTAGTTTAAGACAGCTTCTTAAATGCATAATATCTAATCTTCAAAAAAGACAAAAAGGTTCACGTAAAGAATACCAACCAGGGGTGGAAGACACCCATCATCAGCATACCGCTTTGGAATAGAGAATCCACCATGCGTGCTTGTATCAGATGGAGTGAGTTTCTTGCTAAAGAACTGTGAACAAGCTTTCTGAGGTAAAGCATGATAGTTTTCATGCTCCACACTTAGCTCATCTTGCTATTAAGGCAGAAAAGCATTAATGACAATGAAAAATTTAGGCAATAAATGAAAGTGAACTCAATCTAGTTGCTGTATCATTTGACTGCATCAAGCATATGTAACCTAGGGTGACTCTAAAGCAAAGCAAATGAAAACAATTCAACATCTCAATATCTAACCTCTGCCTCTGGAAGCAAAGTTATTTGTGCAAAGACCTCATCTGTGCCAGGTTCAACCTGCATTGCGACAAAGAATTGCATAAAACAACAACTTATAATGAGCTTGCATGGTTACATTTGAAAAAAAAAAAAATGACCGCTTGAAAGTGTAACTAGTCCATTATTCCAATCGAAGTCATTAGGAGACAATAAAATGTACATTTGTAGCGGATACCTTAAGCTGAACATGCATCACCCTGCAAAGGATCTTAGAAGGCAAATTGTAAATGGGCATTTCCATTGTCTCATCTTGATTCATATATGCCTCGACCTGCATCAAAAGCTCAATCATCAAAGCATACAAGTGAATACACAAGCAAATATTTATTCATGCAAATGCTTAATTAATTATTGATTTGAGTAGACTAAAAGGTTTGCTTAACCGAATAAAGAAAAGAACAAGCTATAACGAGGGGATCATAGAACCTGTTCCAGGTGACCTTGAGGGAAGTACAGAACCTTTTCTCCAGCGCGTGGCACGTAAACAGAAGGACCCGCGCATGCATGCCATAGTTCGATATGCAGATCATCTTTTTCACCTGATTTCAAAACAAAAATCAAGCCACAACACTCAAAACCAATCTAATATATAGCAGTACCTCAAAACACGCGCGACAGAAAAGGAAGCCAGTTTTGGTGATCAGTGATGAATAAATCGAAACAATGGGGTGTGGGGACCCATTCTGCAGATTAAAAGCCTAGAGCTAGGATAAAAAAACAAATCAGAAGATTGGTTAATTTCCAACTGTTTGTCGTAGTATTTGAGGTTGAAACGAAATATAAAAAGAAATCACAAATACATAATGCTTTTTATGACTTCTCTGAAGAATAATCTTCGCCCCTACAAGTTCAACCAAAGAAAACAAAAAAATTATTACATCTCATCATGCTACAGTGAACAAAAATATTAGAAGTAACCAGTACCAAGTTTGTTGAATATGGTTGTTTCTTGATAAACAAGTTTTGGGATAAATAGATAAGGATCAGAAAAAACCCAAAACTAACGGTAGCTTAAGAGACTGAGAACCTCGGCTGCTCGGAGGACGCAAGCCATCGATGTTGATACGTCTTCTAGAGTGAAAAGGAACCTTAGCCTTCAAACCCTTTCGTTCACCATCCATCTATCTTCCTCCTTTCTCTCTTTTTTCAAACCCAAAAGATGGAGTATATGTAAAAGAAGTAGCTTCTTTCCCGGAATAAGGAAGATGCAACAAATAAAACGTGAGAGGAAGAGAAAGTGCAAAGGCAAAGTTGTATGCAATGTAAGTATAAATTTTGTAAATAATATATTAAAAAAAATTGACAAACTCTTAAGACTCCTTTGAGAATCAGGGGGGCCGGGCGTGACACCGCAGGAACAAGCTCTCTCTTTCAATCCCTTGGCCCCCGTACTCCCCATTCCCTCTCAGTCTTCATAATGATTACTAATGCAAAAACGTTTTTATCGTTTGCCCAAAGTGCATGCAAGAGAAGAGAAGACAGAAAGGTGACCGTTTTGAAGGTATATGCTGCCGGTTAAAGTAACGTAACGACACATCTTAACAACATCTATTTACTACAATTATTTGTATTTATAATAATAATTTAAAACTCTTAAACTATACTTAAGTTTAAAATGTTTAAATTTTTTATATTTAAATTGAAGCTAATATTATTATTTATCAGCATTTATTAAATCAAATGATGAAAAATTTAATACCTTTAAACAATATTTTAATTTTAACTCTTATAAATAAATTTTTTTTATTTAAATATCATCTAATCCAATTTTAAAATAATTAAAAAACAAATTAAATATCAAATATCTAAGTATCTCATTTAAAGCAAAGTCTGAACAGGCATAATTCTTTCTCCCTCATACTTTCTTTGCCTGCCTGAATATTCAGAGATGTTGATGATGCGCAGCAGTCACTACGTACGGTTGTCGTGTTTAATGTGTCAGCATCTCACGCCTCCCCGTATTTATTTATTTTTCCTATTATCCTTTGGGGGAAGGGGTGTGGGCTCTTCGTCGTTGATCTCCGGCGATATTTGCAAATTTGGGCACCGATATACACTAGGCGTTTTATTGCCCTTTGTCATGCACATGCGCTTTGATCGCATATGGAACTCGATCTAATGGCATTCTCCGCCTCTTTCTTTTTACCCTTTCGAATATTTTGAGGAAGATTTAATTAAAACTGTATATGCTAATAATAATAAAGTACTTGGGAATCAGATGAGACTTAGTTGATTAACAAAAAACAACCGTTATTTGGATGGGTTCCTCGGTGTTTTGACCTCTGACTTCCCATGATCCTTTGATGATCAAATCTGATGGGTGGATAGGTGAGTTTATCTTTTGGATTAATATGTGATGATCCAATTTGTATTTGATTTTGCTTTAATGTGGTCTAATTTTGCACACTTACTATTAACACTAGTTTATCCACGAAGTTTTCCGCAGAGATTAGGATAATTTATTGGATTTGACAATATTTTTAGAGTTTATATTCGGGTCGTAGGAGAAAAAAACTTTCTTTTAAATTTTTTTTAATGGAGTACAGTAATAATGGAGCAATTACAGCGGCGAAAACGATACGTCTAAATTACTCAGCAAGCCGGTTGGGCAAATGAATAATGTAAAAGGCAGCAAAAAGACAGCTCCTCATTCATTGTTTCAGAGTCTTCTCTGTTAACATCAATCTCCGTAAGCCCCAGCGCTGGTATCAAACAAGGACCAGGATCTGTTTTAACCAATCGACGGAAGCTACGTTGATAACGCCGTTACGCTCGGTTTGGCCGCCCGATAGTGCCTGCAATGAAAACAGGCCCAGACAAACAGGCTAGTTCAGAGGACGACACGTGGGCGTTGCCCCACCCTACGAACTTGTCAGATGGAGATTGTTCATATAGCCTGTCGCAGTATTCGTTTTATTCGCTTTATTTCGGCATTATTTAATTATTTCCTTTTTGTTGCCGAAACCGGAAAGGAACATGGTGAAATCATGCCCGTAGGACTGCGGGTTGTGTAACCCACGCCAGTCGGCAAGCTTTGTGCTTCGCTGGCCTACCGCCTTCATTACCTTGCTCCTTTTGTTCCCTTTGAGTTTCACTTTCGTCACAAAATGACGTTACAGTTTCTCACTTTACCAAACTTCTGTTTCACTAAATTTTGCAAAATAATGATGATTGTTAACAGTGCAAAATAAACTCTATTTACAACTTATCTACTAAATGATAATAAAAGGAGAATATACCAATATTGAATTTGGTGAGTATAATTATATAACTATCAATATTAATAAATACTATATACAAAAAATTAATTTCAAAAATATAAATAGGGAATAATATATAATTTTATTAATTTATTAAATTAAATATTTACCTTTTATTATTGATTCTTTTATTAAAAATTCAATATTCAATATTTTATTTAACAAAATTAAAATCCTTATTAAAGTAGAATTTTCTCGACTAATAATTTTTATTTAAATTAAAATTTCACTAATTTTTAGTTATATATTTTCTTTTTGATTAAAAATCTTATTATAAAAATATTTTCAAATTTATCGTTAAGAACAAGGATTGACGCTTCAAAATAATATTAGAAAAATATTTATTGGTTAAAAAACCAAAATCTTATTTATTTAGCTATTAGGCAATGGAAAAAAAAAAGCCTTAAAACATTATTTACTTATCAAGAATTGAAATACAAAGAAACAAAGAGAGTGAGAGATGATAATGGAAATTGAATTGATTGTATGATAAAATACTTTGGTCATAAAATTATGTTAAATTACAATACTATATATTATTATAAAAGATAAGACATAAATATATATTAAGTAACAATGAATACATAAACTGTTATATAATATAATATATTTTTTTATCTAATTTTAATAACTTTTCGATATAATTGTAATAATTATTTGATATGATTTTAGTAATATTTAAAGAAAAAAAAGGAAATATATTGACTTGGTCAAGTCGGGGTCAACAAGCTTGCTAAGCATAACCATCAAAGGGTTCACCATGTAACAGCTTTTTTAAGTTTCAGGGGCTGAAATTATACGTGGATTATTGCTAAGCCCAATCCAGATAGTCAGCCTACTTGGCTTTTGGGTTTCTGGACCAATTTTTTTATTTGGGTTCTAAAGGGGACAAAATTTGTTGAATTGTGTGCCCAGTAGGTTGATCCACTCTAAATTAGATCAAGACACATGGTTTTTTTTGTCAATTTCCTAAAATGGTGTTCTCATCCACTCAATAGGAACGGATTCTTAGCATGTTGCCAGATTATTTTTTGTTGATGCCGTGATATTGGTGTTAAATTTGCAATCTCATTTACCAATAAAAGGTAGTGTTAATGCTTTCGTCGAACGTGACGAAAAGAAGAGCAGAGATATGGCCTGCAATATCAAAAGAAGTTATATGGGAATCAAAATGGTAAGAAAGGTGAAGATGGATCAATTTATTTAGGGCTTGTTCTATCTTTTATAAGTGTTATTGGGAGATATATTGTCAGTTGATGTTACTGTTAACATTAAGTTAGCTATCAAACTATTTCGTCTTATAGTTGAACTTGTCAATAAGGTGTCGATAGCTATTCAAAAAGCACCGTCTGTTATAAAATCTTATTGTCCTTAGGTGATTACATTGGTGTTTCTTTATATTTTAATGGTCAAAAATAAATTATCTTTTCATACGTAAAAAGATTTGAATGATGAATATATTATCGATCAGATACTGGATATAACATATAATGTTATTTATAATTTTTTTTTTTTTACATTTTCAAAGTCTTAACATATATACATAATCACAATTTTCTCGACTTTTTCTCTTTTTTTATC
>JBBYHO010000003.1:8958177-8981580 GCA_038382025.1 Adansonia gregorii | reverse complement strand
TATCTCAGCTTGATGTATTAAACCAAAGGTGTTCCCATTTGGAGGAAAATCTCAGCTTCATTTCTTTCTTTTCCAGGAAAATATGCATCTATTGTATTGGGAAGGATCGAAGTAGGAAATGTTGCGGGGTGTGCTCAAGGCATCTTCGTCTTCTTCCTTGTTGTACGGTCATTACGTTTGTTTTTGTAATCTTTCAATGCTATTAAGAGCAAGGTAGCTTTATAGTAAGCATCTTTTCTTTCCAATTCTATCCTTTCCTCCTCTTTTCTCAGTTGGCTTTCGGTTTTTGTTGAATTGAAACTTATTCGAATCTTGCTACGGGAAAACAACGTGCTATCCAATTGGATAAACCCAACTTGTTTTTCAACTTCAGCAGGAGATGCCACAGGAAGATAGATAGAGAATAGGTTGTTCTAGGATGAGAAACTACAATGGGAAAAGAAAGCAGCAAGAAAAAAAAAAAAAAAACAAAAACAGATAGAGTTAAGCTGAACATCTGAATTTCCTTTTTGCAACATTAATTACTTTAAGAAACTGAAACTAAATCCTGAAAAGCAATTTAATTTTGTATGGAAAATTCATCTATTTTGGGGGTGTCACAAAGAAGAAATATCTCATGGTCATGCATGTTAATGCTATTTATTCCTTACTGAAAGATATTGCTTTTCTTATCAATAGGTAGGTTAAGAATAGTGCAGTCATTTTTAATGTATTTATTATTGGCACATGTTGTGCATTAGGATACTGTCATGCTACTTGTTATTACTCAATGTAGGGAGATATAGATGTCTTTATCAATTAATCATCAAGGGTAAAATAGGAATGATGATCACTTGGATTGTTTTATTCCTTTACTCTATCTGCTTGTGGCCAGTATAAATAGGTCTCCAGGGTGGTCAGGTTCGTCATATCAGGGTAAGCAGATTATAACTTTAAAGTTCCCCAAGAAGCTTCGTTTCATAGCATTCGCATTTCAAAGTAATCTTCTCAGCTGCATAACAATGGAAGCGGTTACAAGGATGGTTGCCGAGAGGCCGGTGGTGATCTTCAGCAGGAGCACTTGTTGCATGAGCCATACCATCAAGACTCTCATAAGTGGCTTCGGGGCGAATCCCACAGTTTACGAGCTGGACGAAATTCAGGACGGGCAACAAGTCGAGAGGGCACTGCAGCAGATGGGATGCAAGCCCAGTGTACCGGCTGTATTCATAGGGCAGCAGCTCATTGGAGGTCCTAATCAAATCATGACCCTCCAAGTCAAGAACCAGCTGGTCCCGTTGCTCATAAGGGCCGGTGCTATATGGATTTGAAACAGGAAGTGCCTTTCTATAGTCAAATTCAATTAATGCAACATGCTGCTAATAAATGGCTTTGTCTGTGTTTCCTTTAGGTTTTTGTAGTATATACAATGAATACTGTCAGCTATTTAGATATTTTTGCAGGGCATCCTTGTACACTTTTTTTGGGGCTGGGCAGGGTCATAGACTCGTAGTATTTTCCTTGCACTAACTTGTATTTTAAATTGGTCATGTTTGTGTATTCTAAATAAAGGGATATCTGCTATTTATATGCTGCATTTAGTGGCTTCCAACATTGGACTTTAGCATTGTAGTTTCACAATGTCCTGGGAACACTAGCTCTTAAAATACAGGAGCAGAAAAGAGCACAATAAGCGTCAGGATGACTAGGGATAGGCCACGTAAAAGTAGATTGAACTGAAAATCAGCAAGGGAAGTGACTTGAATTTAGCATGGTTGAGAACTTACATTCTAGAGTATCAAATAAGCTCTTCAATTGTACGCCATTGATGACCTTCTATTAGAGGCAACATGGGAAAATAATCTTTGAAAAGCAGCCGCAAGTAATTGGAATTTGACAGATTAAGGGCCCGTTTACCATTACTAATAAGCATCTCTTGTGTATAATTCAGCAATACAACTAATACCAAGGCCGGTGGATCAATCTCGAAGCCAAATATGGCCTAAAAAATGAATGCAGTCCTGCCATCTGATCAGGCCATGTAGAGCAGCTCATTTTGAAGGATTTCTTCCCATTTTAGCTGAAACTGCTAATTATCATTTTGGTTGTGTTGGGTCACTTTTTTCCCCCCTCAAAGCAGGGTGGTTCGTCCCTGTAATCATTTTTTTTTTCATATATCAGAAGCAACTAGCAGCCCAAATTAAAAGTTTCTAATATTAAATAAATAATTAAAAAATGTATTCCATTTACAATCTTTACCCTACAACGAAAAGGTTCTTTACAATTCTTAAAAATATATATAATTCATTCTTTATAGATTAAATTAATTTTTTGTCTATTCAAAAGATAATCAATTTTATATAACATACTGGATTGAATAATCTACTGATTTTAAATAGAATTGATTCGATCGAAATAATCTATCGATTTTAAATAGAATCGATTCGATCGAAACAGTTTATTAATTTTAAATAGAATCGATTCGATGATTATTTCAGTTTGATTTTTTCGTTATTGCCATAAAGGGACTGCAAAACAGCTCAGTCATACAACAATTTGATGCTGATATATGTCAATGAAACTATTGTCCTTCAGAGTTGAGAGACAAAATGTGCGTTAGAGAATCCAAACAAATGCTTCTAAATTAAGCTGTATCTTTAAATTTAAAGCTGTTCGTCAAGATTATTCTCCAATCACCAAAAAAAAAAAATCAGGATAAAAGAAAAAATGTTGTATCGCCGAAATCAATTGACAGACCAAGACATTGCTCATATGTTCGCCTCAGGTTGACAGTTTGACACCTATGGGAATTCATGAATTCAGATGAGGAATTGAACAACAAAATATGGAATATAGCAACCGCATCACGTGATCGATAATAAAAAGATGAAAACAACATTTAAAGCCTTGAAACACCCCACAAGGTGTCCGAAGCTGAATGGAGAATCGTGCTGCTTATACATACATATATATATATATATAACACCTATCTTTAAAGGTCATGGTCAGTCAGGTTCACATATTTGGAGAATAACTTAGATCCGAAATATGAGTTATACGCTTATATATATATATATATATATCTAGCTCCTTTGTTTCAGAGAATTTATCTCAATCTTGAATCTGTGAGAGCACAAAGAAAGATGAGCCACTTGTCATATATGTCTTTGAGCTATCAGTTTTATTTTTGGTAATAATGGAGGGCCAAACTTTAGCATCAGAACTTACAAAAAGCACAACCTCAGAAGATACTTCTGAGTTTACTGCTCACAGCTCAAAGACATATTGTGCAGCATCGGAAAGGCAAAAGTTTTGCTTTATCGACTGACTCTGGCTTTGCTACATTCCAAGTCAAAAAAATGGTGGTAAGTAAATATATTTTTAATTAAGATAAAGCTAAATACAAGTTTTTGATGCAATAATGTCTTTCTTCTGTGGTTCTGGTGAGATCGTCCAGAGTTCCAATCAACCAACAACAATTTAATCTTGGAAGATAACCCTAGGATTTCTATAGGAGACAAATGATGAGGTAGAAATTCATCTTTGTCACAGACACCCATACTTATGAAGAACTACTTGGAACTTAACAACGAGTCATTATTGGTTCTTTACATACTGTTTTAGGATTAACAACTGCCATTTATCACAGGGTTTTCTCTTGTATCTGGAAGAACAGCATAAAAAATGAGCCATTTCGTGCATTTTTTTAAAGCTATATAATCTTCATTAATCTTATACAGAAAACGAGCATTTAAAGGAAATTTCAAAACTTTATTCCGAACTGATAGCAAAGGTTTGAAAGTTTCTTTTACTTATTCACATTGTCTACCAAACTTCTTTCCGTCAATCGTCTACTGAACAATATGTAATCTTTCAAATCGCCGTTTGTTTTGTTCTAAAATTGCATTACTCGGCAAGTTCACAACGGCTTTAAGAACCCTATCGGCTGCCTGGCGAATTTCGTCGTCCGAGAATTCATGCTCGGCTTGATTAAAGTTTCTATTTATTTATTTTTACTCGAATTGCCTAAAAAGATCAAGAGCATGTTAAAATATTTAATATTTTCGATCTCGGAAACCCTAAAAAAAAGGGAGAAAAGGGAAATGCAATGCAATGCAATGCTGAATTTTGAAGTACTCGGAACAGCTTCGGGGTGGGCAAGAAGAGGCTGCCCAATTCAGAAAGAAATACGCGCATACTAAAGCGCACCGTTGCGATCCCTTGAAGGAAGCAAGCTAAAGTAATAATAGTTAGGGGAAGATGAGACGAAGGCGGATTTTTCAGCCTTCGGGCGTAGCGTGACGTTTTCCCATCAATGAAACGCAGCGTTTCAAAATTTTTCTTTAAAAATATATATAAATCATTTGAATTAAATCTCTATTTAATTTGTTCTACTCTTCACAGTAAAATCATCTTTAGAGTTAGGAATATTCAAGGGATTTTTTTGGTTTAAAAAATTATTTACTAATATGCTATATTTAACTTAGTTAACCATCAAATATCTAAAGCAAATTTGATTTATGGAAGTAAATATGTGAAGATATACTCATTTTTGTCCCTATAATTAGAATATAAAACCTTTCTATGAATTTATAATTTTCATTACTTGTACATATATTATCACCAATGCAATTAGCTTTGATTTTTAACCCAAAAAGGAAAAAAAATTCCTATGTAAATTTAGATGAAGTCTAATTATTCTAACTCCTTTACATCCCAAGAAAATTAATGAAATGGTGCAAGGAATGTTCATAGTTATACAAGTGATGAAAAGTTTGATGGCTTTAACAGGTTGCATGCCTAATTTCATTCATATACAGATTCTCACAGTCACACAAATTTACCAAATAGCTAGCATTTAGGATGCAAATTTTTTTACTATGGCTGGCCTTCCCTCAAGAGCTCCTTTCAAGATGTAATCGCAATGATCTTGATGAACAAAGCAACCCCAGTTTCCAACACTCAAAAAAAAAAGGGAAAAAAAAAATCTCACACGACACATAATTTCTATACACTCTTCGGTTAATCACTCTTTTTACAATAGTATCATGATACTGAGTTACGCCATCGCCTTTGGGACAAGAATCGAGATTCCGAATTTGCTTTACCTCCTCCTATAGGCTTCAGATTGTTGATCCTGAACAAGGAGTTGAGCTTGCTTAATTTCTTGGTGAGTGATTTGAATAACTTGTTAGCAGGGTGAGATCTGACCAGCTCTTGTTTCATGGACACATGATTTTTTTCCAGTTCGGTTAACCTCATTCTCATTCTCGCAACTTCGAGTTTCAGCTCTCGGTTCTCTCGTCTCACTGATGCGTAGTTGTCTCTGGGTGAGATGGCTCCACTTCCTGCACCGCTGCTCGAACGTTGAGGGAACTGACCGTTGATTGCACCAAAAAAGAACTGATTGTGGCCTCCGCTCATTGCGTTCCGAAGCCTGATTTGCTCGAAATATAACACTTGGACGGCCATTTGGACCGGTAACCTTTCGTTCTGTGCTGCATGGCTGCAGGCTTCTTGAGATAGTTTCTGACAGTCTATGGTTTTGCATAGTCTGTAGCGTTCAGAATCCTTTATGTTTGGATGAACCTGTAAAACAGAAGCAGAAAAAGGTTCTAAGAGCCTGGAAATGAAATTATGAAATACCTAAAGATAATCTTGCGAGATCGTCACTTTGAGGAAGATATCAACAGCTCTGTATAATCCATCGCTAACTACGCGAGCATGGTCTGGAAGTGATTCTGCTAGTGCTGTGAATTTTGATGGCGATAAGTTTGTGTCTAGTGCAACTTCTGCAAGATAAGTGTCCAGTAACTTTGATACTTTGAGGATAGAACTTTGTTTGGGAGATCTTGGGCTGTCAAAATCATATGCCATATCAGTTTCATATCTCAAGGGATTATCCTCATCGTCATCTTCATCCAAGTTCAAAAAGATGGAGAAGATCCTTTGGATTGACTCTGTATCATACATAGTTGTATGATTGTTCCCATGTGAATTGGCTGGCGTTAGGATGTCTTCAAGAATTGCCTGGTCTAGTTGCAGACCGATCCGCCTCTCCAAATCGGATTTGCAAGAAGTGGATGCTGATGAGGCTATTGCAGTTTTCAGTAAACTGGAGAGAAATGCCATGGGAACTGGGCTCTTCCTCGATTGAGTTGGCAGTAAGCTAACCATAGTTTCAACGATTACCCTTTGTTTCTTTTGCATCTCCAAATCCAGCAGGCTACCCTTTTCCAAGTGACGGTCCCTGACAACCAGACCTTGAAGAGAACTATGGGTGTAATTTATCAAAATTTTGCTGATCATATCCTGTTTTAGACCCTTTGACTTTACAGCTGATAAAACTCGTTGGAAGAAATCAAGATTAAGAACCGCCAAGGACTTTCCCCACCAGTCTGATGGCGTTTCTGGTGCCTTGTTTGACATAGCTTTCGATGGAAAGTTGTTCTGATCAAGTTTCAATAAGCCAGAAGTGAGCTGCTCTTTGCATGCATTATTTGCAATCGTATTGATAAGCCTGTTAACCAGGTTGCTCTCTTCGGATATAGGCAAGAGGCTTTCACAACGGTGAAGAACAGATACGGAGCTCGATATGTTTGGGAGCACCATGTCCTTCAGATAAGTTTCTGTACGAGCTTCCAGGTTCTTCTCTGCAAATTCTTCTGTCATTTCCAGGAAATGCGATGCACATTTTAACATTGCAACGTTTGATAATGTAATCTCAACATTTATTCCATAGCAGAACTTCGCAGCTAGCTCAAATGCCTCCGGTCCGCCCGGAACAGAAGAGAGATTTATGCGTGAAATTTTCGCATCCTTCGGATCAATTAACAGCTTCCTGATTCTTCCACTCCGAGAAACTAGAGGGAACTGAAAAGAAAAATCGCAACTACATGACTTAAGCTTCTTTTACAATGATGCAACCAGTTTCCTGGCCACAAGGTAAAGATCTTTCAATTTTGTACCATGTGCGGACTCCAGAAAACATGAGAGAAAAAAATGCTGTTCATAGTTCCATTCTCAGTATTGAATCTATATGTTACAGCAATAGCTTAACTAGATAGTCAAGCATTGTTAATTTTGAACTTTGAAGAATCTCAAAAGGTTCCCCACCTGTATGGTGGCTCAAGGGAAGCATAGATACTATAAAAATATGTTCTGAATGCAAACTTTGATTCATAATTTTTTTTTTTAAAAAAAAGAGGTTTTTTACAAATAGACATCTTCTCTTTCCGCAGTAATGTTGTGAGTGCAATTGTAGACACCATGATAACCAGACATTTGCTGCCATGAAAGATGCCAAAATAGGTTCACGTTACCTTGTGAAGTGCAAAGCTTGATGCTCCTACCTCGACCGTAAGGTCACTAGAAACATCAGAAATAGGCCTGCAAAGTAGATAACTAGATAAAATGATGCTGCATAGAGACTAAAACCTAGCTAGGAAATTAAAAAGAGAGAGAGAGAGAGAGAGAGATGAATGCATTTCTAAATGCTTGTAAGCGCCAATTATTTAGATATCAAATAGTTCCCTTTGCAATAGACCTGCATTCCGATGTCTGAACCCATAAATTCCCCACTGGTTCGGTCAATTGTAAGTTCATTTTATATTCATTGAACATCTCAATCAATAGACAAAATCTATCTTGACTCACATTGCTATTAAAAGGTACAATTTTAAAACCATACCCTGCTGAACTGGTTTTGGTTTGGAAATGGGAAACAATTAAGCTACTTTACTGACTTGCATCGATATGATTAGGATCCATATGGGGGCCCCTTTGATTTATTGGATAGCTTTTTTTGTTTTTTTTGCATTAATATGTAAGGAGCAAGAAGGTTTATCAGGCCTGATTAACTGTTGAACGAATTTCTCATGCATGTTTGAGGGCCTTCAGAAGTTGAATCCAACAAGAATTATTGATAGGAAGCTTATGAAAATTCAGCTGTTGACATTGTTGATTGTGTAGGACAAGAACAAGTCTTCATCCATCCGGCAGCCGAGCGTCGTGGTGCTGTCACTTTTGATGGGAAGAATTCCAAGGTCAAGATCACATGTCAAAGGGGGTTCATCTGTCACACTCGACCCTGACTGTATTCGGGGCTTATCAGCAAGTGGTGCTGTCTAACTTCAACTTTACTAGGGGGACCTCAGATGAGGCTGGTAAACAGATTGAAGCCCCTATGAAATGGGTTGGAACTTGGAATCTATCAAAATTAGCTGATATCAGACTTTTTAGGGAAATCCTGGTAAATGCATTATGCATGTTCATTTTCTGATAACAATTCCTTCTCTAGACCACTGGGAAATTAATTATATAAAAAGAAGACCGCTGTCTTGCACAAATTATAAACCTGGGAAATACTACATAACAATACATTCTGTTGTTGTTGTCAGAATGAAGAATGAAGTTAGAAAACTGTCGCTTTCGAAATTAAATTCAAAATCTGAGTCAAATTACTCAGGTTTCAGAACTGTTTGGCAAGTGAACCTAAAGCTCCAAACTCAACTAAAAATTCTATTGAATCTTTTCCCCCAAAACAAAAGGGAAAAAAATAAAAACCAACAATTTAAAATTCAACCAAGTTTATTTTCTACATTGTCCAGAATAGAAATAAACTATATGATTATGTACGCGTGAAAGTAACCTTAAAACCAGTGTGCAACGGAGCTAGTTTTTCCATAGACAAAAAGCAAAGAAGAAGAAAGTTTACCATTCGGTGGCATGCCTGATACTGGAACTTGGACGAAAGGACCTCTTTCCAGACATACTTGGTTTCAGTTCAGCAACAGTAACGACACCCATCTTCTCCCAAAAAAAAAGTTGACAAATTCTAGATTTCGCCCCGAGTGCTCCCTCTGAAAGTTCTGAAAACCTTGGAGAATCCAAACTGTCACTACAATATTTTTAGCAGCCCAAATATCTCTGTCAGTTCAATACTTCATTGTTGCCGATCTCTCTCTTCTCGTAGTGAAATGAAAGACTGAAGGAGTGAGGTGAAAGTCACATGAACTCATGCAGGATGAAAAAGGGTTAGTGGTGACTTTGAATATGAAATATAACTTTTTAATTGAGTGTTTATAATGTGTGCCTAATCTAAAAGTCAAGAAACGTGTTGGAGTGTGCTTGCACTTTTCGGTGAAAGGAAGTGAGAAATGGCCCATTTTTTGTACATGGTTTTTGTTGATTGAAGAACAATATTGCAGGATTCCTGTAGGGTTGCACTGCTTTTGGGGCATGCAATCATGGCTAGTGAAAGCTAAAACCCAATAAAAGAATACCTTTATTTAACTCTATATTATGTGTAAAGTCACACTAAAGTAGGCAATAAAGAGGATGACTTGGTTATTACATCACTCAGATTACTTTAATTTTTGCAGCTTATATATATAGTCTATTGTAAGCCGTAGCTAGAAGCCTAGGCCTTCAATTATGGACACTCCTGTGCCACAGTCACTAGGACATAACCTTAACAGCTACTTTTTCCTGAATTTCTCCAAAATCAGATGTCATTCGTTCTGCCTTACAAATTCTGTACTGTCGATTTTGGACAAACTTTATTTTTTTGACCTTAAAAAGAGAGGATAGCACTGTTTACAAGATTAAATATGACAAAATTTAATCCCTAGTCGGGACAAAAAGTTGTAAAGATGCAACCTTTCTAACTACAAATACTACCATTTAGATGTAAGGTGTTGGTTCATAATGTCAAGCTTCGCTTGACCTAATCATGCAAATATACACGAAGATATTGTCGTAAATTTGAGTGTGTATATGTATTCTTGGTGTGGAAGACTGTTGGCTTTATTATGACCTAAGATTGAAACCGATCCAGTGGCAATAATGAACCCATCAATTCATGCTTTTTCTTTCTTTTTTCTGTGTGTGCGTGTATATGGCGAGAGTGAGTTGTATCATTTAATTAGCCACGAAGTTTGTTGATTAAATGCTAAGCTTTGGAAAAAGAAAAGTATGAAATGAATAGTTTGCATAAAATTGTCCATATTATCTATTAGATTAGGCACATCATGAAGACGTTATAGGCCCCTTATGACAAAAGATATCTTAATTTTTATTCTATACCATTTACTTTTGGGCAAAGCTTTTAATTTCTATATGTTTGAACCAGGTGTTATGGCAATGAGCAGCCACATCAAGAAAAGCTTTTAAGTTATTGTTTTTTCCCCCTCATTTCATAGATTTTGGAAAACCAATTTATTAGACTGGTAGTGGCACCTGAAGAATTAATCATGAGACTTGCCTCTAGGAAGGTGGCATAAATATATAAAAATATTGGTGGGAGTAACCACTCAGAGATTTTGCCTTATCACTTCCTCAACTTTTGGCTTTGCAAACGGTAAATAAACTTTATCTGCAAATCTAGAGGCTTTTTACGTCAGAATCTCAGTTGCAGGTTCCATTTTTGTTCAGTAAAGATAATTTGCTAATTTCCTTCCCTTTAAATCAAACTGGAACCACAAGTTACTAAACATCAAGTATAAATAAAAGAATCGTCAGCATCTTTGTTTTTGGACAGATAGACATAGATAGATATGATATATATATATATATATATTTATATATTTATATATGTTTATGGGTCAAGTCCAGTTGTTCAAAATTTTTAAATATCTTTATTTAAGTTTTTCAATCAAAAATCTATTATGTTATTTATTATGTTACTAAAATATTATTTTATAATTTAATTTACATAAAATTATTATTTTTATTAAATAATAATTTAGATCAAGTCAAACTAACTTAATAAAAACTTTATCTAATACCCAACTTGTACATATCAAATCATAGCCTTGATAAAATATAATCCTATACCCAGTGGGGTTTATATAATCTTTTTAGAAATCAAATTTTAAAACCTTGTTTGCTCCCCTCCCTTAACCTGTATGACCGTGGCAAATTGGGAGTATAATTCTTCCCAGATATTGGTGATAAAAGCCAAAAGGGAATTTCCTTTATCCCCTCTTCTTTTCTTTTAGTAAAAAACAGGTTAAGGGGAAAGCAGCTTTGAATCATTAGGGCAGGTGAGCAGAGGTGGTGGCTAAATTATGGTGACATAAAACATTCGAGGTCACACTAATAAATTTAATTTAATTAATTTATATAATAATTTAAAAAATATTATTTAATAAATTCGAGATTTATAGGTGCGGCATCATTTACCAAAAAAAAAAATCTGAGCCCACAGTTTTAAAACCCATCTCCCTATGGCCATTGCTGCTGCACTGCAATCTGTTCGTATGATCATAAGATTGCTGCGAATTAAGGATGGCTGATCGTGCGGGTGTGTATATATATAATATTAATTATGATCTTACTATAATCACTCTCCTTGCCTTAAACAAAAACATAGAATGAATGAACTTCAAGATTTTCTTTGTTTTTCCATTCAACAACAAACATAGCCATACATTGTTTGTCATTCGAGGGTTACTTTGTAAATAATTGAACCATGGGGCTTGTCTGGGTGTCTTACACGTGGGCTTGTTTATCAATAATGGCTGTTCAGCCCAATTTCTTGGCATCCAAGGGAATTTGAGTGCTGAGGAGGATGTGAAAGATTGAATATTTCACTTTTTCATTTTTATTAACAAAATCTTGACAGCTTTCTTTGCAAGTAATTAACCATCAAATTCTTATTGTATATTTAGTTCACATGAACAATCAGTTTATAAAAATTTTGATCTTTAAACAAATTAAAATATCTTATATCTGAACATTTGATTCAATAATTATTATACGTTTCCTCCACACGAAGAACAAAGTCCAAATCTCCAATCGCCAAAGATTAATGATGGCAAAAAAAAAAAAAAAAAAAAGGTTAGAGAAATTCCATCAATTCAAAAGTTGCACATGCATGCACAAGCTATGCCTTTTACTTCTAGTCGGTGTGGGAATTTCAAAACCAGCAGTAATAGTAATGATGGCGTCAAGACAAACTGTATCGTTTCCTTCTTGGTTGGGTAACAACTAACAAGTGAAACTTAGAGCAAAGTGAAACATTGATAAGCCATTTATGGCCTTTTTATCCATAACCCATAAAGTTAACCAAACCGGGAAACAAGCTTTCTTTTCTTCTTTTTTTTTTCCTTTTAAATCTCAATAGGAAAACACATCATTTTAAACTGTTGTGACGCCAAGATTGTTTATTGCGCATGCGTACCCCAAATTTTTTTTGTTCATTGCCTCCGGAGAAATCGACATGGAGCTTTATTATTACTATTATTATTAATTCGACACTTTTTACTATTAACTCTTTGATTTTTTTTTTTTAAAGCGCAAAAACAGCTGAAGCTTTGATCCACACTAGGATTCTCGTTTCTCAACAATTTGTTAATAGATGCATAGAAAAGAAAAAAGCCTTAATATATTTACTATTAAAGCACTGATTAATACAATTTAACCTATTTGATTTTGTATAATTATTCAATTTGTTTAATCCTTTGGTTAAATTTCTCAAATCTTTGGTTAAAAGGTAATATGCTCTTTCAGTTTCAAATTTATATCTTTGGTGAAACAACAAACGAGGTTGACTTAAAAGTAAATTCTCTTATCAACCCATACATTTGAAGGCGGCTTAAGCAAAAACTGCAACCATAAATTATTGGGTCGATGATGGTAGTGTTGCAAATGAGCCCAACCCTCCTCGGCTGCAAAGGAAGCAGATCTTTCGCATTTATCTGGACCGAGACAGGGAGACCTTTGGGCAGAGACAATCCAACGAAAGTGGCTCGATTCTGATGATGAGGATAGCGCAAGATTCAGATATTGAAAATAGCTTTTTAACATGTACCCAGAGAGGGATCTTCAGCTCGGTAAATTCTTTCATCACAAATACAAAGGACAAAAACAATAAGCGATAAATTAACCAGCCCAAAATGAACCAGGGTATCTGGGACATTGGTAAAAGATACAAAATTACAAATGCATTTTTTATGTTCGAACCTCAATAGATCGCTTGGATTGGACTCTACACTGTTTCAGATAGGTAAATCAATGAAGCAAAATATGTAGAATTTTACATAAGTTTCCATCGTTTTCCTATAAATAAGTTGACCCCTCAATGGTACTTTGTCTTGAGACAGAAGTTGCCATGAAATGTTTCCCTCAAGCAACTTTCAAAGCTTTTCCAACGTGCACCAAGAAATGTGGCAATACCAACACCCTTTTTTAATCTTTCTGATATCAAAAGATAAAGCATAGCAAAAAAAAAAAAAAAGAGGCAATTTTCACCTCTTATTCATTGATGAAACTACCTATTTAACGAAAGAAGTGGCGGAGGGTAGGGGACGAACTGGAACAAAGAGCAGGGCCGTCTGTAAAAAACAAGTGATAGAAGGCATGGAGAACATTTAAGTCATAAAAGGAACAGGCAACCCACTTTCAAGTCTTTATTGCCAATTGACGAGTATAGAAAGCATCAAGTCGAAAGAGCAGTGACAGGCTAACCTGATATAATGGCTTTCTGTTGTGATTATTCGGAAGCGAGGGATAGTAGTTCATACTCTGTTTGCTACAAAAGCTTATTGCAGAAAATACTGATGGGAATAAAAAGATGAGCTAGTCATAAAATACGATCAGTCCTGTCCTGTGAGGTAAGGCAGATAGGTTGATAATCCTTGCTGCTGAGAAATGTAACTTTGCATAATTGACTATAATTTACTGAGATATATCAACAGATTACATATCACGGTTGGCAAAAACACATCTGCAAGATGATGAAGAATCGCTCTAGCATTTTAATCAATTTGAGCGATGAACCTCACCACCCTGTCTTGTGCTTCTGCTACTGGATAAAGGAACAGAACTTTGACTTGAAAGCTGCAAATCAGAAAGGGGAATAGAACCTGTCTGCGAAAAAATCAAACCAACTGAACTGCTAGATGTGGATCCAGAAGAAGGAATTCTGCTCAAATAAGAATCCTTCTTAGACCCTGAAATCAGCTCAGGCCGTAACTCAGAAGAAAAGGAAGAAGGAGCCAATGTAGCCGGTAGAGCCCCCACTGGATAGGGAGCAACTGGCATATCAATGAGAGATGAAGCTGATGGACTATATCTCATTGTTCCCATTGGGTGATCAAATTTGCATTTGGACCCAAACTTGCAGTGCCCATTCCGCAAGTAGAAAGAACAAGGCTGTACCCCCTGTTTAAAGGAAAGAATCCAATTAAAACGCTATAACAAGCTGAAATCTAATGTCTTAGCACAGACACTGCATCTCAACATCACGGAATTGTAAAGGTAATACTCTAGCTGTTCAAGATTATGCTCAAGTTGAACAGAAAAAGAAAAAAAGAAAATAAATTAGAACCTATCTAAAAGCCTGGACTGAATATATTTCCCACAATAATTAGTCATGACTCATGAATAGATATTCAGCCTTCACCCACAAACAGAGAGAGACATACAGGGTATTGACATTGTGAAGTCATGAAGAAATTAGTATCTAACCAACTTTTGAGACTACCCCTGTTCCCTGTTATAAACAAGGAATGAGATAATAGCAAAAACGAGAATCTACAAACCTAGGCTATCAAAAGTTGCACAAGATTGATCAGCAGCAATGGACTAAATCATGAAGGCAATTTAAGAAGCAAATGATACTATTCCAAAGACCTTATTCCGTATATTACAACTTACAACATTTATCTATCTGAAATTAGGGGAATGCAATAACTACAATAAGAACTTGCAAATATTGATTTGGAATAGCATTCTTATAGCTCTATATCCATTAAACCGTGACAACTTGAAGTGAGGTCTGTTATTATTAGGCAAATACAAAACCCAAGAACCACAAAAACATTTCGCAGCAAAACGATAAAACATTTTCAATTGACTATATAAGAGATGTTAACTGCAAAAGTGAAAGACCAAAGTATATGTTACTAACAAATATATAATAACTTGATGAATAATGGTAACTCCAGTTTAGGTTTACATAAGATTTTCTGCGCAAATTTGATTATCTAAGACATACTTAATCTGTACTAAGTTAACCAAGACTACAAACAAGAGATTAAAAACCAGATTAAATACAATCTCACATAAATACAAGAATGTTTCTCAATCAATCCAAGCTGACAAGAGTGGTTGACAGAGGCACCAAAGGCACCACTGAACTAGGAAAGGTGAAATTAAGGACCTCAGTATGTAAAGTTAAAGGTGGCAATTAGATCAAACGTAACAGTTTTCTAACCAAAAGAACTCTAAAAATAAATAGAAGATCAACAAAAACCTTTAGTATATCCCTTATTTCAGGCAGAGGAAACTTTGGTGGAGTTAGGTTGCATAATTGAATAAACCTCCCAACTGATACAGAGACAATGAGCTACTCTCCATCAGAAATTTGAGGAATCTTTCTAATTCTCTCTTCTGGCCACAAGAATATAAAACATTTAAAACCTTCAGAAGACTCAACTAAAGTGCTCCATTATATACCTTCACTAGAGATCAAATCTAACATTAAATATAACTTATAACTTTACCACACTTTCTCCTCAAAGTATACACTGCTCTGAACCCAATATTCATTATGAAGCTCTGACCAACCTAAGCCATCCTGTAAGCAATAATTTGATTCCTGAGTTCTCAGGCCAGCAGTAACCTTCAACATTAGATTATTGGCAGGATATAAACTATAAAGCTTTCAAATGTGTATGAAGAAATCTTAAATCCATTGTTGATGACAATTACTGAAGCCCTTTCAATCCTACACTGCAGCATTAAACTCTTATAAAATGAAGCAAAACTTGTCTATATTTTAGAAGAAAAAGAGGTTCCACAAAAAGATAAAATAAGATTAATTAAGAAGGAAAGAGAGGGCAAAAAGGGCGTCACTTATTTCTTTCCCCTCTGAGGAGCGAAAACTTATCATTCAATAGCAGATAAGTAAAGATATAAAATTTTGGACTTCTATAGCGTTCAAAGTCAATTTCAGAAGTATTTAAAATATATGAACCTAATCAAACTTACTGAATGCAAGATCTAGAAATCAGGATCTCTATAAAAGCCAAGTCTCAGCAAAAGCAATTATCATACCAGAATGTTATCTAGAACAGAAAAGACAAGGATTAAATAAAGACAAAGAAACTGAGAATGTTCACATACTGGACGTAAAGGAAGTCCAATTGGGCTGAGGACATAATTTGTTCGTGGCACAACCCTATCTCTAGGATGATGATACCTACAAGATGATCCAAATTTACAGTCGCCAGTCCTCAAATAGTATTGGCATTCAGGTTCACCATGTCTCTCTGGAAATGTTTGTTCCTTCTGGTTGCTGCTTGAAGGGTCCATAGAAGAAGGCAAGGAAGGATAAGGTCCTGCAAGTGAAGGTGTTGAAGAAGATAGCGGCGGTAGTCCATAGAAAGAAGTAGCTCCAACAGCAGGTTGGGCACCAGGAGAGGGTACTGGACTTGCAGGTCCCTGCACCAAGCCAAAAACAGCTTCAGGAATCCCACATACTTTGGCATTATCTTAATGCTACTAGGTTGATCATCCTACCGAGTAGTGACCCCAACCCAGTATAGGAACCACTCCGGGGGAAAACAGTACAGGACCATAAGCCCCTTGAACATATGAACCAGGTAACATTGCAGGCCTTGCCACTCTCACACTGGTGGATGCCCCCCCATACTGTTCAGGTATAGGGACTGAAGGAGACTGCACCGGCTGATAAAATTGAGGTGCAGATGCTGGGATTGATGCTCCAGCTGGTTGAGGATGATGGAATTTACAAGTACTATGAAATTTGCACTGCCCCGTTTTCAAATAGTAGGAGCATTCTTTCTCACCCTGTTAACGGGTACACATCAAACTGGTATCTGGATGTTTTAAGAATCCTGAAAATAGATAAATACAAATTGAGGAGAAAAAATAAAACAAGAACAGAGAAAATCCAAACCGGTCGTAATGGGTATCCGAGTATATTCAGTGGAACATGGCTAAAGGATCCACCTCCGTTTTTAGGATGGTGGAACTTACAGGATGCACCAAATCTACAGGTCCCAGTTTTTAAATAAAACTGCAAAGATCAAACCAAAAAAAAGGTACAATTTAGCAAAATGAAGACAAGGTCTTTGCAGCACTAAGTGGCAAAGGTGTTGATTCATCAAAAACAACTTCGAACATTTTCATAAACAAATTTATTTCTTTCACCTGGCATGCAGGTTCCCCAGGTCGTTCAGGGTATTCCCCTGTAGCTCTTACAGCAGCCACAACCTAAATGGCATCACAACCAAATCAATATGAGTGACTGAACTCTCACAGAAGGCTTAAAGCTAAGTACAAGAAAAAGCTTACCTTAGTTTAAAACCACAGACTAATAAGAAGACAAAGTACAAAAATCTTACATCATCCTATTCTATCAATAAATATCCTAAAGTCATTTTTAACAAAAAGAAATGAAGCATGCAAGTAACTTATTAGAATCATGGAATTCCCGTGCCTGTGTTTGGTTCACTTACCCCACAGATTAAACAAGACCTTTTGGATAAAATATACGATATAAAGGGGACAGACCAAATTGGAATTAGAGTGTAAGATAAGGCCCAACCAAATTACAAATTTTAGGGAAGATGCTGGAGAAATACATACTTACGTTGCAGCTCATTTGCATCATTTAAATCTAGAACAGCAGATTTCAAGCATAGCTTCTAAACTGCTGTATTCAGTTTCTAGTTTGAGTGAAACATCACACTAAAAAATTGGTGGGTCTATCAAAGCTCTATTAGTTAAAAGAAACAAATCTAAATGAAAGAAATAACCTGGAAAAATTAATGACTAATAATAAAAACTACAATATAAGAGTTTTTATAGATTATAACAGAGAAAGATTCTTCAGTTATACAAATCGAAGCATCAAAATCTACCGTGGTAAGTTCCATGTTCCTAGTGCATTTTGTACTTTCATTGTTAATCTTCATATTAAGTGCAAGAAATTAGATCCCACAGTCACCACTAATAGTCTAATTTGACAACATCAATAAATATTCTTCATTCCATTTTACATCAATCAATATCCGTTCAATGCAGAACTAAGCATTGCAAACCAAACCAAATAAACAAAAAGAAAACCCCAGTTATCGAAGAAAAAACAGAGATATTTACCCCGGCACGGTTGCGAGGGTGATTGTAACGGCACCAATTACCGTATCCACAAAGCCCGGTTCGCATGTAGTAAACACAGTCAGGTTCCCTAGGCCGTACCGGGTACGATTCAGCGCCCCTCAACGTTAATTGCCACATTGATTCTGTATTACACCAAATAAAACACTAATAAAAGCCCTAATTCACTCTTCACATTATAAAAACCCTAAATAAAAAAAACTTTACCAATGAAACATCGTTGCAATGCGAGTAGAAAACCGGGAAAATATATATTGAAACGAACAGAAATTACCTTGCAGTCCGGTTTCAGGACCGGCGGGGCTCCATTCGGGCTGTTGACCAGACTGAGACCCATTTGGTGCCGGGTTGCGACCGTAAAACTCCATCAAACCGGTTGGGGCGGACTATACAGTAGTACCTTATCGACTTTACAAAAAAAAAAAATCAAAGATAAAAAAGGGAGATTGTGCAGAGAATTTTGGAATGATTGTCGTAGAATGATCAGAGAGAGCTCGACCGAGAGTGCAAATTTTGCTAAGAACAATGAAGAAGAAGAAAAAGAAGAAGAAGAAGAAGGGAGAGATTCTTTCACTGTAACTGAGCTTTTTGTTCTCTCTGTCTCGCTCTCTGTCTCTCTCTCTCTATCTAAATACCGTACGGTCGGGGATCGAGAGGGCCTTTTTTTAGCTTTGTTTGATTTTTCTTATTCTCGTCATTATTTTCTTTTCTTTTTTTTTTCCCCTTTTTTTCCTTTATTCATCTAACTTTTCTTATTATTTTTATTGCTTCCGTACCGCCGAATGAAGTGCACCTGGAAATTTGGTAAAATTTTCGCGGAATTGTTAGGGAAACCCGGGTTTTGGACATAAACCGGTAACCGACACTGGTTGAAATTGAAATTACAGTTATAACCCTCGTATATTGTTGGGCGTCGTTGTACTTTTCTAACTGCTTTATTTATGAGCGGGAGACGACAAATGGGGCTCATCAACTCATGGGATCAAATTTGTCATTACAAAGTGTACGAACTTTGCAATTAATTGGGGACGCTATGGTTGTCTGGAATCTGGACTGGAGGGTCAGTCACGAGTGAGAGAGCATTCATTGGGGATGTTATAGGGGCTGAGGTGCTAGTCACGATCGTGGATTAAACACGTGTAATTTTTAAAATATTTAAATTTATATATTTTTCAAATATTTAAATTTATTAAATTAAAATTTTTAAATATATATAATTAAATAATAATTATTTACATAAATAAATATAAAATATATATTTTTAAATTTGATATCTAAATAACGAATATCTAAAAATAAATATCTAAATTTAATTTGAATATATAATAAATAATAAATTTAAGATATAAATATATAAATTATGCAAAATATACAAATATACAAAAAAAAGCCAATAATATAAGACTTTCAAATTTTTTACATCCTTTGCCATCCCTTATTCTAAATCAAATTATTCTTCCGTTTGGAAAGTCGGTCAAATTGGGGAAACGATAAGCATTTGGTGGACTAATTTTCACTGGATTTTACAATATGCTATTTTAAATTACCTTAAATGGAAAATATGACTCGCTATCTTCAATTAAAGTAGCTAACAGTTTTCCATAGATTCAATTTTACGTATACCGAGTGGCACCACCAGGTATGAACACAAATGGAAGCATTTATTTTATATTTACACACACACGAAGAAGAAATCTACCTACGTAAGACTAATTTATAATATATATTTTCATAACTTTTGTAAGATTAAATTAATCCGATATTTTTATATATTTATAAAAATATTATTTTCAAATATATATTTAATAATTTAAATTTTTTCATATCAAATTAATTATTAAATATTTTAAATATATTTTGAATTTAATATATATAATTTATATAAATATAAAATAAAATAAAATAATTAAATTAAATATATATAAATCACATAAAAATTATATAAATATAAAAAATTAAATTAAATTTTATATTAATATAAACAAATTTCTTTTGACGTGTACGTGTATGTGTATATATATATATATATATTAATTATAGGGAGGGCGAAGTGCAAAACTTTTCTCTCCTGCATACACGTCAGCAAGAGTTGGTATCAATGTGAAGCGAGTGAGACAGTACGTTTCGGGCAGACCTCCTTTTTCTGTTCCTGTTGGTTGCGAATTCTTTCTGCTTTTCAATTTTATTTTATTTTTTTTTGCATGTCTCCTGGGATCGAAGATTTGATGAAAAAAATCACGATTCTCTCGCGTGGCAATGTACGTACGATTTGGAGCTTAGATTTGGAGCAAGGGAAGAGTGTGACGGTTCGTTAAAAGATTTCTTTCTATTTATCGCGCATCTTCTGTGCATCAAGATGGAGATTTGGTCAATCCCTTTGGGTCCGTTGTTCGTCGGTCTTGGTTTCCTATAAAAGGAAGCGCCGGTTGTGGGAGGAGATCGTGGCGGGCTCGAAGGTTGGCTCTCTGTGTTTTTCTGGTTTGATTTTAGTATTTATGTTATGAGATTAATTGGTTGATCTTTTTGGTTATCGACGAATATGCAGCTTTGGTTTGATTTCTGTTTGCAATTTAACTTGATTGTGTTTTTATTAGGTTGTTGTTGGGATGTAGTTTCGGTCTTGTTTAGGCGATTTTGCTTTTTCGTTATTCCGGGTGATATTTAGGAATTTATGTGTTTGAAGAAATGCTACATCGAATTTCTGGAACAGCATTGCTGTGGATTTTTCTCTTTTCCTCTGTTCTTTTGAAGAAATGTTTCTTGTTTTGGAGTGTGTAGAGTTGGACTCGTGAGGTACGCAAGTATTGAAGAAATCGAAGCAGAGAAATTTTCCATAGAGAAAGATGCTGTGACTATCTATAAATTCAACTAAAGCAAGGGAATGTTTTTATATGAGCAGGGATTGATTTTTTTTTTCATTTCCACTAGAAAACGAGAATGGAGGAGAAGACAATTGAGACAGTTAGAATGCATTTAAATTCCATAAGGACAAGGCGGGCGAACCCAGCAATGCTTGACAAAGTTGAGGTATGAATTTATTTACAAGTTTACATGGTTTTGTTTGGGATTGTGAACAAGCTTTTTAGGAAAATGGTTTTGCAAAAACCATAGTTAGGGCACAGTGTAAAATATCCTGGAATTGCTAAATCTTAGATTTTATTCTCGGCATTCAATCTGAGACTGGTCAAAGAAGGGTTGATTGCTTGATATTCATTACTCATATGGCTAATGGTATTCATGTATGTAAGAGGTCAAAGGTTACTAACTTGGTATAAAGCTGAAATTCATATTTTTCTTAGAAAGATTTAATGGTGTGTTGTTTTAGGTGGAATATTATGGAACTCCAGTCAGCTTAAAGATTATTGCTCAAATTAGTATTTATGATTAAAATTCTCTCTTGGTTCAGCCCTATGACAAATCCAGGTTTGGTATAAGCCGGAGCTGATAAACTTAGTTCAGATTTTCTCTGGTGTATGTAGTGCGCATGATTCATCTTCTGCCATATTTATGGCATAAAATTAAGAATTATGGACTTTCATAACTTGCTGTTCCGAAAAGGTATAGCAAATAAAAGGCAAAGCTATATACACATTGTATCATTATTTCAACGTCGACAATCTTTTCCAAGAGACAAAGTTGTTGGATTCTATTGTGCTAATGAATTGCTATCCTTTTACCTCTATTTGCAAGAGTGCCCATGAAAGCATCTATGTTTAACTTTTTTAGCTTAAAGGCTATAGAGAATGCTATAGATAACTCTGATCTTGGTAGGACTCCGAACAATGATGGTGAAATCTGTCCTTTTTCTTGATATTTTGGCATGTAGGTGACAAAAAGTCCTTTGTAGCATCCCCTGTTATAAAAATTATTTATTATAGAATTATTATATTCATAAAATTATAATTTGCCTCTTAAATGTTTTTCCCCTTTAGTTCTCTTATATCTTCCTAAATGGTACAATAATGCAACCTAAAACTATATCTGTTGGAACTTATTTTTTACTATTGTTTTTCATGGAAATTTTCAGTGCATAGGAAAAACTCAATGTTATAGATAGGCTTCATGCATGCTGCTAAAAAAACGAATTGAGTAAATAGTTTCAAAATTCAATGAACCCTCAGCATTTTGACTTGCACTAAATGAAGTTTCTTTCCAGTTACAAAGATTTTATTCTGTGAGATTGAATGTTTTGTAAAAAATTTCAGGGCCAGTAACTGAAGTTTTAGGGTGAATGTCAAAATCTTTGTTTATTCTCCTGGGTATTGTATAAAATCTTTGTTTAAAATATATAATATTATTAGTTCGTGTATTGATGTTTATGCTCGTGGCAACGCGCGGGCACCTTTTGCTAGTGTTTATAAAGGCAGAAGCATTCGAATACAACTCTTTAATGAGTTCTAAAACGTTTGTTTTACCTAGAAGTTAAAGTCCAAAGTTGGTTTTTGGCGTTTTAAATATTAGATTGATGCATAATTTCATCGAGAAGTGTTTGATATATGAATATAGAATAATTATTAAATATATTGATGACGGAAAAAAAATTATAAGATGAATTTGTGGATGACACGTGTTTCGTGGAATATGTTCAAAAGTAAATATAAATAAATGAGATAATTGTTACTCAACGAACATTACTTAAGAAGTTTTTTCTTTCCACGACCGGTGCACAAGATTATCCATATGTATACATATATCATAAGTATTTGAAACGTGATAATCCTCCCAATGGCAATGGATATGTCTTTTTTTTTTTTTTTTGGTAATTGGCACGTATCAGTATATATTTTTAAATTTATTGATATTTTAAAATATTTTTAATATATATGGTCCATTGTATTTTATCTTTTTAATGAAACATATATACGCATAAAAATATATTTTCATCACATGCAGCCATGAATTTTCAAAATTATAACTATTTAATATTTAGAATTTTTAAGCAATGAACAAACAAAATATAATAAATTATTATTGATCATATGTAATAGCATAATGAAAATATTTTATTTGTCAATATGTTATGAAAAATAAAAATGATTATAAGAGGAAAATATTTAGAATTGGTTAACAGAAAAAATAAATAAAAATTTTATACGATCAATAATGATCGATATAAAAATTGAAACAATTAATGTTCATAGATTCTATCAATTTTTTTAAACTAATATGTACTCACTGGTATCATTGATACAATACCAAAAGAAAGTTAATACAAGATATCTAGCAATTTGGGGGTTGTAGAGTAATAACATCTTAAACAAACTTTGAATTATA
>JBBYHO010000003.1:8922700-8945453 GCA_038382025.1 Adansonia gregorii | reverse complement strand
TAATAATAATAATAATAACGATGGTCTTAAAGTATGACAATTTAAGAGGAAACAAAAAGTAACTAGCGTTCCAGACTTTGAAAAAGAAAATCAGAAAGGGAAAAAGGAAAGAAAAATCGTATATTGAAATGAAGGGTCCCAGCCCAGGCCAGACACAAGGTCAAAATTGTCATTGTACTCGTATTGGGTCAACCGTACGCCAACCAAAAGTTTTGACATGGAGCGAGTAAGTTGACTTCCAAAAAATACGACATAAATGACAAAACGGAAATTATGAATTATCCAGAAAAATTATGAAATTTCCCAGACACTTAATGAAATTCATAAAAAAAACTTATGATTCTGATAAAGCCAACTCTAATACTCTACAATGTAGCAAAGCTCTAAATAGTGAATTAGTCTATCCTCCAAAGCAGAAGATCTGCCAAAGAACTGCATCACATGAGCAAGAAAATATGAAGTTGCCTCCTGCAAAGCAGGATACCTCTTCAGGTGGAAAACGAAAATCAAAAGGCAGTCAGGTTCATGGCAGTCTAGTTGCAGAGGTACCAAAAGAAAGCTTGAAAAATAAGCAAGACTGCTAACGTGAAAAATTATACATACAAAAGGGAATCGGGAAACTAAAATTTTGAAAGGCCATTTCGAAAGGCTGAAGATAAGTGTAGAGATTTTTTCGGCGATATTGGTGTCTCAGAACAGGAAGGGAACCATAAAAGTTCATTGGAAATTCGTTCTGAAGATTGGCTGGAAGAATCTGATAAGATTGAAAAAACACAGCATCCATTAATAGTGCACATAGTGATAGACCAAGTTTACCTGCTTCATTTGTGAAAACACCTCTGCATAAGACGGTCACATCTTGGAAGCTGAGCTGAAATTGATTGCACTCCATGAATGATTAAGTTACCTGCTTACAGTGTGTTTTTTTTGCTAACATGCCATGAATTTGTTTTTTAGTGTCTTCAAAATCTGAGAATCTTTAGACAAAATATCTTTCTGGTCACTTTCGTGTTGTTTTGGGTTGTTTTTCATTCACAGAGACATATATATTTGTTGTTCTATTTTAGGTGGAGAACTTGAGTTTGTAAATCATGAGGTTCTTGTTGCTATTTGACATGTAAGATGTACTAGCTTTTTCAAAATGGCGTTGGACCTAAGTTTAGGAGAGGCTTTGCTGCTATGCATGCATGCAAATCAATTTTCCAAGCTTACTCATCAGTCTCTTAGTCTGCTGTGCAAATCAATTTTCCAAGCTTACTCATCAGTCTCTTAGTCTGCTCACCCCTTAATCACCTTTTTCTTTTGTACATTCCTTATGGACTTTAACTTTGTTTATGAATAATATTAATATTGCATTGATTGAGACAAACTGGTGAAATTAATATTGGTTGTTGTTTTCATGTCAGGTGAGTCTCCTTCTTCTTCTGCTTCTGATATTGATAATTTAAAAAATCTACAACAGCAGACAAGGTTGCTTTTCCCAAAGGTCTTAGCTCTCCCCAGGTTGCTGGAAATCATGTTATTTCTGCTCGAAACCATCCTAACTTTGCGCGGTTGCTCAACTTTGTAAGTTTAGTTTTGCTTGTATATAATTTTGAAAATGTAATTCATCTGTGGTATGCGGGTGGAAGCAATTATTGAACACCACTGCCCCCCCAACGCACACCTTGTTCCCCAAAACGGTTTTTCTTTCTGTTCTAATGCCCAAAAACGTTTTTTGCATTCTCACAAACCTTTTTCTCCCCCTTACACCTTGACCCAAAGGCTACTGGTTTCTGGATGTTGAAATTGTAAGTGCCTAGCAGCTTTGTGCTTGCAAGCATGAAAACTCTTGTAGTCTTGCCCATGAACTGTGTCTCTCTCTCTCTCTCTCTCTCTCTCTCTCTCTCTCATGCATCATGCCATTTTCTGCTTTGTATTTCTTATTTAAGTTTAACTTCCAAGATGTAGAGGGAGTGCTATGTTTGGTACAAGTGGCAACGGAAGCCATTAACCGTTAAGGAAAAAAAAATCTGGTTGGTGAGGATGGTTTTATACTTGGAGGAATTTCATTTTGATGGTTTATCCTTGGATATGAAGTCCTTGAGGAGTAAAAAGAAGAAATGATGCCCAGCTTTCCCTGCGGCAATCCTTAACGCTTACATTAGAAGACTGGCAAGTGCCTACTTTCTTACACTAACAGGTAGATGTGTGCTATAAGTCTGGATTTTCAGTATATTCTTTCACAAGCTTCAACTGCTTTCTGACATGAAAGCTCTGTTAATTTCTTTCTCAAGATGGTATTGAGGACATGGGATATTGAGATTCTTAAGGTTGATATGCGAAATTGCTCTAAGTCGTATATATCGGTGATTATACTTCAAAAGATTTGTAGTTGAAGAAATAATTCTGTACAAATATAGAGAAGCCATCTATAGATAGAGGCGGATTGTTAGAATTTCAGTAGTGGAGTTTGCCATTGTTTTGGCGTCACTGCTCCCCGGAGGCTGTTTTAGTTCACCTGACGTAATAAATTTGCTGATGCTATTTTAGGTAGAGACCTATTGAGGAAAATGCCCGGATATGCAGCAGCGTGTGCTTGCTCTTTGCCACAGGGACTTCTGTTTTCTCGGTTCAAGCACTATGAAGCAAAGCACTATAGCTGGCAGTCTCAGGTTTGCTACTTATGGAGTTGTCCTGCTTTAAAATTAAAAATTACAACATTAAGTCAATTTTCTTCCCCCTTTCCCTTCCCCATGTACTTTTCCATTTCTGTTTTTGGATTCTTACGGTTTCATATCCGTTCCCCTTGTCCTTGTCCTTCTCCATTTCTGTTTTTGAATTCTTAGAGATTCGACTTTTTCTTTTTTTTTTTTTTGTGTCTGGCCAGCTGCTGTACTACCTGTCGTTGTATATACACATGATTAATCAAGATGAGTTGAAAGAATATAGGAAAAAATGTTTTGATGCAAAATTACAGTGTTAGAGTTCCATACAAGGTTGCAGACGTTCTCTATTTTCTCTTTTTTTTTTTTTCCCTTTAAAGGTTGGTGCGCTCTTTGTTGTTCATTTGATTGCTTAATGTTCTGCTCTGACATACCGTTGCTTCTAACCATTCTTACTTTTGTGGCAACATATATTTATGTACATAAAAAAAATTATCTTTGAATGGTTCTCAATTTGGAACATGGCAACTGCTTTTGTTTGTGGGAGGGATCGTAATTCTATTATCTCCAACTTGGCCATCTTGATGCTGATAGGTAAAAACTCTCGGTGGCTATTGTTCTTTTTATTCAATGGCAATTCTCTTCTAAATGTCTTGCAAAAAATGTAGTTGAACTTAGGAGGCGGCAGATAGCTTTTACTAACGCTCATCATATTATTGGACTAAAGAAGCTGTTTGCAAGTAATTGATATCGGACTCCGTAAAATTTGCAGATAACTGGCCTTTCTTTTAGGAGACCTAGGACTGGCTGCAAATGCTACATCAACGAAGTTTGAGCTGTAGTTGAACTTCAAACTACCAAGGCATTGTGTCAATTAAGTCAGCAAATCCAAATTTTAAAGGCATGAGTCACATGTTCCCAGTTTTGCATTGCATGTCCATATTCTTGCTGGGAAGCTGAACCTTTTACCATGTTGCTCTCACTTGGTTGTCTCATTTTTATACGTCAGGGTATTTTATTATTTATCAAGCAAATTTTGAAAAACATGAGATCTTTCAATGATTGAATATGTGAGTTGCCAGTTAATTAACTTGGCATATTAATGAGGATCTACTCATATCTTTGTTGAGGTGAACTGCACGAGGATCTCTATTTGTTAGTCTTTTAAGCACTTTGATGAGTGCTAATTACACGAGATCTTTTGTTTTCAGATCGAATGATTTTGATTAGTTGCCTAAATAGCGAAGCTGGCAATGGATTGACTGCAGAATCGGAATTGCTCCTTGGCCACTTCTATTTCATTTTTGTCGCTATATATTGGTAGCTAATCTCGCGTAACATTTATAGGAAAAAATTTTGAATTTTTTTTTTAAATCTCATTATTATTCTTCTCTGTATATAAATAGGCATATGAATGACATTTATTCAAGTGGTCATCAATAAAATTGAAGCTGCTTTGGGTTATGTATCTCAGTGATTGCGGTTGTGTGAGATCCGAGTAAACTGAAACATGGTAGGCAAGTTTGTCTTTGGTTTTTTCTGTACCTTGGCTAGAACTTTCATCGTTTCAAAATCATATTTAAGAGTTATTTTGATATTTATGTATGTCGACTGGAGATTAACAGCTACGGACTTTAGTAGTTGTTTATTTTATCCAACTAGTGAAGATTGTTTATCACAAATAAAATGGTTGTTTATTTTTATCCTCAAACCGGTGGGACTCGGTAGGGAATGAAGTTTCGAATTTTCTAGTTATTAGACATTGTATGTTAGCATTGTAAGAGACTGTAACATTTTACCCAAAATGGGTAAAAACTATCGTTGTCAACTAAAAGAAAAATTATGAAAATTATAAATATATAAATCCAATGAAAATATATAATTTATCATAAGCAAAATATAAATGTTAATGCATGAAAACGATAATAAAATACATAACATTTGATAAAAATGGATTATTATAACCAACTAGAAAAAGGTCTTATGTGAGAAAGTTATAAATATCATATGGTGTAGAAGAATGTCATGTAATATCACTTCTAAACCTGAAAGAAGACTTAAAATAACAATACATATATACAACATAATTATGATAAAATTTTGATTTTAATATAAAATTACGTTAAAACAATTATAAAATATGATATGAGATAATATTCTTTAATTTGTTGGATTAAGTAAAACTATATATATTTTCAATCTGTTATTTATATGTCTATAAGCACATGCACAATGTCTAAATCTGCCATTCAACCTTTCTTAAAAAGGAGAACTACTCCATTCAATATTTACTGAACTAATACTGATGAAATATATAGTAAAACACTTGATTAAATTTCAATAAACAAAATTAAAAACTTTCTTGAACTTTACATTATACTACCAAAAAAGAAAAGAAAAAGATTCCGGTCTAGGCGATACCGTGATTGTACCCTTCGCCAAAGACCAATTCTAGGCCAAGTACCTAAACATGTTTGGATTCTCCTTGTCTCTCTCTAGATAGTCTCGTGTGATCAAATCTTCCATCCGCTTCTTTATGGCTTTAATATCAGGCTGCAAAAACACATTCCAACCACATCATATTATATTATAATATGGTTCTGTTAATAGGTACCTAGAGACATCAGATATTTTTTTTTTCATTTAATATATTACTTTAATTGAATTCAAACAAAAAATAGCACACTAATTACCTTTTTTTTTTTTTTTGGCTACAAGTAAAGGAACAACATTATATCTTTGATAAATTGGAAACGGAAGCAGAGATTCTTGGAATCGAATCTTGGCTTATATGCCAACTCTAACGCATTCCTAACCCCTAGGCCAAAAGGTTGTTTATGAATTAATTACATTTTAATTTTTATAAATATCACATTAAGGAGTACTCTAACACGCTCTTAACCACTAGACCAAGAGGTTATTGCACATTAATTACATTTTTATTTTTTTAAATATCACCGTAACAAGTATCATAAAGCACTTGTTAACATTGTTCTATACAATTTAGAAAAACTAGTAAGAAGTTTGTGGCAATTTCATCTCTTTTAGTTCAAACTAAACATCTATCACCTTTTCATCTTGTATTTACTTACATGCATCATTCTCAAAAGCAAACTAAGAATCTACCACCTTACTTGTCTTCTTACTTTTCATCATTCTTTAAATGGTTATTCTCATACAGTGTATGCTGTGCTTGCATGTGTCTGTGTGTTATTTTTATATCGGTTATGTAACCAAAAATCTGCATCTATAAATATTTCTCTCATAACTGCACATAAAAGGGTTGGCGTTTATTAATATACCTTGAACATGCGACTCAACTGCTCAACACACTCCAACACTAATTGTTGGTGGCCCAAAACCTTCCTACTCTTCATTATGCGCACAATTGCAGCATCAATAGCATATCGCCGATCTTTATCAACATCTTCAACAACTTTTTTCCTTTCATCCACCGGAGGAAGAGGAATCTACATAAGATGATTTATGAAGTTCAAATCTTCTCATCACATACAGATACTAAAAGCAACAATAGTAAAACATGAGTTGTTGCAAAACTGTCCCAGACCTTAATCCTCCTCAACTTGTCGGTGAACTTAGAGTTGAACTCAAAGTAGTCGCTCTGGGAGATGCTTTTGGTGTTTGGCTCTTTATTTAGAATCTTATACTTGGCACATGACAGTGAATGTAGTAATCTGACCAAGTCGTCATGGGTCAAATTCAACTGAGCCATGATCTCTGAATAGCTCAGCCGATCCGAAGCATTAAAAAGCAGAAGGACAGCAGCCTTATTTACATAGGCAACAGCAAATTAGATTGAACAATCAAGATTGAACTCCAGAACCCAGCAAGAGACAGCCATAAATCCAAGCGAAACAAATTTTATTTTAAAAAGTTCAAAGTTTACAGAATCTTTTACCTGATAAGTTGAAACAATCAGCTCAATAGTTTTCTGCTCAAACTTTCCATTAATGTGGCAAGTTCCCAGTGAGTATATCCATGTAAGCTTTCGGTGCTTTGTTTTGGTTTCATAAAACCCTTTGAAAACTTCCACACACTTAACCTGAAACAATAATATTCTAAATATAAATAACATTTCTGAAAACACTGTGGAGAGAGAAATTTAATACTGTCAACATGCAATAACATGTCCACAGTCAATACCATCTCAGCAGGGAGGTTGAGATCAAATGATTTATAACTTGGCCAGAATCCTGTCGTAAGAACAGTAACTGTTAAATCAATCCCAGGATGTGCAGCTGAGTTACTCCTAAGATAGTCCTCAAAGCTGGCCTGATTTTCCCTTGCCAATGTCAGATCCGTGACCTGTTAGGAAGGTACAAGACAAGTGTAACCACAATTAAAACCGTAATCAGTGCAGACAAATAAACAAGGCAAACACAGGCCAACTTACCATGCCCTCCATCTTCGAGGTGAACTGTCCACCACATTGCTGCTTTAGCTTCGTAAGAATACTCCTTTCATGATCGTCATTAGCACTGCGGTCAAAAAGCAGTCGCCGAGCAAGCTTCTTCCTTTCAATGTTTGCACAGTATAAAGATAGGATCAAAATGTACCATGTACACAATGCAATTGTGATTTTTTTAACAAGCAGGTATGAAACTAATTGACAAAAAAAAATAGTAGCCTCACCTGTAGAATTCAGCAAAGAGGTCTTTATCACTGATATACGCAAGCAGCTTAACTACCTGCAGAAGCCGAACAGATAGTTCAGAATCAATTACAGATCACCAAAAATTTATCCTCAAATGATGTACAAGTTACCTTCTCAAGTGTTTCTTCAATGGCTTCATCACTTAATTTCTCACTTCCACCCTTCTTGAGGATATTATCACAGAAAGTTGCCAAAAGCTCTGCACTTGAACTGCCAGAAACAGTTTTGTTGCAGAATACCTCAAAAGCCTCTTTCAAGGCCTATTCAACATTTCAATCAAGTATGTTTTAGGTGAAATGATTGAACATGATCCATATTAAAAATTTAGGTATTACAAAACAAACCTTGTGGAACAGAGTATGGTTTTGAAAACAGTCGGTCACATATGCCATATACTTATCATGCAGCTTGATTATTTTCCTGATAAGGACCTGACAAAAATAGTGGTAACAAATTTTCAACATCTATACTGATTTCAAGAGAATCCATATTCCATAGCTCTAAATTTTGGGATATTTACCTGTTCCTGAACACCTGGAGTATTTGAGGCCTGGAAATGAGTGACCATCGGCACATAGAACCAGAAGTAGGGGAGTATTAGAAACAATACACTATGTAGATTATCATCTATTCTCCATCAATCATGGGAAAATCATAGTCTGTAGCAGTTGGAATCAACTTTTTTTTTTTTTTCCCCTTTTTCCCCTAAAGAGATATAAAAAGGGAAAGTTTGCAGTTGGCAACTCAAAGGCATATCAAACTTAAATGTTAAAAGAACTGCACAACCAGGATAATAAATGAAGATAAACAACATCCCGGAGCGATATGCTTATATATTACTCTTGCATCCATTCTGTCAGTTTAAAAGAAAAATATTTCACCCCCTAACAAAATTACCATCCAGAAAGTATCTTCATGAGTTATCTTTAGTAAAGAAGAAAATCAATAAATTGTATCTACTATCCAGCAATTATACTTGTTATTAACATGGTTACTTACAGCATCTTCTGCCTGTTGAACCAAGGCTGTACCCTCAGCAGTAATATGCTGCAAAAAGAAAGTTCTCAGAAAGTCAGTAAGATCATAAAGTAGGTTTAGGTTTTAGGGACATGAGAAATAAGATCATTTAACTTGCAGAACACAGTCAATAGAATTCAGACCTGCTTGAATATATTAGCAACAGGATCCAAGCCTCGAGGTATTTTACAATAAAGCCTGTACATCCTAGAAAGATCTTCCACCTACAGAATGTAAACAAGTCCAAGTAAATATCTGATGTATACATTTGCCAAAGCTAACAGCCAGAAGAGTAAGAATTGCTCGCTAAGAAACAATGTTGAAGAATACCTTATCATCTCTAAGCAAGGCCCTGCAACCTGAATGCTCCTTTTCAAGTAGGCGATTTGCGTTTGTGACCAACAACTCATGCTGCACTTTCTGGATAAAGAACAAACACTTATAGATAGAATGATCTAGGAATTATAGAGCAGTCTTCATAGGAAATCATCGTTAACTCTTATCATATTATTCCATGTCATTGGATCAAAAACATGCAATTTCAATATCTAGGTAGCTAGAAGAACAAATATACAAACAACCAGATCTTCCCACCTAAAGAGAATTCACACAACTTCTATTGTTATATCTTTGTGACAACTTTCATACATCAAATGCTTTTCATTTAGGTCACTTCTTAAAGCAGACAATCAAACAGATTTTCCTAAGAAAAAAAAAGTGCACCATCAAGCCAGACTTAAGCTCACAGAAAAAGCTCCTCATTAACCTATAAATTTCCAACCATTCAACTGACCTCTGACAATTTTGTCTCACTGCTTGAGTGCAGGTAATGAGACACTCTATCCCTTTCCTTCTTCAAGCATTCTTCAGACTGCAATTATCATTAAAGTAAATAAAAATTATTAGAACAATGCAGGTTAATCACGGGTAAAAAAACTTAAAACCTATAAAAGAAAAAAAAATGCAAGAAACTTAAGCACTCGCCTTCAACATGTAATCAGGACAAGAATCTTCCCCAATCCAGCTTGACGCCTTCCGTGAATAGTAAGCACCAGTATCTTGAAGCAAATCTACTTCAAAATCAACTTCATAACGATCCATCTGTCCCATGCCAATCTCAACAAAAATGCCCAACACGTTCTTCAATAATGCCCGGTCTATCTGCTCTCCTTCACGTTCTTTATCAATCTGATACGAAGAAACCATTAATACTAGCTTTTTATTCAAAACACAACCTAAAAATACAATCAGCCATGAAGCAACGATGTAAACTTACAAGGACAATTACAGCATCTCTGACTTTGGCATGCACTTGCTGATATACCTGAAAATAATAAACAGATTGTAGACAATTATTTAAAAGTATATTTGAAAGTTCGAAGTAATGGGCAGCACAACTCTCAAAATCCAACTGATTACATCATAATCAGTATCGGATAAAGGTCATACTAGAAGAACTAATAACAAACCAGATCACGGAAGCAGGTCAGCCCAACTTCATTAAGTGCTGGGAGAGATCTCCGGGCAATGAAGTAGCGATCAAGGTAATCGAAGAAACGTGATAGCCACTTGACCATTACTTTATGGTTCTCCCATCTTTTAACAAGTTCCCTCAGCATGAACTCATCATGCTTCTCTCTTAAAGACGGCAACACCTGATTTTCAAAAAATGAGAAGAAGTTTAGACAAAAAGCACATTCACCACAAAAGGTAAATGCATGAATAAATAGCTTTCATGGGTTTTCTATAAAAGGAAAACTATTAAAGAAGAATTTACAAAAGCATCGAACAATAAAACCATAGAGCTTAAAAGCAATGAACAAAGCAAACTAGTAGCGACAATCTTTGAACAACAACATAATCTAATAAACATAAAACAAATGCATTAAACATTCTTGGTATATAGAAGCTTAAACAAAATAAATGAAACAAAGCACTGGTTTCAGCCAGTGGAATAGGCATTGTAAAATATTTTGGTCAAAAATCTTTGTCATAACATAAAGAAAACTTATGAGGATTTCAGTAAGTTCCAAAAATAGAGGAACAACTATATTAACATCCTCAAAATTGTATTAGTAAAATAAAGCTTCCAAAATAAACTGAGTTTTATATAAAACACTAATCTATCTACATGGACCACCTGTCAGCAACAAAATGATGGCTAACATAACACCAACTTCCTTACCGTTGAAGTAATATAGTCTTCAAATGCCTCTCGATACTTGTCATAGAGCTGTTGAGAATAATCATGAGGCGGCTTTTGAGTACACATGTTGTAAACAGTACTGCAATAGTTCCAATCAAGGAAAGATCATGAGGATTAAAAAGTACCAGATAATTAAAAAAAAACGTAAACAGCTGAAAAGAAAAGAACAGAAATGAAGATAAGTAAAGAGGGATACGTGTAAAGCATCATATATTCTTCTGAGCTAAACGGAGGCTCCGGCAGTGCTTCCAAAATCCTCTTCAGCTTTGTGATCCCCTTCTGCATATAATCCCATCCCTGATCCAATTCAGTAATCTTGCGCTCCATTGCTGTAAAAAGAGGAGCTAAGATTTCTTCAAATTAAAATCTGTAAAAGCAAACAACAAAACAACATCAAGACGTGAACAATCAAACAAAAACCCTAGCATGAAAAATTGGCAAACAAAAATTGAACCACTAAAGAATTCCATGTAAATAAATAAACACAACATAACAAGCGAAAATTATAATTTCTAAACAATGTCACATTAGATACGCACGAATATAACATACTCAAATAGTCGATCACCGAAAATATATGTAAAAAAGAAAGAAGACAAAGCTATAATTGAATACAATTTCAAAAGAAACAAGATAATAACAACGAAACTGAGATTACTTGCAAATAAACACGCAACGATCAATTGGAATTGTGAAATATAGTTAATCATAAATAATTTTCTCTTAATTTAAAAAAAAAAGGGAAAAAAAAAGAAAGAAAGAAAAAGAGAAAAGCAAAACTACAGCCAAAAATAATAATAATAATAGGAACGTACAAAATATACGAACGATCGCGATTGAGAGTACTTTAGAAGCAGGAACCCTAATCCTATCGCTACAGAAGAACAGAATCGTAGAAGGGAATGAGAGGAAGTAATTATGTCAGAATCGAATGGTTAAAAAACTTGAAAACGCAATGACATATTGAGAGCGAGAAAAAAAATAATTTGTGAAGGACGGGGGAGGGGGGACGGATTTTCTTGCTTGCGAGAGGTGTGTTACGGCTTTAAATAAGAGGGGAATGAAATTCTACCTCGAAAGGCAGAAGGATTAAGATTTGTAATGGGCTAATTAATATTTGTAATATAATCATTTTTTGTAAGTTATAATACAAATACATTTTCAACTGCTGCTCATGCGTTTTTAAAAAATATTCATCATTTATATAATATATATTTTTATTTTACATTATTTTTATTTGAATTATTTTTAATTATTTAAATTTATGTTATTTTAAATTAAATTATTTAAGATTTAAATTTATTGAAATCAAGTAATGCATGTATATTATTTTAAATTTAGATAAATTAAATGAATTTTTGGATATAAATATTTTATTAAGTGCAGACAAAGTAGATAAATTTTAAACGGGGAATCGAGAAAAAAAAAAAAAAAGAAAGAATCTTTGTCCGGTCCGGGTGATAATGGTGCAATATGTGCACAGGTTGGGAATAGGAAATGCAAGAGCTGCGCTGATTTGACGGCAATTTTTGGGCTATTTTCGTGTCCATGGCTTCGGTAATGTTTGAAGACCCCTCGATGTATTTAACTTCTTTGGTTCCAGAAGTTAAATCGAGTGCAGGTGAATAATTTCGAATACGTTATAACTATATAATATAAAAAATTATAAAATTGTATAAAATATGAATAATATAAAAAAATATAATTATATAAATATTTTAAATTTTACTTAGAATAATTTTTTTATATTTTTAATTTATTTATAACTTTAAATTTTTATTTAATTAGTTATCTGTTGGCAATAAATAAAGTTAAAATGGTATTTTTCTTCTTTCTTCTTTCTTTATGTTTTCATTTTTTTTATTTATTAACATTTGATTATTTGAGTTATATTTTTTCTGTTTTAAATTGTTTTGAAAGTTATAATTTTTTTTTTTTGTCTTAAATTGCTTTTGGATGTTATAACTATTATTACCACAGGTCCGATGTCTGATCCTTGGCAAGCCAGGCGGAGTGCGGCTTCTGATCCTCGTTCTCAGGCTAATCAAAACAATTATGATGCATTGTTTGGAGGATCTGTGCAGCCTCAATTGCGATCAGGTCCTCCAGGGTAAGGAAATTAGTATATTGGTAATGCAGGTTTCGATCATGGAGTCCAGAGAATAGTGCAAATGTATCTTTAGGGTATGTGCCAGGGAGGAGCTATAGGGAACCCAGAATTCATTCCGGATGGAGTTATGGACCTGACAGGTCATGGCAATGCAATTCTGCTGGGTAACGGGACCAGGATAGACAGGGGAACAGGAGATAGCGTGATAGAAGATAACGTGACTGGCTGCCAATTTCGGCAGGATCAAAGTTGGAAAATTGACTGGTTGTTTTTTATCCAAAACGACTTTAGCCGAGGAGTTTGTTGTAATGGATCTCGCAAGTTCCAAGTTGGCCTCGCTGAATGACTTAAAAACGATCATTACCTGGTCCTAGACGGTACACAATATTCTTGAAAAAAATTGATGATACCTGATATTAAAAAGAGATCCTAATTATGTCTAGAGAGAAATCCTAGCATTTTAATTTGAATGGTATACTCTTAATTCCTGTTTGAAGCATAGGGAGAAATATGAACGTCGTGAAACACTGAAACTTGGATACGAAACTATGAATGTGATCCATGCGAGACCTGAATTCTCATTGTGGCCACTTCTAGCCCATAAATAGATCGAGCGCTGCAAACCCTCGTCAAGATTCACGGCCGAATTTTGATGGGATTATCATATCATAACCCTTCCAAGTAGCCCATACCTGCTCTGCTCTCCTCCATAATGCATTGAATTGAAACAAATGATTTTCTGATAGTTGCACTTCTAAGTTGACACCCACACCACTTTTTTTGATTGAGTAGCTTCCCAACTCAAAGACTTGCCTAATTCAGTTCTTCTTTTTTACAATTCTGAGCAAGAGTTCTGAAACTACACTGAGATTCAGGTTCTAAAATTAAAAAAATAATAAGAAGAAGAAGAAGGAGGAATCCGTAGCATCGGGTTCAGCTGTGGAGTTAGCATTCGCTGCCGCTTATAGAGAAATAAATCCAAATTAGGATTGGAGTCTGGGGACTGGATTTGGGCTTCGAAGGAGAAGTGCTTTTTGAATTATGGGCTCTATACTCATCTTAGTCGAAACCTACTTATATGGAGTTTATTTTATTCACGCTTTCGCTTTTGGTAGTGATACATGCAGTTCTTATTCTCGTGTTGCAATGTCTTATTATTAAATATAAATTTATTTAAAAATTTTATATTTAATTTTGTAATGAAATTATAAAAATTTACAAGATTTACTTATAATTTTTATGGTATAAATTTAACTAAAGAGATTATAATTTATTCGTTTTATATTTAAAATATTATATATTAATATAAATTTTTGCACATTCATAATTTATTTTATATAAATTTAAACACGTTCGTATAATCATACATATTATTTTTATGTTATTTTTAATGTCATATCATTTTTATTTTATGTTTTGATTATTTTTTAATCATATTCGTATTAAATTTAAAATTACCAAATATAAATGTTCTCATACGGATGCAATTAGTTTCACCAGAAATTGACCTAGAGCTGGAAAAGAAAAAGAGAAAAAAAAATAGCACAGTAATCCCTGCCAGTGGGACAAAGTTAAGAAATGATAGTCTTACTTGTGGGGTGTAAAAGCAGAAATGAAATATGTCCAATTTCTGTGGCTAGACAAAGATAAAAATAAGAACTAAGGACCTGAAATTTCTATGACGTTTTGTTTAAGCCTTTTTTCCAGATTCAAATGCGTAAAAGAAAGGGGCACGTGGAAAACACTCTTCCATGGCAAGAGGTCCAAACAGGTTCAACATTTTAGGATCACATTACTTACTCAACTGAGTCTTTTTCAGCTTTTCTTTTCCTTAATACAAATTGGCCGTGGTTTTAAGCTGGTAGGTTAGAAAACCAAAGGAGTTCCATGTTTGTTGGTTGTTTGAACTTAGAAGAAAAATGAGTCTTGGGGGGAGTGGAGGCCAGATTATTTCGTGACCGCACATGGCTCTCCCACTAGGCTCTTTCATGAATTTAAAGGATAGATAAATGGGTGTGACCCTTTGTGCCCCCGTTTGGAACCTAATGCCAGAGTGGCCATCTCAGCATTGTCACCAAAATCTTCCAGGGACAGCCGACAGCTGAAAGTAACCAAAAAAAAAAAAAAACTGTAGCCCATCAGACATCCCAGATGGACTTTTTAAGGGCTGAATCCCCATTTGAGAGCTGTTGCCGGAAAGGGTTTATCATTGGCAGTCTTTGTTGGCTTATCGCTTCCAGTTGATCCAACCTTTGTTGCAGATGCTGCTGCTCATGCAAATTGGTTGGCCTTGACCCTCCGATCCCCATGAAATCAAGGGTCATCATGTTACTTCCTCCACTGCTCGCTCCAAATATTGATGGCCCTGTAGGGTTCCTTTCCATTATCGTCTGAGTTGTTCCTAGTAATCTACCACTATCTTCATGGTCCATGTTCGTCATCAAGCCATGGTTTCGGTCAGCTCCGTTAATGAACATGTTAGTGAACATTCCCATATCGTTCGTTGCTGAGCTCCCAGTGGCAGCATGAAAAAGTTGGGCGATTTCATTGGGGCTCTTTTGCATGAGCGGGTTGGAGAATCCTCCCTCGCTGATCCCAGCCATGCTTGACTGATCAGTGTGTGATGGGAATTGATCGTAAGCTGCTTTCTGCTGCTGAATTTCCCTAAAAGTTGGTGGTGTAATGGACTGGTCAGGACTTGCAATGTTACTTGCAAAGCTTTTCTGCATCATGGGGTAGTTTATACTATTACTTGCAGTTGCACCCATTTGGGCCGCTTTCTGCAGCAAGGCTGTTGCAGACATGTGGGGCGGCCCGGCAATTTGGCAACCATTTTTGCCTTCTTGTAAATAATTGAAGCCAGATGAGCTGTTTGAACTAAGCTGTAGGTTAGACGAAGCTGAGGAAATGCTTCTTGGGCCGCCAAACAGAGTGCCGGCGCTGCTTGAAAACATGCCTCCTCCCATGTTCATGGACTTAAATGGCACAGGGTCTTGGGGAAGTGATTTGAGCGGGGTCCTCGAGTCAAAGTTGTTGAAATCAGATATTCCCATAGATGTGTTGGCATTACTTATTGGCATTGATGATGACATGAGCTCCGGCGCTTGGTTTTGTAAGTTAGATCCCATGATGTTCATTAGTCCTTGGTTCACCTTGTTGTTTTCTTCAGCTAAGGCGTCACAGAAAGCTCTGTGGGTGATGAAACTGTCTCTTCTGCACCAATAATAAGCAATGGGGTGAAATTCGGTTAATTTGTTAGTGGATAAAAATCTTTATAAACAGTACTTTTGATCAGGAGAGAGCTATTTAGAAATATGATAACTGCAAAAGCCGTCAAAAAGTAAAGCATGAAAGAGCCTATCAATTGTCGGCCATTGTCTAACATTTCTTTTATCAGAAGAGCTTAGATCAGATAATATAATTAATGCATATATTACAATCTAAAACGTATGCAAGACAATAAACATGAAAAAACAATGCAAAACTTTTAAGTCTCCAAATAATCATTGGATACCATAAAATGAATCATATTGTACCTTTGTCAAGGATAACATATATATCAATTTCAGTTCTCCATGCAGAATGTCAGATGCGATATCTTTAAGTTCCATTGAAAATTCTAACTATATATACATATATAGATAAACCTTGAAAAGATGGTTCCACAATCACATTTGTATTCCCTAGTACCGCAGGTCTTCTGATGAGCTTTCCAATCAGATTGGACAGCGTATTTCTTGGAGCACTTGTCGCATTTCCACTTCTTCTCGCCATGCTTACGGCTGAAATGCTTCTTTATTCCTGTAAGATCCCCTAGTGCACGAGCAGGGTTGTGGTGGACACAAGTCGGCTCAGGGCATATATAGACTCGTTTCTTGACCTCAGTGGTCGTCCTTTGCCTTAGCTTCCAGGGAAGATTGTGACCTCTCCGGTGCAATTGTAGGTTTTGGTCCCTTTGAAATCCTTTGTTGCATACCTCACACACAAATCTATTCGTCGCCATGAGCGTTGTTGGTGATAGAGCGATAACTTCGGCATTTGGATCTGATTCATAACAATTATACAATTAGTTCAAAAGAGTACTAATCCATTCTGCTTTCAGAAAAAGAACTAGAAATAATCTTAGCATTAAATTTCTGTATTGTTACTTGCGTGGTAAAGAGCCAAATGCCCAAATAGAACAGTCAGAAACAAAAAGAGAAGTTAAAAGTGCAATCAAGCAAACAGTTCTTAGCAATTATTATGATCTGATATACAGCAATAATTGAACCCCTTACATAACAAATTAACAATTAATGTTTTCCTCAAAAAAGTATCAGCTTTTATTTATTGGAAGATACACCCCCCCCCCGGAGAAAAGCTAGATCTTTTGTTTTGGTTAACTGGATTAAATCCACCTTTACATGCATCATGCATGCTTTTAGGCAAGCATGTTAAAACTCAAAGCTAGCCATACATCTAACTGAAATCATGGTTCAAATCTAAAAACCAACATCAGCTACATATTTCATCAGATAACTTAGCATAGAAAAGAAAGCAAATAGTTGAGATTCATGGTGGGTAAATGGATTTGCCTGGAGTTCCTGGTAGATTTCTTTTCTTCTTAACCGGTTGCTGTTGCTGTTGCTGTTGAGAGGTAGAACCGTTGCTGTTGCTGTTGGAAGTGGTACCTGCAGAAGAAGGTCCTGAATTACCGGAGCCATGAAAGCTACTTCGCAGCTGTTGTTTCTGCCGCTGCAGTTCCTCTCCAGTGTTTCCTGAAGAGAAGCTTCCGTCATCATCACCTGAGATTTTTGACATTTTGAAACTGAGAGGAAAGTTATAATAATAATATACAATACAAGCTTGTCTGTTTCCTTTTTTCCTTGGCTCCAAATTCGAGTGTTTTCTTTCTTCTAGGGGGCTTGTTTTTTTGGTAAAACATAAAATCGGAGAATCTGTTCTCTCTCTCTAGAGGAAGACAAAAAGCAGGGAATTATCCATCATCATTTCTGGTAAAGAAAGAGTGCTTCTATTTGCCACCAGGAGTAACATCGGAACCGGCTCTTCTTTGGCTTTATATAAATATATATGTACAGGGTCAAAATTTTGATCGCGACAACTCCATGGAAATTGCCCCCTTAATTTGATGATTATTAATTAATTGCCATTCTCTTTCATTGCCTATCTTTGTTTTAATATAAATTATGCGCTAGGCCAAGTCATAATTTAAAATTTTTTAATTTATTTTATTAATTTAATTCGTTTAAATTAAATCTAAGTAAATTCATAAATTCATTTTTACTATTTTCAATATTCTTAGAATATTAGTTTTATATGTTATTATTATTAAATAATAATCCAAGTATTATAAATATTTTATTCAAAGATTAGATGAATAATTCAATTTTAAAATTAAATTTTAACTCCGTAATGCCTTTTCTTATGCAATACTAGGTACTAATAATAACTTTACGATCATAACGTTAAAATTTTTGTTACCTAGTTTCCAACAGGTATATCTGACTGTGGCTTGGGCTATATATAAAATCAAATTAACTCATGGAAGAAGCTTATCATGTGAATGTCATTAGGAAGCAGGTGTGTTAATCAGTTGTAAAGTATGCCGAATCCTGTTTTGTCTCCATTTGATTTAAACGGTCGAGGGAAACAAACAAGTCAACGTCTAGAGTTTTAATTTCTCAATCCATAAAATAAATCACGTTAATTATAAGATGGGTTACTGCCTTGTTTTCTAGGCACATTATAATATGTTTAGAGTAGCGACGACAGCTAATATCACCCAGAAGCTCTCTTCTTTTTTGCTCCTCTTTTGCCCTGCCTGTTCCAACATCAATGCGCTGTTGATGATTATTTATCCTATATGCCTTAAAATTTTTTACGAGTTTTACAGGTTCCCTGATTTCTTCTTGAAATTGTCTAAGAACGTTATAAGGCAAAAGTATCAGTTTTTTAGGGGAAAAAATTCCCTTGGGATACTAAACCTATCTCCATTTATAGGCTATGGCCAATGGATTTTTTTTTTTCCCAGGTACTATATCATGCCGGCGTGCTACTGTGGTTCAATCAAAAGGGGGACAAAGTGCATTAGCCATTCGCCTAACCGACAATATCACGAACCTGAACTCAGGGAAATGGCAGGTCTTTTTCACTTATTCAATGTGGAAAATGTCTGCATGTTCAGTTAACAACTATAATTGAAATAATTTTGGATAAAAACCACAAGAAAATCCCAAAATATATATCACTAATCACCCCTAGTAACTAAGTACTGGTTTATTTTGTCATTTTAGTGGCTCAAATTTCCGCTGAAAGATCATATTTTTTAACTTCAATTTTTTTTTTTGAAAAAAGAAAATATTACCATTTATATATGTTAATGAGCGGGGTTTAAGGTTAATCCAAAAGTTTAATAAGAAACAAGAAGAAGCCCGGCTGTAGAGTACGAAACAACAAAGAGACAATAACAATAAAGAGTTTGAAATCATTGGCTGAGTTCTAAAACTGTGTTCAATTAGATTTTAAATGGCCATTTTGTAAAGCATTTGCTAATACTTCTCCATCGTGAACTACAACTGGTCAAGACAAATAGAATTGCTCAGTTATCATCGACGGCGGATCGATATGATTTGCGAAGCAAAAACATCAACACAACAACGTGAAGACGCCGAAATGTTTCCAACATTGTACGTTACTTTCTTTATTATTTTATGGCAAAAGATCGAATCTAAATGGAATGTCACAAATATGCTGAAGAATTTAGAACGAACGAGGTTGCTAAATGGCATAAGCTAAGTAACCCCATGGATAAAAACAACATAAAGGTCGGCCATGGACCTTAAAATTCTTTCTTTCCCTATCCTTAATATATATATATATATATATATAAATTTGTCATGAAAATGATGTTTTTGATCGAAGTAAAACGGAAAAAAAAAACACTAATGATTAATGAATATTCTATTGTTTGTTGAAATGAAGGTGTTTTTTTTTTTTTTTTTTCTAAATGATTAAGTAAAGGAATAAAAAGTTAATTAAGGAGAAAGATTTTTCAAACATTTTAGTCGTGTTTCAAGTATGAAACCAACCTTGTCTATTTTGTGTCTGCTTGATGGTTAATGCTCGATACTATTGTAAAACGATGGATTTGAAAGAAATTGCTTTAATTAGACTCTTTCATAATGGTTCTAAATTGAAATTTATTAAATTAAAAACAAACTAAAAAGAAAATTGGTCATTTTTTTTACACAGACATAATCTCTCTTAATTTGTAAAAACAAAAATAATACTAATAATAATAATAATAAAATTGAAATACATGAATCACTTTATTATAAGCTATAGGCACAGTTTTAATCAAGTAAAATGATGGATTTATGACATAAACATTACCTCAGCTTCAATCTTTTTTCTTTTAATCATCATCTGCTAACCTAAATCCCAGTCCTCGAACATGGTTTTGCTCGAAATTCTTAACAATTGTGGATTTTTTGAGAACATGAATCATAGGAGCAACTCAATTCAACCCTTTCAATCAGTGGAGCATTGATGGAGATTAATTGGAGGGAGAAGGGGAAAAAAAAAATCTTTGGAAAATCCAGTAGCTTTTTGACTCGTTAAAGATAATACCAAGAAGTGGGAAGATGAAAAGCATTTATTTGTTTTAAAATAATGGCAAATGGGTTTTAAAATTATAACATTAATCAATGATTAACATTATCATCACCACCGGCCTTTGTGAAGTGGGGTCTCTTCAGTCTATCTATGCAAGAAAAATTTTCAGCAAAGGTTATCCAAACTCCAAATCAAAGCTCTAGGCTCGAAATGGAAGTGGGCCAAGCTATAATCCGTGCCTTTGACCATGACATCAAGAATTTAAACCCTCGATACCTGTCCCTTGAGGCTGGCATCATTTGTTTTACGAATCATTTTAGATTTAAGTTAAATTGATTATATGTATCAATATTATATATATTTATTTAAATATAATTTAATTTTAAATTTTATGTATAATTATAAATAAATAACTTAAATTCGTTTGCATTTATTCATAGTATTTTTTTTTCAAAAAGTTTAACATATTATTTTTATTTAATTTTTTTTATTAAACTTTAAAACATGAATAATTTTATTTTTTTAATACTTACATTGTAATATTATATATTTATTTTTTATATGATATAAAATTATATAATATATATAAATAAAATAGTATATTATATTATCTCTCGAAGTTTATTTTTTAGCTTAATGATTTAAACGACCTATAAGCAGGGTGGACTGAGCTTACTGTTGCTTACCTAGTGATTCAATTCAGGAAGCGTTTTCCCTCCTGGAAAACAAAGCATGGCTCATTTTCACGCATTAGAATGACAACTCGAAATTGGGCAGACGTCAATCAATTTCAATAATTATTTAGGTGTCATGTTCCAATCTAGCTATTAAAAAATGCACATGGGATTTAGCAGGGAAGTTTCCAAGGAATATTGTTTTTATTTTTCCTTTTTTCTTTTTCATTTTCTCTGTTGGGTAACATGCGAATGAAGAAAATTTTGGCATTACAAGTATATGATTTGATTGAACCTTTTTCTTTCTCTGTGTGTTTTACTGGCTTCAATTCAATTCAACTGCTTTTTTTTTTTTTTTTCCTTTTAATTTCTTCTTTGCCTGTCAATTACTCTCATCTCTCACCTTGTTGTAATCCAGCTTCATATATTCCTCAATGGCAATGCCTCTATTCTGTTCCCAATCAAAAGAAAGAAACTGCGAGAGTATCGAAGCATTGCGACCCACCGACTCCAAAGATTCCTGCAATAATATATTGTTGCTATTGATCTTGATCTTGAGTCTTGATTTTTGAGCTTCAGATTTTCTTCTTGGCATTCATGTTGTATATAAATTGACTTAATGGACTCACCGTTTTGCATGATTATCTGGTAAAAAAAAATTACTACTAACAATAGAACAAACTTTGTTAAAATGAATATCTAGTAAAAAGTTCTTTTGAGGACATTTTTATACAGAGAGATAAATTAACTGGGAAAATAAATGTCAGCATTATTGGGATAAAGATTGGCATTAGGATTTTTCAGCAGTCAAAACAAACCACAAGGAAAATACCATTTGCAAGTCAATATCTCGAAGACAGTAAGAACCACCTGTGTCAATTGCTCCTACACTAAAAAAAGTAACTCCATTTGAAGGCATTATTTCGAAGCCCTCCGCATCGGACTCGTTTTGTAACTTATGAATGATGAATAGGTGCTATACTTTAATTTTTCACCAGACACTGATCATGAATCTGCAGCTGATGGGGTAGACATACTTTGTCTCCCAGTTATTGACTAGAATAATAAAAAGCACCCAAAAAAACAAATGCTGTGGAGCACATGGAGGGGAAGAGGTTTTTTTCAAGAACAGCTTTATAATAGCCCGCTCCACGTATCGGACCCAGATTTGAGAAAAACTGGCTTTTTTTTTTTTTTTTTGGCACTGCAGGAACCATCCTAACTGTCCTGCATGTTGGGGTTATTAGCACCATTTCTAAAAAGGGCACTAACAACAGGCATCCCACGAACTCTTCGTGAGTTATTCTGCGAAGCCTCTGCAGCCTTTCTCTTCTTCTTGGGACTGAAGAACCCACACTCAAGAGCTTCTAATGCTTTTGTGGTTAATGGTCGGTTTCTAGTGCTCTGCCTGCGATTGTGCATTATAGGATGCTGATTGACCTCTGCACCTACATCAGGAAGCTTCAATGGCTCAGGCTGCACCATTATTTCAGGTTGAAAGGATAACACATGTGCACACGAATTTTCACTATTTTGCACTGTCTCCGTAATTAAGGGTCCATCAGATTCAAAATCTGTTGAAACATGAGGAATATTTAAGTCTATCAATGTATGCGACTGAGTCTTTGTCGAAGATTCTTCTCCGTGCTGGCAGTTTTCAGCGACAATGCCTTCCTTCCTCTCATCAGGACCGCCTTTAAACAAAGAAGTGGCAGGTGACAAGTTTTTGGATCCTGCTTGAGAAACCATATCTTCATAAGCATCAGGCCGGAGGTTGTACCTACAGTGTGAATTTTCCTCATTTAACATCCC
>JBBYHO010000003.1:8876156-8892872 GCA_038382025.1 Adansonia gregorii | reverse complement strand
GGACTTCAAAGTTGTTAAACAAAAATACATTAAATAGAAAAATTCGCTCAGGGAAAAGGGAAACAATGAAAGACTTTCAGAGGTGCTAATCTAATTCTGTGCACAAAATGAAGATTAGATTTAGACTCTAAATGACCATGAAGGGTGAAAAGAAAAACTTAGATTTCTCTTTATCTTTGGCGATGCGATGTTACATCGCAACAGGGTGATTCAAACCAACCAGGCTAATAATTGGAATGAGACTTCTCATTTTTCAAAATATTATGCCCACCCTCCAGCCCTTTTTTACTTTTTTCTCTTGTATGGTTTCCGTATTTCCGCTAATGCTAACCCAATGCAAGGTCCTCAGGACTTCTCCTTCTGTGAACAGTTGAGAAGACATTTTTCCGTATAAGCTGCAATCACAAAGCTCCATTTGAATATAGATATGTTCTTTTTCAAACCAAGGAAGAGGAATATCCAACAACGTTTTCATGAGACCCTGCAAACAATGGTTGAGGTTAAAATTCAATTTTTCCTCTTAAATTGAACAAAACAAAGAAACTAAGAAGTGGAAAAAGAGAGCAAATTCAAATTTATACCTAATACTGCTAAAGCTTGAACTTCCATCAAGGCTTTCCTCCCGCAAATCATTAACATTATTTGTAATAATTCTCTTAACAGTTAGCAGAGAAACCTGAAAAAAAAAGAAAAGAAGAAAGATAAAAAAGCCCCTGAAAGCTGCCTCTCGGAGTCTTGATGCAACTGCGGTGGACTATGTTTCACTGCATAAAAGCAACCATTGATTCTCGTTAAAACTTTGAAAACTTTACTAAAGTTCCCAGTACCAAAATGCTGGAAAGCAAGGCAAAAAGAAAGAGGATACAAGAGCCTGGAGGTTAAATACTTAACATATAACTTGGAACTAATCTTTCCAAGTAAATCCGGAAACTTATAGAATGTGAATAGGCACCTCAATCTCAATCTCATAGAATGTGAAAAGGCCATCTCCACCAATATTTGCAGGGAAGAAACCTATAGATTGTAGCGAGATAAAGAACTTTAGGAAGTGTAGACCAGTAACCTTCTTTCTCCAAATAAGTAAGGAAAATGGATTTAGAAGTTTAAAACAAAAAATCAAACTGAATGTCTCTTTGTAAACTAGACTCATACCTGCACACTTTGATCTTTGGTTTCCAAAAGGATCTGCGTCAACTTCTAAAGCATCCCTTAGATATGGGCTTTTAATGCAAGGAGGTGGCAAAACCCAGCACCGTAGAGCAACAGCAGATTGGGAAACATAATTTTAGTCTTCTGTACTCCAAAGTATGACTGCTTTTTCGAGGTTGATTTCATCCTCATCAAAGCTGTCTTTGGCAGGTTCCACTACTTGTTGACAACCAGATAATGCAGGACCGAGTAGATTTACCAAGATACCATCTAAGAAAAGAATGGATCTTCAATTGAAAAGGGTTGACAAAAGCATTTGTGCTGTTAAATTGTGTACATATAAAAGGAAAGTTCTTACGCCTGAAATTTGTGATAGGAATATGTGCTAAAAGATCGTTAAGTGATGATAACTTCCAAGTCAGAAATTACAAAAGCTTAGCAAAATGGACTGAAACAATGAGAAACGAAAACAATTATCTCAAATGTTCCATTAATATTTAATAACGGACTCCACAACAAAAGGATGAGTAATTTCTATTACCAATATCTTGAATCGTGTTCAGACCAGCAACAAATTGTCCTATCTGTTAAACTTCATGTTATAGGTAGGGCCTTGTTTTTCTACTTTTCACTATGCTATAGCATCACTGAGAATTGTGGTTTGAGTCAATAAACACGTTTGATGACCTTTTTGCAGGATGGGTCCTATTTGAAAGCCTATGCTCTTTGCCCAGGCTCCAATTTCCGGAATGAATATGCAAAATACCGTGTGATGAATAATAAAGTCACTAATTTGCTTTCTGATAGAAGTACAGCATTTCTCATCGTTCACAATGGACCTCCACCATTACATGGATTATTTCTCATAACAACATAGGAATATCACTCTTTATCTGTACTGATCACTTTAGCTTATGGAAGTCTGGATTAAACATCTCTTTAAAATGCAGCTCCACGCTGCCATGTCTTGCAAAAAAACAAACGTATTTTCATTTTTTTTTGGCAACGAGGCTCAAATTATTAAAAGATCGCAACTTTTCAACAACTACTACAAATATACGATCCCTGTCTAAATATCCTAGTTTTCACCGATTAATAGAATCTTACATTGTCGAGGTCTCTTGCTTTTAAGAGTATTCAGCTTCTCCGGCGACTTAGGACAAAGAATCTTTTCCTGTGGAGTTGATAAATTGAAGGAAAGCAGAAAAAAAAATTTACCAGATATTCCTCGAAAAATTATTAATTATACCTTGTTGCAATCAAAGCCGTTCATCAAGTTTTGATTATCAGAGGTGATGTAATCAGGAATGCTGCATCCATCATCAAAAAAAAAAAGTGAACAAACAAAATAAGAAACTTTGAATATTACATCCAAATAGAGAAGATTTTACAAGAAAAAGTCTTGACTGAGAATGAAATTCTTGTCATCGGGGCCGTCGAGATCGAGAGCGGAAGTGGAAGGGTCATCCTAGGGTCCGGAATCTAGAAGGTTCGGGGTGAAGAAGAGAGAGGATGAAGTGGTGGAAGATGATTGGTGAGAATGTAACTGAACCTGCATATGCTTCCCCAATGTCCCTTTCATGTTTCCCACTCTCTCTCTCTCCTCCTACTACTCGACCGCTTCACCTCCTCTTCATCAATCAAGCCAGCCAACATGCCCCAATCTCTCTCTCTCTCTTTGTCTTCTTCGCTCGTGCGGATATATATATATACATACATATATATATATATGTAAAATGGGGGGTTCTCCAGGGTATTTTTCCTTCTGATTTTACTACTTGTCGGTGTGGGGACAAATAAGATTTGAAATTGCGCGGGCCAATGGCATTAGTCATCGGCACAAGAATCGAGAGCCATGGGAACCATTGTTAGATCATCAAATTATGAATCTTAACTACACATAAGAGATCATCAAATCAATTGGCATATATAGTTTCATTTTTTTTTAATTTATTTCAGTTCAATAATTACTATTAATAAATGAAGTTAATTATGTTCCATTACCTCCTGTTAATTCTTATGACTATTTGATATTTAATAAATTTTGAATTTAAATTTTTATATTTTTTTATCTTTTTTATCTTAAGCTATAGGCTCTAGCTAGGAATTAACTATAACGACCTAATTCTTTTTAGATTTTTCTTAACGTTATATGGTTAGAAAAAAATTATATTAATTTGTTTTAAAAGTTAAAATTTTACCAAAAAATATGATAATTGATATTGTATTGGTCGAAATATATCAATTTTAAAAAAAATTTAAAACGATATTACATTTGTAATATTTAATTAAGAATATACTTTACTCATTATTAATAAAAACATTATCTCATTTTAAATACACGAAGATAAATATTTCGTATAGACCTTTTAATTTATTTTTTTATTTTTGGATAATTAGCACAAGTAATTTATAGATTATACTAGGGAAGTATATTGAAAGACTAATTAAAATTGTATTATATTATTAAGAAATATGTATTCTAATTAATTATTAAATTAGAGTTTAACTCTTACCACTTGAATTTTAATTTCAATAAATAATATCAATTGAATATTAATTAAATATTAAATTAAGTCTACCCAATTATTATGTGTACGACATAAAATTCAATAATATTAATATTATTTTGATTTTTGTATTAAATTATATCAATCGTTTCGATTTGAAGTGACCTTTTGATTAATACCATACATATTAACTTGTATTGTTTTTAGGAGATTTTGATTTTTAAAAAATTAATTAATTTATTTTTTTAAAAAAAATAATTTGTAATGCATCTTTAATCATAAGTCATTTTATTTTGTATAATGTCAATAAAAAATAAAACATATTTAATGATATTAAACCATGGAATATAATCAAATAATGAATTACATACACTTTTAGTATATTTATATATATATATATGATTATATTATTTTAAAAATTTTGATATTAAATATATATAATTTTGAAAATTTAGATTTAAATATAAACATAAATGCAACTGATATACATCTGTACATATATTTAATCAATATGTATTTTATCACATCAAAATTATTTAATTAATAATTAATTAATTATAATTTTATTAATATTAAAAAATTTTGATGGAGGATTCGATTGTGAAAAATTAATATTTGTACACTGTAAGGATTTATATTTTTTTTCTGACGGAAGTTGGCGTAGGGACGAAGCGAAACTTTCCCGCTTTTCTGGATGCTTCTGCTCTAATTAGCGAATGCTTAACCCAAACCCAGCCCAACCAAAAACCATTACAACTGGCAACGCATTTCTTTGAGAATGTTTTGACGTTGTCCTTTTATATGTTGCCCAAACAGGCCATAACATCGGAAGGACACAACTGTCCTTCTCCCAACAGGACAACGTCGTAATTTGCGCTTTTAGAAAAGGATCAATCTCTCTTCCTCTCAAACCTTTCTCTCTGTTGCCCTTGCCCTTGCCCTTGCCCTTGCCCTTCCCCCTCGTTGCTCTGATATTATTTTTAACCTTCGTCAGTGGCTCTTAGAATCGTTCGTAATTCCTTCTAAATCCTTCCATGGCCACCCTCTCAGCTTATCCTAGCCCTAACCCTAACGCTAGCCCTAACTTCCTTTCCTCAACGGACCAAACCAACAACAAATCGGAATCTCTCCCTCAGATGCAACTTCACCCTTCTACTGACCCGGACACCAACCCCACCCCAAACGCTAACCCTAATTACCACATCCCACTTTCAACTCCACCCGAGGCTATTGCTGCAGCCGCGCCGCTGCCCTCTCTTCTCCACCTCTCCTTCAACCAGGACCACGGCTGCTTCGCCGCCGGAACTGACCATGGCTTCCGGATCTACAATTGCGATCCATTCCGTGAGATCTTTCGCCGAGATTTCGATCGGGGGGGCGGCATCGGAGTTGTCGAGATGCTTTTTCGGTGCAATATTTTGGCTCTCGTTGGCGGTGGACCCAACCCGCAATACCCGCCCAATAAGGTTATGATCTGGGACGACCACCAGAGCCGATGCATCGGTGAGCTTTCGTTTCGTTCCGAAGTAAGATCGGTTCGGCTTCGGAGAGATCGAATTATAGTCGTTTTGGAACAAAAAATTTTCGTCTACAATTTTGCGGATTTGAAGCTGCTGCATCAGATCGAGACTATTGCGAATCCAAAGGGACTCTGCATGGTGTCTCAGGGGGCTGGGTCCTTGGTCTTGGTTTGCCCTGGATTGCAAAAGGGGCAAGTTAGGGTGGAGCATTACGCCTCGAAGAGGACTAAGTTCATTATGGCCCATGATTCAAGAATTGCGTGCTTTGCACTCTCGCAGGATGGGCAATTGCTTGCTACTGCTAGCACGAAAGGGACCCTCGTTCGAATTTTTAATACTGTTGATGGTAGCTTGCTGCAAGAGGTATGTCATTTAATATTATTAAGGCTATTTTATTACTTCTTTTTTATTGACTGCGTAACTGAATTAGTCAAATTGGGTTTAAATTTTGGTGATTCAAGTGGAAATCTCTAGCACGGAGGTTAACTTTAAAATTGTTTCGAAGTTTTTAAGTTGTCTTCGCTATTTTTTTTGGTTAAATTAATATAAAGACACATAATTTGCAAGAAATTTCAATAGGACGTTTGTCCTATGATGCTCAACTTAGATTTTAATGTGCTTTATTGCATCTGTTCTATCTCATTATGATTTTGTCAGCTTGAAAAAGGTTAACAATATATTCGTTTGAGTTGCTTGTAAATGCTAACAAGTTGAGTTATATGCGACAAACTGGGAGCAAATTTAGGGTATTCATGCCAACCGAATGGGGGATTCTAACCTTTTCATCATTAAGATCTTTTCATGTTCTGTGTATCTAAGTAATCATGTTTTGTCATGGCTTTCGTAGTACGCTACATATAATGTGTTATGAGTGTTAGACACTGTTCTTTTAAATTTTCTATATGCAGTGGATGTAAGATGTTCCCAATTTTTTTATTAGTTTTGGTGGTTTTTACGGTTCTGGGTCGCATGGGGGACTCAAATTTCACTTGTGTGTATACCACAAATTTGCTGATATTCTGAAAGTTTTCTTGTATTTTAATATAGGTAAGGAGGGGTGCAGATAGAGCTGAAATTTATAGTTTGGCCTTCTCTTCAAATGCTCAGTGGTTAGCAGTTTCGAGTGACAAGGGCACGGTCCATGTTTTCAGCCTTAAAATTAATGCTGGATCTCCAGGTATTGAAAGGTCACAAAGTGCATCCGACCCTGTTACGTCGCCCCATCCCTCTCTTTCTTTTATCAGAGGTAAAGTGCCCTCTTTTGCTCAATGCTTTCACTGTTGTTGTCGTTTCAAACAATGTAATTTTGTCTTCAGTCACTGGATCACTATGAAAGTTAACATGATACACTTTGTTAACTTCCTTTTCATACCATTAGATGATGCAAATGTTCAAGATTCTCTTATCACCCAAAATTATATTGTGTGCAACAGAATAGGATCTATTATGTAAGAAAAACATCAATGTCAGTTGCCCTTTACCACTTTCTATTTCTGAATTCTAAGATTAGTGTCACCCGTGCATGAGAAACAAAATTACAAATTTTGGTTGGATGACGATGATGATGAGCTGGCTGGCGAGTTAGCAATCTAATATTATCTAACAAGTTTGTCCCTTAAGTAGCTGCTACAAAGTTGACATTTAGGTAAATCTTCAAATTGGGTGAGTGATATGATGAGCATCTAAACTGTGGCTTTATGCTTATAGGAGAGTTATCCAAGTACTTCAGCCAGCAGAGAACCTAACACTTGAATAGACTGTGACAGCTAACTAGATTGTGCTAATATATCTATTAGAAATTAGGCATTTGGAACAATTTTTTTGTTTTTTGGGGAATCAACTATCGTAAGCGTGTAAACTGCCAAATTCTCTTTCTGCTTGCAGGTGTGTTACCCAAGTACTTCAGCTCAGAGTGGTCGGTGGCTCAGTTCCGCCTCGTTGAAGGTTCTCAGTACATTGTTGCTTTTGGTCACCAAAAGAATACCGTGGTAATTCTTGGCATTGATGGAAGGTAAGAAAAAAACAAACAATAATAGAGATTATCAAAATTAGTTGAAAAAAACCATCCATGAGTATAAAATTTTCTTTTATTTCTGTTGAATTTGAGTTTACTATGCTGGTAAATCACAAATCTAACATATATGACGGCTTTAGATTTTTTTTTTTTTTGGCTACATGCTTGGTAATTACTCGATTATCCTGACGTAAAAGTTACTGATCCACCACTTTCCTAGAGTTAAATTTTTTTTTTTTTTAGGAGCACAATTTGTTAAAAATTTCATTAGCATATTCTTGGGAAATTTCCTTGAAGGCTTCTATATGTCATCAAGGTGGTATTTCTTTTATGTGGGCCAAAAGCATTAATATTCTCTTCCTATGTTCTTCATCTCTTACCCTGTTCCTAGCCACCTTGACGCTTGTGTATGCGTATTTATGTATGTAGGTATGTATGTAAATGTGTGTGTGTGTGTGTGTACACATACATCTTATTTGCGGCTACTTGTTCCTTTTGTTTTTCCATTCTTTCTTTTGTTTTTTTTTTTTTTTGGTTGAATGTGAAAATTATATGGGTATAAAGGGGGCACTAAAAAGTGTAAATGGTTATGGATGAAGCTTCTACCGATGCCAATTTGACCCAGTGAATGGTGGGGAAATGACTCAGCTGGAATATCACAACTTTCTGAAGCCAGAGGCAGCTTTCTGAATTGTCATATATATATTATAAATATATATATCTTATATATTTTTTCTATTTCTTGGCCATATATTGTATTTGTATCTTTTACGGTTATACTTCCTCCTTTTGCCTTCTCCCATCATCCTTAATTCACCTAATGTAGTTAGTAATTTGTAAATATATAATTGTAGATTTGTAAAGTTCGCAACGGCCTATCCAAAAAAAAAAAAAAAAACCCCTAAATGAATTTCATACTTCATTGTTTAACCTTTTGTTTTGGGTATCGGCGGCGTAACAGATCTACAATGCTGAAATCCTAAACTAATGGAAGTTCTAATTTTACTTTGAAGTTATTGAAGTTTTGTTATTGAAGTTTATTTTCTTAAATCATAAGTCTCTCTTTTCGGTAAAAATAAATAAAATATGTTTGGGAGCAGTGCTTTTTAATCTAATGACTCGTATTTTAGATGAAGGTTTTATATAGAATAATGCACATTGAAAGTTAAAATTCAAGGAATATAGGTTGGTTTTTTTAATCAAAATTAATTTTATATTATTTTAAGTTACTAAATAGGGTTTTTTTTCTTATATTTTTGTGGGTCCAGTGCTTAATTATGCACGAAATCAAATAGCATTTGGCTTAAGCAAAATCATTTCATGAGTAGGTATGGTTTTAGTTAGTAATATAATGGTTAAAATTACAAATTTTTCTTTTAAATTTCATCATCCTATTTATTGTAATGTTATATATTTATTTTATTCATATAATTTTTAACCTTTAATTTGCATATAAAGTAGAAGTTTTAATTTTAAATTTATATTCAAATAAATACTAAATTTTAATTTGTACTTCAATAATTTTTAATGTAAATTAATTTTCGGCTTGGAACAAATTTATTTGAATATATATAAAAAATTAAATTATTTTAACACAATAAAAATTTTAAAAATTAATTTAAGTTAATTTATTTTAAATTTTTTGGTCCTAACCGAAAGCTGTTCATTCTCCTCGTACGTATCCATGTCCTAAACATAATCTTAAGAGCAAATCTCAAGAAAAAGCTTTGCTTTGTTATTTGACCCTTTTTCTTTTTCCCTTTTCCCCCCAATGTTCAGAGCACAGAAAACGTTGGTTGGACAGATTGTACCCGATTGTGTCATTAAGCTAAATCAATTTTCTATTGCCAAAAAAAATAATAATATAAAAGATATATATATAAAGCTGAATCGATTTACTTTCCAAAAAATAAAATTACAAATATATAAATAAATCTTATTAGATCCTTAATTTTTGAAAAATTAATATTCATCTAAAGATAATTTGTCACCCTGTCATTGTCAGTTACAATTAATGTTATACGTTTTGGGTTGCATAGTGTTTTGTTGGGGAATTCTTAGATGGAAATGACAAATACTTCAATTTTGTTCTTTTTAACATTGCTAATACTATTTTGCAGTTTTTTGTCAGCTTCACAAAATTAGAAATAAACCTTTTTTTTATTTTCTTTGATATATATATATATATATATATATATATGTAAATAGAGCTTTTCACTCCAAGATTAGACACTAAAATTATGGCAATGTTCAAAGTATAAATATATCTCAACTTTTCAAATCATCTTAATTAATCATAACTTTATAAAATCTTATCAATTAATTAATTAAAAATGATATTTGACCAAGATCTTGAAGATTGGGATTTAATTTAAGACATATACGCCGAGGTGACTCAGTGTATCCCGAAATGCTTGAAAATTTGCAATAATTCTCTATAAACATATTTTTTGTACTAGCCTAATAATTCTTTGAATATATAATATAACTTTTCTATATGAAAAATACAGAATAAAGATTACAACAATTTACAAACTATAGTAATTATTATTTGAATATGACTTAAAAAATAAAAAGGGTAATCGAAAGCTTTTTTCTGATACCAAGGGAAGATTAGGTCATATATTTCACATTTGCAGGCTTTAGTATTATATAAAGACTGTTCCTCCCTCCTTTCACTTGCACAATTTCTTCCTCACTTCTTCTCATTTCTCTCTGATCAAATCTCATAATAATAAAAATGGCACTCAAGTTGCATGGAGCTGCCATGTCGCCGTGCACTTCCCGAGTGATGACTTGTTTGCACGAGAAGGAAGCAGATTTTGAGCTCATCACTGTCGACCTTTTCGCTGGTGAACACAAGCAGCTTCCTTTCCTAGCCAAGAATGTAATTAAACAAACTGTAATCGTTTTATGTTAGTATTTGGGTGATTGATGGGTTCTTTTTTTTTTGTATTATTTTTTAGTTTTATGCATATGGCTTTGTTTTTATGGCATTTTTTTTTTCAATTTTTGTGATGCAGCCCTTTGGTCAGATTCCAGTGTTAGAAGACGGCGATCTCAGTCTTTTTGGTAGGTTGTCCTTCTAGATCAGTCCTGCTGTTAGCACTTGGCACTTCATTTTAACACCCATTGCTCTTTTAGCAAGTCATCGATTATTTTTATGGCTTGTTTTTATCTCTTAATTTTTCTTTGTATACATTGAATGAAGAAATGTTTACATCATTTTGTATGTCTATATCTATACGTCAGAATCTAGAGCAATCTCAGCATATGTGGCTGAAAAGTTCAAGGAAAGTGGATATGATCTAATTAGATACCAAAACCTGAAAGAGGCTGCACAGGTCAAAGTGTGGATGGAGGTTGAATCCCAGCAATACCATCCTGCAATTTCTCCAATCATCCTCCAATTCTTCGTGGCACCTCTCCAGGGCAAAACCCCTGATCAAGCTATCATCGATGAAAACTTGGATAAGCTAGGCAAAGTGCTAGACATATATGAGGATAAGCTGAGCCGCACCAAGTACCTTGCTGGAGATTTTTACAGCTTGGCCGATCTCTTCCACCTGTCTTTCACTAACTATTTCATGAAGACTCCCTGCGCAAATCTGATAAGTGATCGTCCACATGTTAAGGCTTGGTGGGAAGATATTTCTTCAAGACCTGCTTTCCAGAAGGTGGCTTCAGCCATGACTTTCGGCGAGAAAGGGAACTGATGATGATCATGAAAGGGTTGCATAACTTAACAATTATTTTATGAAATTTAAACAACTTTTGGCTTTGTTGGGGTTGGTTATTGTCACTTTAATTATCATTTATGAAAAATTATAATAATTTCGAAGCGTGATGTTTGTTATCGTCTCTCTACCCTTCCTTCTTCTGTGATTATTATACTAATATATCTAAGTGACAATATTGCTGAAGATTCTGAACAAATTGACTGTATTAACTGCTAATTATAATTATACATAATGGGTCATTATTAGGTATTGTTTGATATATGTTGGAGATTGTGATTTAATTATATCGAGGTGATCTCGCGTAACCCATGATGCTTGTCATCGTACACTTCCTGAATTAAGAAAAGAAAAAGAAAATCTATAGTATATCATAATATCATACACTTATAGAACCACGGGTCTCGATTGTTAATCTGAATTTCTGATATAAATCCCGTAATGGAAGTCCATTTTATAATAATAATAATAATATTATTATTATTATTATTATATTATTATTATTATTATTATTATTATTTCATAAAAGCTCTTCACGCTCATCAAGTTGCATGGAGTTCCAATTGTCTCGCACGCATTGCAAATCTGCTATTTTGTCTCCCTCTCAGAAGGGTCTAGAATTGTGCTCCTTACAGCTATGATTAAAGTTAATCTTCTCAGCAGTAAAAGCCAGAAGCTTCCCTTATCTTTTGCCAACATGAATGTAAATCCCTTGCTTAATTTGTTATCTCAATCTTATTCGGTTTTCCCACTTTTCCAATATTGTGTGCTACATCTGAACATAAGAAAATTTTTTGCTTGCGGCTATTTGTTGCTAGAAGAAATGTTGATGTTATTATCTCGTGGTGGGTTTTCAGATTATACTCTTCAAACCTAAACTTTGACCATTGATGTTTGCATTACATCAAAATTCGCTGTTTACTTGAGAAACTAAAAACAACCAATCCAAGCATGAGGACTGAAATTTTAAGTTGAAGGAGAACATTATTAATCTCATTTATGCACCAAAATCTCAAAGACACTTTTGCATTATTTGATCAAGACTCAAATGTGAACCCTGCCATCTCCACTTGAGTTATTATGATGTGGTTGTTGGGTATTGAAGCTCGTCGATTGGACCACACGCATAACGTCAAAAAATTTAACCGGAACTGTATTAAGTTGCTCCAATGCATCGAGTCTAACGGCTCTGGCAGAGGCTGGGCGATCATAATCTTGACTTTCGGTTTGTTTCTTCCCATTATTGATCTTAAGCTGAAACGCAGAAAAATGAAATCATTAATTTCTTTCTAGGAATATGAGCCTATGCAACCGGTCGTAGCACTAGTTCCCGGTAGTCTTTGGAGAGGAAATAAAACATTGCGCATCCGGGGAATCGAATCCCGGTCAGTACCGTGGGAGGGTACTATGATACCACTACACCAGATGCGCCTGACCATTGGCATTCAATATATGATGAGACTGACTAAACATTAATGCAGAGAGCAAAGTGGAAAGGTTAAAGGAAAATGAGGATTGTAAGGCTAACCGGAGGGATCGCATCAGGGAAGACTACATTCTCTTCCATGTTCAAGTACACCCACATTCCCGTTGTCGATGCCGACGTCATCGCCCGTGTACTTCTTCTTTATCCACTTCACCTGTTTGATGAAACTACAGATCGCATTTTTATCGGTAGTAATTAATTTTTGGTTTTGCAAGATGTGTTGAAAAAGGGCGCTGACGAGTACCAAAAGTGGCCGCATTTGGGCCAGATATTTTACAAGATGATGGGCAAGTCGATCGTTTGAATTTGGGCCGAATCGTCTTCTCTGATGACTCCAAACGTCAACTCCTTAATCGGTAGAATTGCTATAATTTCCTGCTTTTTTTTTTTTTAAAGCCAGTTTACAATCGGGAATAGCTCTAAAAACAATATTTCTGTACCGTTATACTTATCTTGGTAGTCTACTAGTCTTGGAGGTCGGACGTTTGCCCTCTAAATGCAAAATTTAATCCACTTTTTTGTATAAAAATTGTTCTTCTTTAAGTTGCTTGCATACGTGGTTTTCTGAACTCGTCCCACATGGCGCTGATATTGTAGCAAGTTGATGTCATGATGTCTTACAAGTTTGCTTTTAACAATCTAAATACAGTTGGAGGTAATGTTGCCTTCTGATGATCTGATCCTTAAGTCATGGAGATAGAATATTATATCACTTAAATGATTCATTTCGACCATGACAAATATCTTTTACGCCTAATGGTAATCTGCAAAGTGTATTCACTCTTGATTATCAACGTTATCATTTATCTTGTCCTGAAATTGTGGATTGTGTCGATTTCAAAATGTGGTTGGTTTTCTGGTTGTAGGTTATTGGCTCCATATATATATCTTCTGGCATCGTTTTAGAGATTCTGAAGCTTTTGATAAAAGGCTACAAGGTAATCGCTCTTGATATTCCATTGTTTTTTGAGGCCAAGATGGATAAGTGGACAAAACCCATTGTTGTTGTAAGGGTTGATCCTGAAACACAGCTTCGAAGACTTATGGAAAAAGATAATTCAACAGAGGAAGATGCCAGAAATTGGATCAATGCTGAGATGTCTCGAAATTCGACGAGGACCCTGGCAGACATCGTGATAGATAACACCAGATCACTTCACGACTTGCAGGAAAGGTTCAGGGTGGCACTATTGCAGAACAAAAGGCCCTCGACATGGACTGAATTCTGGCTTTCAAGGGATAGAGCCTTGTCAGCTCTTCTTCTTGGTGTCATAATAGGTGTTCTTGCAGGCGAGAAAATTTTTATTAATTTATAGGTACTACAATCGCCAGGAACTTGTGCATTCAAACTGATTATATCTATGACCTATTCTTGATCTATGTTATTTAAACTCAGGTGTAAGTGTTAGATATTAGTATATCTCTAACATAGATATGTTAGAAGGTCATATCTCTATATCCGTCTCTAAATATTTGAAAAAAAAATGAAGATTCATAATTGTTGATGCCAGGAAGTGATATTGTTGTAGTTTTATATGACGGCAACTAGAACTAATGACACTTATTCCTTCCCAATTTTGTAAATAAGAATTCACTACTGCACCTTATACTTAAAGTTGCAGAATTTAGCTGGTTTTCTTTCGATTGCTCGCCCTTAAATATTGAAGTGGCTTTTTGTATAACAGAATGATTTTTATACCAAGAAATTACTAGGAGTTAAAACTTTGTTTAACCCTTTTTAGATTTCTCTGTATGCATAATCATTTAATGCTGTATATCTGACAATATTGTCTTCGAGATCAAAGATTTTCTGATATACGGGTGAACTTGGTTCCGAGGATTTTCGTACTCTAGAAGAGATTGTTAAGGAATTTGCTGGCAGATTTGACCTTTCTTTTACAATAATAATAATAATAATAATTAATATTTTAGAACCATGAGAATAGATATTTGTTCACTGCTAACGCAGCCTTAAATAGATTCAAAAAATTAAAAAAAAAAGGATTGGTTTAAAAAAAATCAAATAATTGAAAATTAAAAAAAAAATAAAAGATTCGAAATCTTGTGATAATCTATACAGAACTATAATGATTAGAATTGATCGATATCGATCAATATAAATTGACATAAAAATTAAAATAACATATATTAGTATTATTTCATTTGACCTTTAAATCTATTAGTATGGGCTGCTACAATGAATATCAATGAGATGCCAACTACTAGACAAATTCCACGTGAATTAAATAAATCCAAAATTTGACGAGACTTGATACCTAATTCCAACATCCCCTCTCCTAAAAAGAGTTACATAAAACTATATTTTCTTTTTCTTGGAGTGCTCCACAATTTAATGGAGAAAGATATGAAAAAAAAATTGAATACTAATTAGGTTAGAAAAAGAAAAAAAATAGGCATAAACCAATTTGGCAGTCAACATCTATAACAATTGATCAGAGCAATCCCCTCAATTCGAAAGTGATTGTTTTAATTGAGCCTTGCCGCATATTACAAGCTCAATTCGAGAGGGATTGTTTTAGTTCGTTTTTGAAGCTTCTTTGAAGTTGGGCTCTGACAGTGAATGGGCTTTCGCAAAGGCCTGAATCATCCTTTTAGCCTTTTTCCACTTTTTGGTTATTCCTAGCATGCGCAAATTTTAATGCCTTCTTACCAAAGGAGGTATAATAAAAATTTATGGAATAAGGAGGCCCTTAATGGTGTCAAAAATAAAATTCACTTTTGAATCGATTTAAATTCAACCAAATTTGATTTAATTAAAGTAAAAAAAGTTTGTGATACGATTTAGTCTAGTTTAACTCACGTCAAGATCTAAATTGGGAAGAGAAATTAATGATAAAACTTATGTGCATGCCGAAAAATAATAAATACTCGTAGTTTTATACCTTTTACCTTCTTTTGTTTGGTATTATTTTTACTATTTTATATTTGTTATTTTACGTTTTGTTTTAGAAAATTATTTTATATAGAAAACATAAGTAAAAGGTAAAAATAATCAATGATTAATTGAAATTAGACATGCTCAAGGATTACCTGCGCAAGCTTGAAGGCCCGTTTAAAATTTGAAGAGGGTTTGGATAAAAATATTAAGTTTGAAAAATGAGTTTGAATAAAAAAATTAGACCGGATTAAACAATGGGCCAAGTCTTGGGTCCAACTTTCAAAACTTTAGCCCGACCTAACTGGCTCATTTTACTATTATATTATATATTTATTTTATATTTTATGCATTATGTAATTTTGTTATATAAATAATACATATATAATATTACAGTATAAACTTTAAGAAATAAGTTAAATTACTTATATTGATAAATTTAATAAAAAATTATTAAATTAATAAAGATTAAATTTAAAGAATATATTTTTTAAAATATATATTATAAAAAAATATATTATGGACAGGTTTAAACGGACTTGAATCATCTATTTACAAACTTTGACAAAATTTAAGGTTCATATTTCGGATTGGGCCAAGCTTTAATAAGCATATTTAATGTTAAATCATGCTCAAACTCGATTAAAATCTGATCAAGTCTGATCCATGAGTAAATTTAATTGAAATAGATAAAATATTTTAAAAAATTAAAATGAAACATTAATTAATTTATAAAAATGGAATCGTGTATTTTTGTCTTTAAAAAAAGTTTAATTGCATATTTTATGTATGATCCTTCAAAAGAAATTGTAATTGTTTTTTAAACCAAAACCAATGTTTTTCTTTTGTACTTCCGAACGTAAAAACCAAATAATAAATAAACCAACCACACAATAAATGTTAGGCTCTGTTTGGTATTGCCTCATTTAGGGTGTCGCATCAGCAAGTCCGTAGACGTAACAGGTTTGATAATGATTTTAATGTCTCTGCGTCAAAAATTAAACGCACAGATAATGAAAAATTATTGAAATCAGCTTCTCATCAATTTTAAATAATATGAGTTTTTTATGTAAATTTTGAATTTTAACATTTGATGTAAAAAAAATAGTTTATTCGCTGATCCGGTAATTTTAAGAAGAATTTTATAAAGTAAAAATAATAATTTTTACAAAAATACAAAATGAAAAACTTTAATCAAAAAAAATAATAATTATTAGAATTATTAATAAAAAGATTATGATTATAATTTAATCTTGGTTTCCTTTCATATTAGAATTGACTCTTTCATATATATATAAACTATTTATATATAAATTATATATATCAAAAATAATATTTAAAAATAATAAAATATATAAAAATATTTTTTATTAAATCTTGAGTTACTATTTAAAAATAATAAAA
>JBBYHO010000003.1:8860721-8876056 GCA_038382025.1 Adansonia gregorii | reverse complement strand
CCTTTGATAATATACATGTGTAATAGATAATATAATTTATGTAATTATAATGTTTTATGTGGTATTATTTTCTATTATCTAATTGTGATAAATTTTTGTAACTTACAAAATTTTTATGTAAAAGTAATAAATTTATGTATTACAACTTTTATTATCTTTTATCATAATTCTTGTATGTGAATAATGTATATGTGTAATTATAATAAAAATATATAATACTAAGTTATATTATCAATCATAATAATTTATGTAATAGATAATATAACTTATATAATTATAATATTTATTGATAATTTTAAATTTTTTTAATGATAATAATTTATATAACTTATAATATATTTATATAATTATAATAATTTTATGTATTATTATATAATAATATACATAAAAAATTAAAAATAAAAAAAGACAACGGACTTAAAAACTTATGGGAAGCGCTCCATAAGGAGCGGCCCAGAAGTCTCCACAGATAATCAATATTTTTAAAACATCTTTTAAAATTAATTAATAATTATATATTAAATATAATAATTATAATTTTATTTATCATATTCAATGTATCAAGTCAGACTTGTCCTCCTAACCTATCATGCTTAATTCTTATAGGTTGAAATTTATTATTAAATAGTTTAATTTAATTTAAATTATATTTAATTATAAAAATAATATTATTTTTAAAATTTAATTATAAAAATATATAAATATTAATATAAAAATAATATTTTAATAATATAATAATATAATAAAATAAACTTTTAAATCTAACTCAATTTAAACTTAAATAAAATTCTTTTAAAAAATTTCGACCCAATTTACGAAAAGATTTAATTTTGATCGAAGATACTAACGTACCGAATAGGATTCGGTTAAAGAGTATAATGTAACAATTGTAAAGGTTAATTCATTCAACATAGTAATTAATTACCGATCAGTGATTAGTGCTGTGGACGGCTCCAGTCCATTAGTATGATGTACGCCCACAGTAACTTAAACAACTGTAATTCCTATGATTATTGTCTTCTTGTTATTAAACAAAAAATAACTGAGGATTAAGTTATGCTTTCACATTTTTTTTTTCTTTTAAAAGATGAAGGTTTGAATAAGAAAAAGAAAATCATGAGGCGCACGAATAATGATAAAATAAAATGTGGAAAAGGTCCACACAATTATTATAACCAAATACAAAGCCGTAGGTTTGCAATATGGTGTACTTTGCATTACAAGTTGATTTTATTGATTTTTGTACTGTTGATTAGTTTCGGTGACTTAAATTTAGTTGAGCATTTTATGTTGAATTATTTAGTTTGTTTGTTGATTTCATCTAACCTGCAAAATTATTTAATTGTAAAATAAATTTATTGGAAAAAATTAATGAATAAATTAAAAAAAAAGTGAATGATTAATGTGAAAAAAGCCCTAAATTTGCTCTATGCTGTATAAAACAGAGTATCATATACTTATACATAATAATTTAAATAATTCTAAATAAAGTACAGTGTAATTTAGATTTTTTTTATTAATCATTGAATCAAATTTTTTAAAATGAAATTATTTTTATTTTAAATTATTTTTTGAATTATGATTTTCTTTTAGAACTACACTTCCAATATTGAAAGAATTTGAAAACTCGCAGATAAATATTTTGGATACCATGAATATTAATATATATATATATATGTATATTTTGTAAGTTATACATTAGAATATAAATATTTTATCAAAATGAAAAACATTATCAATCGCACATAGAACACTATAAAATTTATAAGAATTGACTATTAGTGATTACTTTCAAAAGATAAAAAATCGTCTCTAAAAATTATTTCTAGCAGTCCTTTTCTAAATTTTTGAAAAATTATAAGAATAACATTTGTCCTAATACTGTTAAATTATAATGATATTTATTCTAATTTTGATAAAGCCAAGATAAAAAGAATCTTTTTTTTATTATTCTTTTATTTCATCCCTAAATATCTCCTTATTTTGTACTATAAATGTATAAAATATTTTATAAATAATTATTTTCAAATCCAATAATTTTTAAGTTTTAGTTTTTATTAGTGTAATCGTTTTTTAAAAAATTAATTATGTATTCATATTAATATATATCAAATGCATGAAAATATAAATATTTTCCAAAATAAACTTTAATTAAATAAAGAATATCTGCCTTGTAACGAAAGGCGAGCAAAGCACCTTGGAAATTTGTTCTACTTTAAGTGGCTTATTAATTCTCACTTGAATATAATAGCAAAAATATAAAAAATAAAAACAAAAATGTTTCTTTATCCAATAGCTACTATTTTGTACCGAAAGAAGAATACCAAGCAATATTTGGAGCTCCATAGTAACTACCCCTCTCTTAGATTCTGGCTTTACTGTTTTCTTTCCTTATTGAAGGTAATGTATTTTTCTCCCCTATATGCATCATGAGACGTCAATGTTGAGATGGTATTTTTCTTTAATAGCTATGGTAAAGAAGAAATTCTTTCCTTTGATCTCTTAATATAACTACGTCCAAAACAGAACTTTTAATAAAGAAAATTTTAAACAAATTTTAAACAACTAATTATGTATGTAACTAGAAAAAGCTTTACATAATTAGTTGTTGGCATAACATATGGACTTTGGAATATGGAGCTTGGAGTAACTAGAACAAGCTTTTTTGCCTAGTTGTTGGCATTTTAGTTGTAAGATATAAAGATTTTTTTTTTTTTTTACGAAAGCTTAGACCATAAATCCAACATTAATTCGCTTTGAGCGATCCTAATGTCAACCAAGGTAGATACCCCAACACTTTTTTCTCTATAAAAGCAACGGTTTATTCTGTCATGCATAGCACCCATCTCTTGAATTTGGTTTATATATTTTAAGTAATCAAAACAAAATGGCTTGTCCATCTTGCTTGTCTGCCTTACTGCTGCTGCTTCTGACGTTGGAATTCATTGCGGTTATGGGGGTTAATCGTCCTCAGTGTAGACAGATTGTGGCTGGGGATGTAGACCGAGTTCAATTCGCCTTGAACTTGGAATTCTTAGAAGCAGAATTTTTTCTGTTTGGTTCACTAGGTAAGGGGCTGGATGCAATGGCACATTCTTTGGCCCAAGGCGGTCCTCCTCCGGTGGGTGCAAGGATAGCCAAGCTTGATCCAACCACCCGTAGAATTATTGAGGAATTTGGTTATCAGGAAATTGGACACATCAGGTTTGCCATCTTTGCTTGACACTAACAAATCGAATTAATCAATGATATATATATTTATTTATGCAGTAGTTTTTGTAAATAAATTATTTTACAGGGCGATCACAAGAACCGTAGGAGGAATTCCAAGGCCTCGGCTGAATCGAAGCGTTCAGGCTTTTGCCACAATAATTAACCAAGCATTGAATACTACATTATCTCCACCATTCAATCCGTACGCTAACGCGCTCAATTTTCTTTTAGCATCGTATATTATCCCTTACGTTGGACTCGTAGGTTATGTTGGCACTATCCCTAACCTTCTCATAAGAAGCAACCAAGCCGTAAGAACCTTAATTAATTTCTCCTGTCGAAAAAATTCACATGTTCTTTCGTAATTTTCTGTTTATTATGGTGTACTTTTTCTGGTACAGCTGGTTGCCTCACTGTTGGGGGTGGAGGCCGGACAAGACGCAGTTATACGATCATTACTCTACCAGAGCGCTAATGAGACAGTCAGGCCTTATAGACTGACCGTGGCAGATTTTACCGACAGAATCTCAGAATTTAGGAACCAGCTTGCCATGTGTGGGGTAAAAGACGAAGGTGTGATTGTGCCATTGGAACTTGGGGCAGAGAACCGTACCACCAGTAACATCCCATCGGCGGATGCTAATTCCGTTTCGTATTCACGGACACCGCCGGAAATTTTGAGGACAGTTTATGGAACTGGCAATGAGAGTAGGCCTGGTGGATTTTTTCCTAACGGTGGATCAGGAAGAATTGCCCAGAGATTCATTCGCTGAATCTAAGAGATGGCATATTATTATATTATATAATAAAACCCAGAATCAGAAAAGCTAGCTGGCTTGTCAATTACAACGAGAAAATAATATCAGTGATTAATAAAGATTTGTCAGTCTCTTTTATATAAACAAAAAAAAAAAAAAAAAGTGACGAAGAATGTGAAAACCGCCGGAACTGGGTTTACGATATAAAAATTACTTGTAAACCTTTGCTAGCTTCTTGGCCAACTTACTTGCTGTATGCAATCTTCGCTTTATAATAAAAGTAATAGGCTTAGAAAAAAAAGGTTACAAAAATTACGATGAAACTTTCTGGGATCTTTAAAAATTATTATGGATTAAGTCGTGTTGGTTTTTAGCTAAAATCACGATTATATGAAGTAGGATTAAGATCTTAATATTCTTGAGACTTCTTATTTCTCTGATTATATTTCGACCCATTCATCATCATCATCGTCGTCATATTGAACCAAAAAGTTTCAAGTTGTTTATATATATATAAGTAAAACCTAGATTTTAAACCTAATGCCACAAATGCAGAAAGACGTGTCCATTAATTGCAATCTGTGCATATCTATGTGGTTTTGGCCAAAGTTTACCTAAAAATTTTTAGGCAAAAATTTGTAACACTACAAATTATGAGAAATAGAAATTAATAAACATTCCAAAGAGTTTCTTTATAAAAAAAAGTCATTAAAATAACTATTATTAATAATTATAAATTTATATTGATTTGTTTTGGATTTGAATTCGCCTCCCAAACGGAATACAAGATTAAAAAAATTGGACTCGATTTATATTGGCTAGACTGTTGAGTTTTGGTCTTACCAATTCAATAGATGAGATTGGTCAGTTTGATCAAAGTCTTTTTTAACATTTAAAAACAATTTTAATGTTAAATAAATATTAAATTTAGTTTGTAATATATAAAAATATTTATTTTATTTAATGATATGATTTTTAATATAAAATATTATATTAAAAGTTAAAATATTCTCATCCATCATGCACAAAAGTTTGAAAAGGATACAAAATAGATTTTTTTTCCCTAATTTATCTGATTTTTATAGAATTTTTATTGATTAAACTAATGCTATGTTGACTCAAGATTTTACTAGATTGATATTATATTGATCTAATAATCTATTGATTTTCGATGCAATCACTATGACTAAACGGATCTTATTTTTTTAGGCTGAGAGTGCAATTTTTTCATTTTTCTTTTTTTTTGGGGGGGGGGGTTGTAAATTCAATTATTACGTTAATTAATTATCGCGTTGTATCGGAAAATAAGGGGCTGCTCCCCCTGTTTAATCAAATTAAACTTCACTGCTCAACTGCCTCTAAAGTCAAAACCTAAACGCTAAAACATTCTCATAGTACTCGCCTAGATTACTGCAAGATAAGACGGGACCAACATTGGCAAAAACTCGATTGCCGATCACTCCAGGACAGGACCAGAATGCAACCCTCGCGCCAAGAACATAAAAAACGACGCTGTGATTAGAACTTTGTCCGTACCAACGACCTGAGAATTACCGGGGGCGGTTAGGAAGGTTCGAAGGAAAGTCGGACTGTGGAAATCTGTTCGGCACGCATTCATTTATATCTCTTAGCTATGAAGCCAATGACGCAAAAGCTTTTACTTTTATTTGATTGAACAGACTTTTCCATTTAATAATTGCATTAAAAGCATTCATGGTTTGATCAACGAATAATATACACCTGTAATAAGATAATAAGAAAGTAAATTTTGACAGTCCGCTGTTGACTTGCAGAATTGGTACGGAAAAGTAGGTTGAGAAAGTGAAATTGTAACTTGAATTTATCAAAATTTGAGCTTATATATTTAGGAAAGTAATCAAGTTGAAAATTATGCAGTTTAAGATGACTTATACCATGTCATAAATGTTAAGTGGGTCCAGTTCCATTTACTAACACCCCCCATAGGCCATGCAATTTCAAGCTAGGGCAATTGTGTGCATTCATCCGCTGACGAATGAGTTTGAAATTAAAATAGTCACTGGCTATTCATTTCAATGCATTTTATTGAATTTCTTTGCGCCGTGCAAGAGCCGGAAAATTAAGAAAGAAATGTCTTTCTTTCACCTATGTCCCATAGCCTCTAATGCAAATGTTTAGTGCATCCAAAGATAAACACCGAGGACTTTTTTAAAAAACAAATAGAGTCAGTGTTCCGTATGGAGAGAAAGATAAGAAAATAGAGATTTCAACAATCGAATCTTTTAGATAGTAAAATATTATTGATTATAAAGAATTACAATATTTTTAAAAAATTAAGATATATTTTTAAAAAAATAATTTTGTTATATTATTTAAATTGTTATGAACCTCAAGTTTTAGTCAAAAAACTTAAGACATAATAATATTATAATTTACTTTTTTTATAGTAGATTTTATTCAGATTTTGTTTTAATTTTTCTCTTTATTACAAAGAGTTTTCTAAGATTGATCTAATTTGATGTTGCTTCCCGCCTTGTCCATTTAATTATTCAACTAATTTTAATTATAAATCCATTGCTTACTACGATCGCCATCGACAAATTATCAAATTTCAGCAGATCAGCCAATGATATTTTCCTTGAAAGAACTAGAATTCAATGTGGTATAACTTGTGTCGGTTAACAATAAGATGCATCTTGCTTACCACCTAAAAATGAAAAATGAATAAATTATGGACTTAAGCTGTTTGCGGTAGCATTGTCAGATAATTTTCTTAACCAAGCGCTAAACGGCAAGCATTTCTTGGAATAGTTATTTCGTGTCTAACTAGATTGCTTGTCTGATTAAGATTACTTTAGGAAAACTTGGCAAAATTTTACAGTTAATTTCCCAAAAGGGCATACACGTAAATCTCAAAAACACCGTAATCTTTTGTAAAACAATGATTTCAAACAGTGGGGATTTTGTCCTGTTTATATATGAAAGCTACTATATATATATATATTGGTTCATTCATGCATGCAGGTAACAAAAATACAATATATCAAATTGCTTAGACATGGGCAGTCAACCACTCTGCTATGCTCGAATTTTCTCCCTACTCTCATTGCAACTCACCGCGATCGTAGGTTTTGCTCATCACTGCGGACCTATTGAGGCCAGCGATAAGGATCGAATTCAATTTGCTCAAAACTTGGAATTCCTCGAAGCAGAATTCTTCACGAATGGTGCACTCGGGAAAGGTCTAGATGCCTTTGCTCCGGAATTGGCTAAAGGTGGACCTCCTCCAATTGGTGCCAAGAAGGCCAATCTTGATCATGTTACTCGGCGAATCATCGAAGAATTTGGTTATGAGGAAATTGGTCATCTCAGGTGACATTTCAGTGAAATAAATTGACAATTCAACTATACATATGTACGTATATATGTTCAAACGAATAAAATATTTTTGTGTACGTTTACAGGGCCATTGTGACAACAGTAGGCGGAATACCAAGGCCCCTGCTAGATATCAGCTCTGAAAATTTCGCTAAACTATTTGACAAAGCAGTAGGGTATTGTTTGGATCCACCATTTGACCCTTATGCCGACACCACCAACTATCTCTTAGCATCATATGCTATCCCTTATGTGGGACTCGTAGGCTATGTCGGTACCATCCCTTACCTCGCCAACTACACTTCAAGGAAGGTAAAGAACCATTGTCGCTCATTCTGTCCTATTCATCAAATTACGAAGCCAATATGTAAATCTAACTTTTCTATTAGCAAGCTAGCATTTTTTTTCCAAAGTTTTAAATTGCTTGAATTTTCTTTTGACCGTTAGATTTAAGAGTAATTAAGACTAGCGGCTTTGCTTTTTTTTTTTTTTTAGTTGGTTGCATCACTGTTGGGGGTGGAATCTGGACAAGATGCAGTTTTACGAGCATTGCTGTATGAGAAAGCTATTGAAAAAGTGGTACCTTACGACAAAACGGTGGCTGATTTCACAAACACGATATCAGGGCTAAGAAACGAGCTTGCCAATTGCGGCATCAAAGATGAAGGTCTAATAGTACCCCTGGAACTCGGTGCAGAGAACCGAACTACCAGTAACATCCTGTCAGCTGACACCAATTCACTCTCCTACGCAAGAACTCCACCAGAGATTCTGAGGATAGTGTATGGAGATGGCCATGAGAATGAGCCTGGCGGGTTCTTTCCTGAGGGTGCAAATGGGAACATTGCAAGATCCTACCTCTCTAAACATCATTAACATCGGTTATGATATATACATATATATGTATGTATTTATGCATGTGTGTATGTACGTATGTATGTAAAGGACTTCGAGATGTTTTAATTTATTAGATATCTGGCAGATGCATCCGGAGGAGGGTTGAATGTATGTATTGGTTATTGGAAACTAGTAAATATGAATGATTGGCATTTGATAGTAATTATATGATCTACCATATGTTTGCATGATTGTTGCTTTTCTTCCCACCAACTTTATATAAAATAGATTTAAAGTATTGAAGACCCACTGTTATCTCAAATACCACTTGGGCTTAGCTCAAGTCCAAAATTATGCGAAAACTTGCCCTCTTCTCAGTGATTTTATGGCCCAAAAATAAACACAGAGTGGGGGGAGATAGAGAGATTACCCTCCAAATTAACTTTCCTGGATTGATTTTGCCTATAATTATTGCTTCTGCTAGAAACATATTTGTTAATTATTAATTACTAGAATCTTCGTTTGGTTTCATTTGAAAACAAAACAATCTTGTACCCAAAGCGAATCAATTTATAGGATCAAACCCACACCATTCTTTTTTTCAATGCAAAACCCACTAATAAAAAATGGGAATAACTTCAGTTAATATTCTTTAATCTGGTCCATCTGATGAAACGATCTTATCCAAAAACTTCAGCCTTTCGAAAATATGCGGTGTCGATTTTCCAACAAGTAATCGAATCTGCTATCATCTCTGTCTTTTCGCTTTTTCCCCCGACACAACTTTTTACCAACGCATGGACTTTGAAAGCTGGTTCGTTCTTTGAAAATATGTTTCAATTCCATCCATAGGACCCCATCGAAGTCCAAAAGATCATCCCCTCATTCGATGAATTTAAGATAACGATCCCTTGATTAATTGATTATTAACTCTTCTTTAACGCCTTAAACAAATTTTTAAGCCTTTCAGTTAATTAAATTTGATCTCCTTTTACAACAACAGGAAACTGTTGGATTTGACACCAACATTGCTAAAAGATGCTAGTCATATATATATATACGCCGTACCTTATAAAATTTAAAGCAGTTTAGAAGTCGTTTTCTTCTTTTTTTCCTTGTACCCATGGATTTCTTTTGGAAGTGGGAAGTACAGTATTGACACTGCATGTGGCGAGGGGAGCGAGAGGGACTAGGACAATGCTTTCTTTAATTTTCATAAATATATATATATATATATCCTGAACATCGAGATTTTAGTTCATGGAATTGTAAGTGTTTGTAACACTTACAATATATATATATATATATATATCTTTTGAAACACGACAGATTCCAGACAATTCTGCTGAAAGAGGAAAGCTTCATGGTCGTACCTCTTAAGCCACAGGCAGTGGCAGTGTGGCAACCTTCTCTAATCCATCATTTCAACTTGTAAGTGTTTGTAAAAAGAAGAGAGAGAAAGGGTGCATGCGCATCATGGGGCACGCTGGAGGTTGAAAATATTGGAGTAAATGGTTTAAGTTATGATTATGTACAAAGACCCTGCAGGGATTTTCAAACCGGGTGGGGGCACATTTGGCCAAAAGCAAAGGAAAAAAGAAAAATATTGAACATTTGGATGGATGGATGAATGGGCAGGAACCTATGCAATTGTGTTTGAGAGAAACAGCAGAAGAGCCAATTTATCCGGAAATCTTCATTAAAAACAAATCACGTAATATCTTGGTGACATATGCTTCCCCCAAAACATCCCAATAAAGCTTCAGGAATCTTGATGGACCAAACCCCATGGCCTGTAGACATGCACATGCACTCCATAGTTCAGAGGGTGTCAATTCTCAAACGCTCTTAGAGGAGAAACAAGCTGAGAAACTCAATAGAACGATCATGTTTGCAGTAAATTCCGAAACTTTTGCATAAGATTCTAACCAAAGTCCATACTTCTCTCATCAGTTCTGGTATGAGCTCTCTTTTTGGCTGGAATGTTGTTGGAATCAAAATCTAAGTGCTAAGGCGCCAATGAAACAAAGGGAAAATGCTGCCATTATCATAGTGTTACTTTTGCTTTATCCTGTCAAACTAATGTATCGTTGAATAATAGGTAGACAGCAGCTTTCCTAGTCACACCAGTATACGCAATCCTTTTGCAAAGACGTGTCGACAGAAAATCGCTTCGTAATACCTCATGCAACCATTAAGTACATATTGTTCAACCCTTTGCCATATTATATATGTAAATTGAAATTTTGTAGTTAAGTGCTCATTAAGCTTTCATCCACTGTCTTGAGAAAATGTTTTACTACAGACTCGAAATTTCTTTTTGGAGATTAAGAAACAATGTTGATGCATCCAAGAATGGTATGAAAAAGTGTTAAGTTATAATCAGAGATTTTCATCAATACGGCAAATTATGTAAGATTTTATGAGACTAAGTTAGAAAATATAGAAATATTCAACTGCAAAGAAGATGAAGATTACAGGTTAAGCGATGACATGCAGCCCATTAGAAACTACAGCAATAGTTTAGCTATAACAAGACTGAGACGTCAAACCAAAGCAAACAAAACAAAGTTAGGATTGGTCGCCATTCAAGGGAACCCATTTGGGATCCCTAGGACTACAGAATGATGCAATGACATGAGAATTAAGCAACTTAAGAGCAGTATCACACTTGATGCACCTTGGTGCTTTATACTGATTGATTGAGGCCCCTTGGCTGATGAAGAAATCCATCAATGATTCGAATGTTCCAGGCTCAACCAGCCGTATCTCAAGTGGTCCCACAGTCTTTTCCTGGCTACGGCATTGCCTGTAAACATAATCAAGCTCTTCTTCCATGGTAATGCAACATTCTTCTAGGAGCTTATCATCAAATGAGGTGGCTGAGTCTACCATTTGGATTTCCCAGAAGAGTACATAATGTCCAGGGACAGAGGATGTATCAGCATAGCTGGTGTATTCCACAAGCAAAGCGTTGTAGGGTTCTAACAATTTTTTTGCTGTACTGACGCTTCTGTGAAGATCTTCCTCGTTGGTTTTGTCATTGTCAACACTAAGCACAACATTTCTCCTGCAGATGAAGCGGAATTGTGGGGCTTGATTGTGAAATCCAGTCACCTGGAGCACATCTCCAACGCGATATCTATACAGACCTGAATCATCAATCAAGGTCAACTAGTTCAGATGGTGCCAACCAGGACGGCAAAATGCAGAGACATATTTGTGTTCTAGCAACTAGTTCAGATGGTGACAACTATGATAGTACATACTGGTTTATTTGTGACCAAATCTGTTATCAAGCAGCAAAGTAAAGGAAACATAAGTTTTCTTGTGGAATTCATGTGAATTTGAAAACTGAAGGACGTTGAATTGCTGATCTATCCTTTTTGGGCTAATTCTTAGCAACAAACAAACCTTTTAAAGAATCTTCCGTTCTTACCAGAGAAAGTAGTAACCACCAATTCATAATAGCAGTCGACTTGAACATTCACCAGATCCACAAGCCTGTCACTTGGCACCTCATCCTCTTCATCTATGTCCATGGCCAGTGTTCCATTTTCTTCCAATGGCAAAAATTCAAAGTAACCCATGTTAGGCAAGAGAGTAAATGCTACTTCTGCAGGGTCACATATGGGTTTCAAGTTGACACCAAAGTAACACTCAGAGGAAGCATACATAGTACAAATCAAAGGCAACTTCCCTGCACTGTAATACTCAAGAGCTGGTATATACTGTGACATGGAGCCAGTGACTACAGCCTCAATATACTTGGCCCTAGGCCAAAGGTCACACAGGATTCCTTTCCAAGATGGACGGCTACAAATGCCCTCAATCTCATCAGCTAAATGGGGATTAGGTGATGATAGTATGGTCAACATTGATGACCGGCATCCAAGGTCTATGATTGTAAGGTCAAGCTGGCCGGTGCGGATATCATTGCATAGTTGAGCCCATTTATGCTCAAGAAAAGAGATGGCTCGGAGAAGAGCCGATGCAAATACAGCTCCTAGCCTCATAACCTGGTGACGATGTACTAGACCAGCTAGCAACTGGCAGTACATGCTTTGGTTGCTATCATTGCACAAGATGGCTTGATCTGGGCTTGTCAAATCGTTAAATGGGTCTCGTGTTCGGCACTTGAAGTGCTTGCTCTTGTAGTAGCTGGTGAGCACGGTTCGGAATGGCAAGCCACAAGGTGTAGACATTTCGGCCTTGACAAAATATAGGTACATGGCCTTACCCTCATCAAGACCAGAAATGTACCTGGAAATCAAATGTCAATACAGGCTTTATTTTAACCAAAACATCTGCGTATCATTGGAGAATTCAACCTTAGTGTATGCTTACTGAGAAATTCTTTATTCAGTTCTGAATTTTTTTATGATCATTATATATGGGACACTATAATAGTGCTTTCATTATCCTGAATGCTGAAGTGCAGTCTCATTATGAAAAAAGTCTCGATGCAGATGGGAACAAAGTTCTCTTCATGCATTACACGCGAACTTGCACTAATAAAAAGATCTAAATTCTAAAGACTAAGAATCTTGTGAGTGAATAAGTTATTTGAACTGCCTCTCTCTCTCTCTCTCTCTCTCTCTCTCTCTCTCTCTCTCTCTATCCTACTTCTTTCCTCCCAAAAAAAAAAAAAAACAACATAGTTAATGGATTTCACATGCGAGTACTAAATCTTATTCAATTTTTTTTTCCTGTCAAAAATTAGAGAAAGAGACAGTGAGATCAGGGACTAAAACAAGATATGCGAATACTTTTCTGACCCACAATAAGTCAAATATTATGGATAGACCCACAATGCTTTTACTCTTAAGAGGCTTTCTCATGCAATAACACCCACATGGTTCACCAATATTTGTTTTAACCTGAAAATTTTGGTGGCTTCATCCCAAGTAGGGATTACTTTCTGAAAGTACCGAGTTTGCATCAAATTCTTCTTACAAACTTGTTAATGGATACTAAGGTGTATGCTTCAAACACTATATGTATGGCTTTTTCTGCGCATCAAATCTTTATCTCGTCCTTAGACCTTGCTCAGAATGGAGAATCCAAAATTTATGCTGGATGGGAGGATCTAAAAATCTTTTTTAAACAAAAATATGGGATAACATCTTCTCAATAGCCACTTCAAGGAAGAATAGAGGGTTCAAAGAAGCCCTTCCAATAAGGTATTAAACTGCTACCATGTTCAACACGTGAAGAAACACATGCACAAGAGCATACACACACAGTCACAGACACATTGATGGAATTTATAGAAAAAAAAATATAGAGAAAAGAAACAAGGAAAAAGATGTGAGGTAACTGGTTCATTATTGGCATAATGAGATTATAAAGGAAGGTGCGACGGTCAAGATCTTCTGCTATTGATGGCGTTAATTTAGGCTCTCCAGCAGACGTCCCTGAGCTGTAAATTGAGAAACATGTTTCAATTAACTTAGAACATAAAATATGTACAAAAGTTAGAAAGAAAGAACACGCAAAAAAGATTAAAAGAGTGGAGACAATAAGAGAGGGGAAACCTGCACAGAATTTCAGTAATGGGCTGACCAGTAATAAGGGAAGAGTCTTCACCATTGGCAATTCTCTGGATATAAGGATAGATACTCTTGTAGGTAACAACTGGGACACATCTTTTAAACTCAGAAACATCTTTAGATCCTTTCATATACTTATTCAAATACTCAGTTTCCACATTTTGCTTCAATATTTCTTTCAGGATGCCATACTGAACTTCACCAGCCGTTGCTGTTAACTTTTCAATCTCCTTCAAGGCATCCTCACCCTTATACTCCAGTTTCTTCCCATCCATGTTATGCTTAAAAAGGAACAAGTAGAGAGTTTACAAAAGAAATAAGAAAAGCAACACTCCTGGATTATAACTTACAAACTAGAAGTTCTATATATAACAAGTTTGGTTTTGTCATGTTCCTGTTGAATGATGGACATATTTTCTCCACAACGCTACAAGCTGATCATCAGAAGAATATTGTGCTGATTTCATTTTTTTTTTTTTTAGATAAATCAATATTGTGCTGATTTTATCTGTACTGTGGACCCTCACTTGCTTTTCTTGATTAGAAAGCAATGACCTCATCCAACTATATAGTGGAAATGTTTTTCGTGAATTATACAATGATTCAATTAATAGCCCATTATTTAATGTAATGATTTAAGAGAGCAGATTCTAGTTTCTAAGCAGCTATTTAAGCAAAAATGTGAAGGGTAAGCGAAAAGAAGAGTAAAACATCATCTCGTCAAAGATGAAACTGTGAAAATAATGTGCGTACCTTGAAAAGTTGTACCAACTGGTCATGATACTGTCAAATGCACTGCACGATTGTATATCACACTGTTTCTTCAAATATGACTGCACAACAATGTGACATATTTCAAAACATAGATCGTATATTCCAATTATCATGGACAGTGTCAAGCTTGTTAGTATCTGGTTCGAGTTCTAACATCACATATTGTCCATAAAATGGAGATTTTCGCATTTCTTTTCCCCATAAAGGCATGTAAAAAGCCAAGAAAAAAGCAAACTTCTTCCATTTAGCATATGTCTCTCTGTCCTTCCATTTCTTTTCCCCACAAGTGACGTGTATAGCACCCAAATTGGAAACCACACTCCCTCTCAATAGCAAGTCTAGTGGTTAACAAGCTGCCAATAAAGATAATATACAACAAGAGTCGAGTTGCAGGTATAAAAGGGTCAATCACAACTCCCATTAACAAAAATTTATTCTTCAATACCATATAAATTACATGGAAATCAACTGCAAGAAATTCCATCCTTGTACTAAGCTACAAAGAAAATAAGAAACATTTTGGACCATTCAATCAAATTTGAGATGCTCAAGATGACTGCCGCAAGGAAATATCCTTATGCAAACAAGCCTGTTACATGCATTAATCAATGCCTTTAGAACATATGCCATTCAGTAATATTGTGTCAGCAGCATCTGTTTCAGACTGGTGAGAGACACAAATGCTGAAGTAATGCCAACAGACCCAACTTCCCTCCCACATGACAATTTTGCAAAATACCGGTGCTGTTGTTAGTACGTGGGGAACTGAAAAATACAAGAAATTGATGAAGGCTTCAAGGTGTGTAACAATGCCACTTTCTTTAAGGTTTTATTCGCCCCCACC
>JBBYHO010000003.1:8837673-8855112 GCA_038382025.1 Adansonia gregorii | reverse complement strand
TTCTTATTTATTTTGTTTTTATTGAGGAAGAGGGGAAGCAAAGAAAGCTGCTGATTGTCTCCGTACTGCTTTGAGAGACTACAACCTCAAGTTTGGTACAATTCTCAATGATCCTGATCTGGCCTCCCTTAGAGCATCACCTGAGTTCAGGGAATTGCAAGAAGAGGTCTGTTGCTTAAGTTTTCTTCCTGACTCTCCCCTTTCCCGTTCCCCACCAAGATATCATAACTGCTAGAGCTATGGAATCAAATGAAAGTAATTCATCCCCATTAGGATCAAATTTCTAAAAGTTGGTATTGCTCATAATTATTTGTTATTTTTCTAGGCCAGGCTGGGTGGAGAAGATATAGGCTACAGTTTTAGAAGAGATCTCAAACTTATCAGTGAAGTCCAGGCCCCATTTCGTGGCATTAGGAGATTTTTTTATGTGGCATTATCTGCAGCTGCTGGAATCTCACTGTTCTTCACTGTACCCAGGCTATTTCGTGCTATTAATGGTGGGGATGGTGCTCCTGATATTTGGGAAACTGTTGGCAATGCTGCCGTAAATATTGGAGGTAAATTCGATGTTATACACGCATGCATGTCATGTCATGGGTTAATCTCTGGGTTTTTTTTTTTTTTTTTCTGTTTGAATTTGTTGGTATGATCAAGCTAATAGTTTCTAACTGGCTTTTTAAAATGACTAAGTTTTCAAATCAGCTATCTGCAGGTATCATTGTTCTTGTGGCATTATTTTTCTGGGACAACAAGAAGGAGGAAGAGCAACTTGCACAAATATCCCGAAATGAAACTCTCTCTAGGTTGCCTTTGCGCCTTTCCACCAATCGGATCGTTGAACTTGTGCAGCTACGTGACACTGTTAGGCCAGTTAGTATTAAATTTCCATTCCTTTGGTTTGAATATTTCTTCCAACTTCCAAGTTCCTGCTGTTCCATGATTGCAAATTTCAGATTAGATCGTTACAAATAATATGCCTGCATTCTCACTCTAAAAGTATAGTCTTCAAGAATAATTTTGCTGACCACATGCAATTTTCTTTTGGCCATCACCATAAGCAATTAAGAATTGAAACCGTCATCTCATTTCATCATGAGATAAAGTTAGTTCTCTTGTACTGGATTTAGTAAACATACTTGACGCATTTCCAAAGTAACCAAAGTATTAAAATTTAAGCTTATAATTAATAAATGAATTGGGACACCTATATGTTACAGCTCTATGTGTTTCTTTAATGTCAGTTAATAGATCGTGGATACTCGTGTGTTGAGAACAACGTTAACGTCTTTGATCATAGCAATTATCGGTTTTGATTTCTGTTACTCATATGAAAAGTCTTTTACACTTACTGTAGAAGATTACATTGATATTTACTATTTTGGTTGAGTATAGATGTATCTTAATGCATTGTGATTTCCCATTTGGTCATCAAAATCTATTTTAAGTGTAACGTTAACTTATATATTGCTAACTTGCACACTGATGCTTTTTTTTTAATGCTTCCTCCTGTCCATTTGGTTTTTGTCATGACATTCTAATTGAAGGTTGGATTCAGGTTATTTTAGCAGGGAAAAAAGAATCTGTTTCCTTGGCTATACACAAGGCTGAGAGATTCCGAACTGAACTCCTCAGACGAGGTGTTCTTCTAGTTCCTGTCATTTGGGGTGAAGGTAGAACACCGCAAGTGGAGAAGAAAGGTTTTGGTGTTTCTACAGACGTAGCGGCTCCTCTACCTTCTATTGGGGTAAACTACAGCTTTATAACCTATGGTAGATTAGTAGCCCTAAAAGGATACTCCTTGTCCACTGATCACATTATCATTTTTTGTATAGTTATTCTGACTTCTTAGAAGTTTACTTTGTGGCGTATATGTGGTGTATTATGCATGTATCTTTATGCTTAAGTGTACTTGTGCAAGTATGCCTTATATATATATATATATATATATTAGGTTCCTGTCTCATAGCAATCAATTTTACATTGAAGCTTAGCTATGGAAAGATTAAATGCATGCAGTGGGTGTGGTTTTTGATTAAATTCTTGTAACTTTTTATGTATTGCTGTCATTGCAGGAAGACTTCGAGAAACGAGCTCAGTCTATAATTGCAAAATCAAAGTTGAAAGCTGAAATTCGATTTAGGGCTGAGGTTGTATCACCGGCAGAATGGGAGAGGTCACCTGCTGCTCTGTATTTATTATTGTTTATTCTTATTTTATCAATTAGATAGCAAAGATTTTTCTATAATGCATTTCTTCAGGTCAGACAAGTTTGACTGTTTCCAAACATTGATTACAATACCAATTAGCAGTGATACGCTTAAATTTTCAGAGGACATCTTTTCTTCTGTTAGCTTATATATATATATATATATATATATATATCTTTTAACTGAACATTATTGCTTACACAGGTGGATCAGGGATCAACAGAAGTCCGAAGGAGTCACTCCTGGCGAGGATGTGTACATAATTTTGCGCCTAGATGGTCGAGTTCGAAGATCGGGAAAAGTAAGAACAACGTTGGACAATTTTGCTGCTTCTCTTTTTGGACTGAAATAATAACAAATATCAATTACCAGACGGAGCCATGAATTAATTTAGGAAGGGTTATAATTGATTACTGTTTTTTTGTTGATCAAAATATTGGAATTCATGCACACACTTTAAAGCATTAATTAGCCGTCCACCAGCTTGTGTTTTCTTTTCCCATGCTGTTAAATAAATCAGCGTTATAAACCTCCTTGGTTATCAGTTGTCACTGATTTGGATATTTACGACCATTGACTCTAAAGTAGTTGCATCTCTGCAATTCATGATATCTTAATTTCTTCACCAAATGTGTGCTGTGGCTCACTTGCAAACTAAGCTTATGTACTCTCCATCTTAGATTTTAAATACCATTAATGCAATATTGGAACTTATTTCCTTGTTTGCAGGGAATGCCTGATTGGTCACAAATAGTGCAGGAGGTGCCACCATTGGAAGCATTGCTAAGCAACCTAGAAAGATAGAATTTATGTTATCAACCCGTATTTGACTGCGTTTCAAACTGAGACGGGGCTGATTTCCGTGACTGATGGGAGTCTTTCTAGTTTATCTGATTAAAAATGCATTAGACAACCTCTTCATTATCATGGCTCTTTTATATCCATACTTTGAGCAATGTATATTATCGCCTTGTAAATTAAGAGCATTCAAGTTTTTTGAACACAATAAAGATATTAATTTCCGTCTGGTCATGTAACTGTTACGTTACTATTTTTTGAGCTTTTAATAATGTTTAGTCAGTACCCTTTTTCTCTCTTATTTCCTTTTAGAGGGTGGGAGGGTAGCTTCATCATGTACTTATATTAGTTTGTTTATACCAAGCACGCTGTTTCTCTTTTCCACCCTTTGTTATGATTTGGATGCACTAACCATGGAATAAACAGATAACTTTTTTTTTTCCATCGACACCAACTTTTTAGCAGGTGATTACGAGTTCTTTCCCCCTTGGCTAGAGTTTCACCGGTTCCAAGACTTCATAGGATTAGATGATCAGATTATAGCCAGGGTTTTTCAACAGTTTCTGCATATTTTCTCTGCTGATAAATTTGGAGTTTTGAATCGTGGTCTCGACTGTTTTTGGAGCTCAAATTTATAGAGACATAAAATTTAGCAGATTCTTGATTATCATCTTGGCTTCTGTGCAAAATGAATCAAACACCTATTAGTATCGAAGTTTCAATTTGACCATAGAGTATGGCCAACTTTTACACGTTACTTACGATGTGAAAGTACCGACTAGTTGGAAGTTGCATCGGCATTGGAAGATGCGAGATATAGGGAATTCAAAGAGCCGAGAACGGAGGGTAATTGAGGTTGTGATATTGAAAGCACATGCCTTATGCTTATTTCTAAGAATCTATTTCATATTTTCCTTAATCCTTTAACCCAAGTCAAATCACTATCTTTTATGCCTATCTTGATTCTATGATCATCGACAGTTTGAAGCACTGTAGCCTCTGAAAACTTCAGACCCAACTAAGCACCCTGAATAAATCCCTCAGCTTGTTTTGCGAAAAAAACAATACACTTTGAAGAAGAAAGTGGTGTTTCAAAAATATTTTTGCATGTTATCATAGGCCACTAAACTGGCTCCAAGCTACTCATAAATCTCACCGCCACCCTGGCTCACAGCTCAAATTGGCAAGAAATTCCAGGAATAAAGTTTGGCATACGCCAGGATTTAAAAAAAAAAAAAAAAAAACTCTTGTTTTCGGGTTTTCACATTACCATTTTCTTGATTAGGTTTTGAAGAGGTCATACATTTTACAACTTACAAGGATTTGGGGGAAAAAAAAAAAAAAGAAGAAAGTTTCTAAATAGCTAATCCATGCGAGTTTGAACAAATCAGCTACCCATATCACCCAAAAACATTTCTTTTTTTTTTTCTTCCATTGTTGGGTTAGGTACTTAGGTTGTGCTTTTATTATTATTATTCTGACTATTATTTGGCCTTAATTATTGGTAATAGTCAAGGGATTAGGACAGCCAAACCATTAAAGTTGTTGGACGAACTAGGATTTTTTAAACCAATCAAATAAGAATTATAATATATGTATATGGCTCCTCTCATTCGGTCAACCATTTAGCCTTCTTTGGCGTGCTTAGACGTTAAACCATCATTATCACATGTAAAAAAACATATAATCTTCAATTTGAGCTTCTTGTATTATCATATTCAGAATTAAAAGGTTGTTAACCATATTTTGAAGCTTTCTACAGATCTTGCTTTATGGCTTTTTTTTTTCTTGTTTTTAAGCTTTATTCTTCGTCTGTGAATATATTGTTGGGAAAGACTCTAAAAGGAATTTTAACAGTTCCCATTGTATGGTAAAATAAATAAATAAATAAATAAATATTCGATGAACTTAAAAAAGTAAGCCAAGAATCAAAGAAAAAGAAAATTGAAAATTGAGAAGGTGAAGAAACCTAATCTTTGGGCCATATGTCATTAGTCTATGACATTCTTCCAACTCTCTTATATTTGTAGCTTTAAAAACAAGTTGCCACACCTCCTTTGCTTCATGTCCTGACTTGAACAACTGAAAAAGCATAGGAAAATAAACGACATCCCAATAACATCAACAACATGGCCAATCCCTCTGGTTTTCTCCTGGTCGTTTCGTTGGTCCTCACGACTCTGATCATCGCCTTGTCGACCGTCGACGGGAGTGGCGAGCACCATTTGGGCTGGGCTCCGACGAAGTCTGGCTGCCAGGGTTCGATGGCCGAATGCATGGCTGACGATGTGTTTGACATGGACTCCGAGATCAACAGGCGCATATTGCAAACCACGCAGTACATAAGCTACGGAGCTCTGCAGAGGAACACCGTGCCATGCTCACGAAGGGGTGCATCCTACTATAACTGCCAGCCAGGAGCACAAGCTAACCCTTACAGCCGAGGCTGCAGTGCCATTACTCGTTGCCGGAGCTAAGGTTATTCACCCTCCTCCTTTTTCTGTCATTTATGAGATAGAAATATAGCAATAAAAATGGATTTAGTTAGAATATCAAGCTCCCCTCCGGTGAGATGGAGAATCTATTTATGTTGTTGAAGAAATTCCCAAATATGTGTAATTCTTTGTCCTTTAATTTGCTCTTTTGGAATTTTACTTTCAAGTTTCAATAAAAAAGGGGATCATGAACTTGTGCTCTTCTAACAAGTACAAATCATAACCACCTACCAATTTGATGCCATTTGAAATGCGTTTACTCTCCAAGAATCACAGATAATTTGACGTACTATAAATTGAAGCACTATAGATTGCGTTTACAATTTATCCTGAAAACATATGATTATGTCTGTGTCTGAAGTATTTTCCAAAAAGGTTTTTCCAGATGAATGCCAGCAAGGATAACTCATATCCATCATCTATTTAGGTTCATAAAGCATTTTTAGTACTAAAATTGATACATTTGGGATTGTCCACATAGATCCAGGATTAGGGTTTGACAGCAGTTCATCCAGAAGAATGGTCAACAAGGGTGTATAACTACATATCAACATGTCGAGTTTAATGAACAAATCTGAATTGTATTTGCTATTGCAAATACGCAGAGCAGAAATGTTAACAAGAAACCACCTCATATTCATTTCATTGAAAGCAGATAATTGTTTATCCCATTTCACAGAAGAAATACTTAGTACAAATAAAAAAGGAAAAAGGGGGACACTCAGTAGTATCTCTGGCCAATAGTAGTCTCAAACAAAATAAGATATCACCAAATTACAGGCGTAACAAACTGTTAAAAACACTCTTTCGCCAGTTTTATGCTGAGCCTTCCTCTTGCTTTGCTTCATCTGACTTTTGGTTTGATGGGGCTAATGGTGATGGAGAGCCCTCCACTCCCATCTCTGCTTTTAGGTCGTTGATGCTCTGCTCCAGCTCATTTATACGGTTTCCCATTTCATCAAGTGCTTTGGAGTTAAGTAAACAATAGATGTCTTAACCTTCACAGTAATACTAAAGTAACAAACAATCTATTTCCATTGAAAGTATTGCCATAAAAAAGCAAAAATATAACAAAGTTTCAAAACTCTTCAGATCTGTCCAGCAAAACAGTTATTAGACATCACAGTCTCACAAAGCTTCTTAACCTTGCAGTCTAAGATTTCCCAATAACTTGACAAATAAACAATAAAGTATAGATTACTTTTGACCTATTTATGTAACGATAAAATTAAAAAGCTCAACAAAGGGGAAAAAATAGATAAATTTGTTAAGAAACGTATCATTTACTACGAGCCATTTACTTCATCCATTTGCACTTCAGCGACATTTCATATATTTCACAGTGTTGCTATCTTATGAAAAAAACATATTTCTACGAAATTTAAGAAAACATCGAAAGGATATTCTTTGTGATAATGGAATCAGACATTGTTTGAAACCTGGATTGCTGCAACAAAAATCTTTGTGAGCAACAGAAAAGTATTCCAACAACAGAGTTCAATTATAACTCACCATTTGTTGAAGAAGGTTTTGCACCTGCAAAAATCATTCAAAGAACTCATTACTAAAGACTTATAAGCAAAGTACGTCAAAAACCACAGCAAATAATTGCTGAATTACATCCAACAGAGACTAAGATCCGACTTGACAATCCAAAAAGTTCCGAAGTAATCAAATGGTTCTAGCAAAACAGCATACATTAAAAGCAGTCATTATTCATGTTATGGAAAAGGCTTGATGAACTCACAAAAACAGTCATATCAGCAGTGCTTTGCTTTGAGTCTTCTGAGTTATGCCCATCCTGCAAAAAAGTAGCAATGGCATATGACATGTACACAAAACTAACCTCTAACTCAAATAGTTTAACACAAAGCATGCAGTTGACCAAATTGTCAAATATCTCGAAACTATAATCCTCTACCAACGTAAAACAAATCATCAAAATATTGGGTTGAAATTGCATAAGAATTATGAAAAAGCAATTGTATGCCGTTGAGTCAAAGGGTGGGGTCTCAAAATAAGTAAAGCTCTAATAAACGTCATAAAACCCACGCTAAACATTCATAATAAGCCCAGAAATTAAAACCCTAACGCCAGCATTGCAAGCATAACCAATTTTAATCCAACAATACTAACATTTTTTTTAAAAAGGCATAAAAATCAAACGAGATAAGAGCAAGAAAAGCATGATTGTTAAACACCCATAAAGATTCACAAGTTTTTAGATAAAAAGGGGTCTAAAACAAGTCAGAAAGAACGCTCTTCATATCAAAACCTTCATTGAACATGATAAGACTTCAGATCGTAAAATTTCTTGGGAAATTAAAAGAATTGGAGCAAATGATAGCGTGGAAAATGAATAGTTCTAGATTTTAGAAAAATAAACAAAAAAGAAATAAAAAGAAAATAAATTTTACCATTTTTTGACGGTGGATCTTGGGTTGTTGTTCACGCTGCTCCTCAGTTGCTAACCGTAGCTTCAATTCGAAACCTTAGAAGCGTTGAGTTAAATCAGAAAAGATCGCTGCTTGCTTATTTTAAAGGCGGATGGCGGCGTTCCTTTTTCATCCCGGCCAACACCTTTAATTTACCTATATGCCACTCCCTCTTGAATTTCTTTTTTTTTTTTTCCCTAATAACATTGAATTCTATGAACTAATCCCAAAAAAAAAAAAAAATCGATTTCTATAATTCTGTTAACTATATTTTTAACTGTTTTTAAAATGCTCTTTTAGCTTTAAAAATCGATGGAAAAAATGACAAAAATATATAAAAAAACATTTATCAATAGAATGTTTGGCTTTTTTAGCTGCTTTATTATATTATTATAGATTATAAATTTATGGTATTACTACTAATCTCCTGCTCACTATTTTGGAAAGAAAATATTTGAAAAAAAAAAAAAGAAAAAAGGTTAACGAATATTGAAGTTATAGCCTGATGGCATTTTTGTCATTTGAGAACATTAATGCGAAGCCCAATTGGAGCGGAAAAGCGCATTCAAAATTCAAATATATGGGCTCAGGGGCTTTCCTACCATGCTGTTCAGGAATGGACCGGACACAACCGGCATAAGTAACTAAATCTAATCTGCTTTTGTATTTTAAGAAATCAAGGATTGATAATTTGAGATCGTTTCACTGGGTCGAGTTAGACACCCAAACCAAATTACAAGCGGTAGAAATTCCATAAAAGATTTCTTCATCAGTTTCACAATAATAGATCTAATAATATTTTATATAATTATATAAATATGATATATATTAAATTAAAAAATATTTAAAATTTATCTAATACGGATTATAAATAAATTAAAATTAATAAAAATATAAAAATTTTTTAAATACGATTATAATCGATAAAATATATAAATATAATACGAATATATAAATTATGAATTTAGTTTGTTCTTTTAACGGCGATTAATTGCAACCAAAGATTAACTTTTGTTGCTTTACATCAATTTTCGTGGCTTCGTGGATATCTTACAATTACACTGCCAGACGACTCTTACAATTTGATGCGCGCTGCCAGCCCAGAAGCCGGCAACTAACGTTGCGACGCTTTCACATGGGGTGGCCTGATTAAGTGTGGGAAAAGATTGCATGTGGAGGACTTGATTTCAGATATAATTTGGATTACATTTAGCAGATCAAGTACAAAATTTTCACAGGCGAACCAAAATCCTTTTCCGCAAAGCGATTTAGCACTCGCGTAAGGATTTTCGGGTGTAAAAGACCATAAACCCCTCTGTATAACTAACTGAAGACAAAGGAGTGGAACAGATGAGTAACAGTTGATGGATAGACATTCCAAATTTCCAACACTTTCGTTTTCCATAGATTTGCTAGCTTTGGATAGTGAATATGCAAATTTTACCAATGCTTAAGAGATGGGGTAAATGATAATGGAAATCAAGCAAACATCTCAAATTACCATGTTTCCAGCATTTAGAATAAAGACATCTATTTTAGATACCAACAAACCTAACTACATCGCAAACAAAGACATGGTGACAGTATACATTATATATGTTAGTCACCGAACTATAAAACACAAGAAAATTCCATACCGCATCAGTCTTTACATAGATTAATAAGACGATCCCCAGGTTTATCATATATAAAATCCCAAACAAAATCTGCAACCAATAACAAAAAAGAAGAAGAAAGCATAAGTAACTGTTTTACACAAGCACAAATCAGAGGTAAGAAATTCAGTTTACCTAGTATTAATATCAACTGAGCTGGAAAAACCGGTCCTCCTCGAACATACTGAATAGCAGAATAAATGTAAAGGAAACCAGCTGGGTAGACAAGTGGCCCAGCGTCTCCTTGCAAGTTCTTTTAACCCTTTCTCCTCCAGGAAACCCACTTACCTGTCGTCTTAATAAACATTAATTCTGCACTATCCCATTAATTAAAAGCTAATGACTGAACCAACCTAAGAAAAAGAAATTAGCTTTGACTATTATAAAGGAACCACACCTGAGACATGTAGGAGTCCCACTTCGTGACTGAAAATTAAAACGTGAAACATGTCACCAAAAGAGTTTAATTGTTCAGGGGAGGAAAAAAGAAGTGATAAAATGTAAACTTTGGGATCTTGCAAGGGACGTAGGCGACGATGAAGGAGACTAGGAGGCAATGAAAAGCCAAGCCAAACCCATTGCCGTTTTGGGGTTCTTGAGAAGTTTAGGGATCATTGAAGAAGCAGCAGCATCTTTCCTCCGCGAACCTTTAGCATGAACAGAAGCTGAATTCTTCACTTCCATGGGATGAAATGAACGCTAAAGAAAATGTTGCCGAAAAGACTTGGTTTTGATTGGTTCATCTGCAGTCCGTTAATGGGTTAGGCGTCGGCGGCAGATTGGTCCCCTTTGATGTTCGAGCAAATCCAATTGGACGTCCAAGTTGGTTTTAGTTGTGTTAGGGCTAAATAAAAGACCCAAAGGAACAGGCCCAGATGTATACTTTCTTATAATATATAAATATACATATATATCGTAATTTTACGAAGCCAAAAGGACAAAGAAAGTGAACACATTAGCGCTACCGCCACGCCACCGTTCAGTATCATTTACTAAAGTGAAGAGAAAAGCGGCGAAGCAGCTCTGTTTTTCCCTCTTATTTTTTACATTTCAGTGAAGCACTAAATCTCGACGCAACGTTTAGCTTACTGCTGCGCCGATTCTGGACTCATAACAGTAATATGGCGTCCATGATATTCTCTGATCCTTCGTCCTCCGCCGCTGCCCGCCTCCTGCCTTTTACTCATGTCAGCAACTGCGTCGTTTCCCTTCAACGGTTTGTGGGTCCACTCTATGTTGGCCGACTCACCACTAACTTTCCTAGAACCCTCTCCATTCACTCTCCTCCTTTTTCTTCCCGGTTCATCACTGGTACGGGAACTCTTCATAAAAGTTTTCAATTTCTTCGACTATAAATTTAAAAGGCCCTTCTGTTGTATTTTCATTTGTTCTTTACCGCTATTTTATGTCACTCGTGCATTTTGTCAAACAATTGGTGTGCATTATAAATGATTTTTAATATTTAATGACAGTAATTTCTTATAATAATAATGTGGATAGTTAAGGCAAATTACGGTTTGTTGTTTACAGCTGCAATGGCTACTGACCCATCTGCTAAAGTGATTGATGGGAAATCAGTAGCAAAGCAAATAAGAGAAGAAGTAAGTGCTGAAGTAGTGAAAATAAAGGATGCAATTGGAGTTGTTCCTGGGTTAGCAGTTATCCTAGTTGGGGATAGGAAGGATTCTGCTACTTACGTGCGGAACAAAAAGAAAAGCTTGTGAATCTGTTTGGATTAATTCTTTTGAAGTGCATTTTTCTGATGATGCTTCGGAGCAAGAAGTTCTCAAGTTTATCTTTGAATTCAATGATGATCCTTCTGTTCATGGCATTCTTGTGCAATTGCCCCTACCTTCTGTATGATTCTAATAATGAAAACCTATATTTTTCTCCTCTTTATGTGAACCATTCTACATGTATTGGGGCTTGAATGCTGGAACTTATGATGGTCTAGAGAAATTAAGCAGCTTTATTGCTATCTGTACTGTGCTTTATATTTTGCTTTGAAATAGCTAGTGCAATATATTTAGCTATTGCATGATCTTGCTGTCAATCTGAGTTTTGCCAAAAATATTACATGTTTAAAACCCATTGAAAGAGATGTCGATAAGAAAGTAGTTTGGGGGTTTGACTGAAAAAGACTATTTATCTCCCTCACCTTTACTGCTCATAAAAGCTGCTTTAGTTGTTTCCAGCTCAATCTTTTTCCTATTATTTTTGTTGAAAATCCTTGCAATAGAACCTCTATTAGATTTTGGGCTTTACATATTTGCTTTTCCCTCCTTGGCTTTGTTTTACATGTGATATATGACATTGCTCTTGATGCTGTTTCATTGGGTTTCTACCAGCATATGGATGAGCAGAACATTTTAAATGCTGTTGCCATTGAGAAAGATGTGGATGGCTTCCACCCTTTGAACATTGGTCGTCTTGCTATGCGAGATAGAGAACCCCTGTTTGTTCCATGCACTCCTAAAGGATGCATAGAGCTATTGCATAGATATGGTGTTGATATCAAAGGAAAGAGGGCTGTTGTCATTGGCCGGAGTAATATCGTTGGAATGCCAGCTGCTTTATTGCTGCAAGTAATGACTGTTCTCCAAATAACTTGTATTACCTCAAGAAATAGAGTTTCATATTTCTTTTTCCCCCTAACAGTTCTTGATGTTGACAGAGAGAAGATGCCACTGTAAGTATTGTCCATTCTAGAACCAAAAATCCTGAGGAAATAACGAGACAAGCAGATATCATAATATCTGCTGTGGGGCAACCAAATATCGTGAGGGGTAGCTGGATAAAGCCTGGTGCTGTTATCATTGACGTTGGTATTAATCCAGTTGAGGTAATTGGACTTTTCCCCTCTTTTCTTTTGTTCAATTGTTTTCTATCTACAAGTTCTCTTATCTGTTTTCTTGTAACTTGGTTACTAAGACTTAGAGTTGGTGACTTTTCACAGTTAGCTGACAAGTTTTATATGTATTCATGTGAAAGGATGCAAGTAGTCCTCGAGGATACCAGTTGGTTGGAGATGTTTGTTATGAGGAGGCCTGCAAGATTTTAGCAGCTGTTACTCCAGTTCCAGGGGGAGTAGGTCCTATGACTATAGCAATGCTTCTCTCTAACACGCTCAGTTCAGCAAAGAGGGCATACAACTTCAAGTGAGCATTTTAAAGATGTACAAGTTTTATTTATTTATTTTTTTCTCTGTTGAGAAAGAATCCATTTTACTCAAGTGGAGCTTGTGGTAACTGACTCTTCTAAGTATCCAGTTAGAGCCTCCTTTTTGCTGCTCAATTCCTGCTCTATACAACTAAGAAATTAAGACAAGTTCTAATATAGGTGTCTGTAATCCTGGAAGAAAATTGTTATTTAGCCCATGGGAATGTATAATGCTATAATTTGCAGTATCGTAACCTAAGCTTGATAACAAGACAGATTTTCCAGAATCTTAACCTCAGCTTATGATATGCAATATGAATAAATGATTTTTTCTTTAAATTTGGGTCAGAGGCTGAACACGCACATCTTTAATTGCAAATTTCCTGTTCTTGAGCATATTGTCAAATATGTACAATTTTCATTCTATGTAAGAGATAAATGGGTGTATTAAGCAATATGTTTTGCCCCTTCTTTGGCTTTAATGGACATCTCTGTGCAGAATGAAGACATACTGTGACATTTAATTCAGCAAGCTATCGTACCTTTGGCCGCCTCCATTCTATAGCACCAGCAAAAAAGACAAGGGAGAGTAAGCAGCTCCAATCTCTATAGCTTTCAGGTTAGGAGGATTTCCTGCAACCTAAACCAATAAAGAAATTCAAATGTAAACACTAAATAGATAAATGTAATAGGAAAAGACCCATTGCAGTTGAAAAAAGACCTCACCCTTAGAGGAGCAGCCATCAGTCATTTTTCTCCTCCTCTCTTTCGTGGAATCCCAAGCCTCAAACAGCATTTCGGAGTTGCCACCACCACCACCAAGAAGGGGGAAAAAATAGAGCAAGTAGGCTAGAAAAGAGAGAAGGAATGGCCAAACGTGACCGAAGATCGTTAGCGGAAGCAGTTTCGTTCCCTCTGTCATCTACTTGTTTGGTTCAGGTGATCATAGTTATGGCGCTTCAACCCCCCATGGCTTATTCTTATAACGTGCATGGCTTCGAGTTTCTTTTTCTGCTTGGCTTGTTTGGGCTGAAAGTGAATTCCACAAGAAGCCAACTGCTTTCTACCTTCACCTGGCTCAGCTAGGATTGAGCTTGGCTTGGCTACCGGTTGTGTTTTGTGGATGGGAGCCAGTTGGGTCGGGTTGGTTGTGTGCTTGGCGGTGTTTGGAGCTCTGGTTGGGTGTTGATGGGATTTCACCTAGGAGAGGTGAATCCCATAGCTTATGACTTGGTTAAGCTCTGTTTTGCATGGAACTGCGTTCTTGGCCATTGTACATCCAAAGCTTGTTTTCCTCTTATACATATTGCACAATCTTTTTCCTGTAAACTAGTAGCGCTGCTATTTACGCCCTGCAAAAGGTAGGATTTGGGGGGTTTTTCTATTCCCTTTTTATTAACTGGGAATTTTAGTCTTCTGAATGTCGTGTCAATTAATACCACCAAGTTGTTCATTTGTAAAGAGATACACGTCCAGATGATTTATCTTGCATAAGTTTTTTAGTTATATTCAATTTTACCGAATTCTTTAATGGATATTTTGTAGTTGAATTTCTTTACCTTTGATTGTTTCTCTCTTCTATAGTGTTGTCTTTGTTCCAACTGTTTGCTTTAAGGTTTATCCAAAACCTGAATCCGACGGGTTGCACTTACATCATCCATGAACAGTTTTAAGTTTTGATTCAAGTCCCAAAAGCTTCATATCTCTAGCATCAAGTATAAAGTAAGCATCTCACATGGTGGATTTAACTTTTGACAGCAAGGAGTTTGCTCTACACTCACAAAACTGGATCGATGAAGAGAATAAGAAAACGGAAAAGCACATAGAAATATTGGAAGGTACATGTCCGGTGAAGCGAGCGCTGTTATGATCAAGATAAGTTTAAGATCCTTAAGGAAGAAGAGGAAGTGAGGACCAAGAAAACGATAGCGATGAATCCATTGAGAAACAAGAGGATCGAAGATGCTCATCAACTGCAATAAACATCACTGATTCATGATGCACCAATATTATACTTGCATTAGTATTCATCTGTCTGATAGAATTCTGGCTAAGAATCTAAGTGCGATAATCTCAGATCCAAGTTTGCCGATATATTACAAAGGCAGCTGACTAAATAATGGGCTCTGTTTTCCTTTGTAAAAACAATAAGAACTTTTAATTTCGAACACGGATAAGGAACAAAAGAATACAATTTCTACTTACCTAAAACATAAAATTCCCATTGCATACACCTCATTTGAACATCATAACTTATGATTTAGCAGTATAAGACCTCATAGACAGCCTATATCATCAAGAAGATGATACCTTAACCGCTTTAAAAGCTGGATGAAGCAGTCCAAGTTCATCTTTCACCTCAAGCGGATTACCGGTCTCATTGCGAACTCTCTTAACCCTTCTACTGGCCAAAGACTTGTGAGTAAACCCATAAATCTGAAGAATCTGATTATCCCCGAAATTGAAGGCTCTATCCATCTGCTTCAGGCACCTCTCAACCGGGTAATCACCGAACTTCCCACATGGTTTACACCCCACAAAGTGAGTCACCAATGGCCAACGATGATCGCCTAAACCTGGATGATAATTCTCAATCATTTCCTCATACCTATCAACCAAAATCCCCCAATAACCGTGCAAATAGTAAGCACTCTCTAAGTAAACCTTATCACCCCACTTGTCCCTTTGAGTAGCCAACAAATAAACCATCGCAGACTGATCATCAGCTTCGAAAACAGGACGATCCTTAAGTTCCCTAGTCAAGATCTTCCCTGCTTCTTCCCTAATCTTCCCTTTAGGACCCATTGGAGCCCAAGCATCAAGAATATCAAGTGCCCATTGACCATTCCTCAACAAAAAACTTCCAGTATTTAACCCAATCCAATTCTTTTGATCATAAACCATCTCATTCCAGCCGTGCATTACCAAGTTAGAGTCTTTATACCTTTCCCAAGGAACCTCAAATGCCATGTCGGTAAACATTGCGTCACTATCCATCCACCAGAGGAATTCTACCTCCGGATGCGAAAGCAAAAGCTTTCGAAGCAAAGGTAGTTTGGCCCAAAACCCTGCCATTTCCGCATCTAACAGCGCCATGTTGTAAAATACCTCGATCCCGTGTAATCTACAGTAATCGATCTTGTTCTTGATTGATTTTAGTAAGTAATGATCACCAACCGGATTATCGCACGGTTTGGGAGATGAACCTGTGACTAAGAGAACTCTCGGTTTGTTTGGACCAATGAAATTTGGATAATTAGGATTTTCCTTCAGCCATTGAGATCGTTGCTCGTCCCAATCGGAGATTTTGGGCCCGAGGGAATAGGGCTTGTTCGGGTCGGGTTTCGGGTCGTCGGATTCCTCGTCGACTAAGATCTTAGTTATGTCGAAATCGTTGTAATTGTTGGTCTCGGTGTCGGCGTCGATGGCAGCGTGGCGATCGGATGACGTCGTTTCAACTTCTTCGAGGACGCGATGCGGCTCAGCGCGTTTCCGAGAATAAAAGTGGTCACGGATCTCGATCAAGTCTTGCTCTGGAGTCCCGAACTTTCCGGCACCGATAGTGCCTCGTAGAACGACTACGGTGAGAACAAGGCAGAGGATCGTGACCTTGCAGTGACGGAGAGCTCTGTGGATCTTTCTAGATCTTTGAGCTCCCAAACACTTGTCTATCATCTTTCCAGTCTAGGTTCAAACACCAAAAAATGCCGGACTTGATAATAGAGAATCGAGAACCCTAGGATTTGGTAGATATCTGAGAAAGGTTTCAGAGGCCTTTTTATTAAGGAAGAAAAACGCGTTCCATTGTGATCCAAAACATCCCTTTAGGATTGATGTGAAGACAGCTTTCAGAGTTTGATTTGTTTTCCGACACTAAATTTGAAGACAGCTGTTGGGAAGATGCCGGGACCAGCCGCTATGTAGTTAAAAAAAAAAAAACTTATTAGGGTTAAATTTGTCGGAGAGCGTTTCTTTATCTTTCTACTTTTACACTTTACAGCCCCCGTGGATTCTACGCCGTTGTTTTAAGATCTCACCGCAAATGGGGAACCTTGTTTTCAAATTGTGAATTTTTTTTTTATGAAATAAAAATAGATAAATACTGACAGTTGTTTATTTTATTTGAAATAATAAATATTTTGTATTAATTATAAGAGAATATACTAAAATTATATAAAATTTGGTTAACCTAATTTACCCCATTGTGTGTTTTACACGTGAAATCTGTTTTTGAATGTAAAATAATATAGGTTGTTATATACCCTTTTTTTTGGTCCGTCCCCAGGCGGAAGGTCTTTTCATTTGGGCCTCTTCCTCTGTATTCACCACGTAACATTAATTGAACAGGCCGATAGATTACTGATTCAGTCAGTAATTTTCCGAAGCTTGGCACTTGGACGTATTGGCTACAGTCATCCAGCAGCCATTCGGAACATCATGCTTTAGACAAGCAATTTACAGAGATACCTTGATAAATGATGCTGCTTTGCTTTGTATTGATGCCCTATCGTCCCTCTTACCAACTGCTTTTAAGTGCTTATAGACTTGATTTTGATTATATTTTATAATATTTTTCTTTAAAGAAATGTAAAGTTATTTTATAAATAATTATATTTTTAAATAATAAAAATAATTTAAAACAAATAATCATATCGTTTTATAGTTCTTGTTTCATCAAATGTTTTTATTT
>JBBYHO010000003.1:8778735-8789892 GCA_038382025.1 Adansonia gregorii | reverse complement strand
TTTTTTTTTCTAGGAGAAAACCTCAGCATCTAAAGATCTCAGTGCTTATTCAAACCTAAAACTAAAAGCATGGTTGAGTCGGTGCCCGCAATCAAAATGATATTAATTTAATTAAAATTTTAATAAAAAATCAAATTATAAAGATAAATTAATAATTTTATTTAAAAAACTAAAATCATATTTATCTAATTTTTTACTTAAAAAAATTGCGGTTAATTACTTTTTTTTAAATTACTCCTTTCACAATTTTCAACTTTCAATTTAATTTTTTTACTTACAAAATAAATTTATCGTAATTTAATTTTTATATATATTATGTCATCTATATTATATAAAAAATAAATATAATATGTTTAATTATTTATGTTTTAAAATTTAATAAAAATTACAAAAAATTAAATAAAAAGATATCTTTTAAAAAATAATACAAATAAATTTAAATAAATTTGGACTATTAACTTATAATATGAATAAAATTAGTAAAGTTTAAAATTTATATTTCTAATAAAATGAAACTTAAACATCCACATATAATATATTAACTTATAATATCAATAAAATTAGTAAAGTTTAAAATTTATATTTCTAATAAAATGAAACTTAAACATCCACATATAATATCATAGCATATTTAAATCTAAAATCTACCATGAGGATCCCCACTTAATATCATAACATATTTAGAGCTAACTTAAATTTCAATTCGGCCCATAAAACACCTTTATTTCTAAGCGAGCAACATGTAATTTCTGAAATCTCAAGTCTACATATACATACATATATATATATATATATATCATATAGTAAAGAAATATCTGAATGTGTGTTTCCTGACAGAGGACACGTGATCTTAATAATAAATTTAATAATTTATATATTTTATTATATTATAATTATATTTAAAAATTTTTATATTTATAAAATTTAAAAATATATTTATATTAGCTTTTGCCTCCCAAGTTTTTCTATTTTTTAAAGACCACTGCGACTGTCGCTCGTTTTGGCAATTATCCAAGCTTTAAAATCTTTTGGCTTCGACAGTCCTATCGCTTTTCGACAATTCTCATCTAAATAGAAGTCTTTTAAAATAATAATACTATAGAACACACTGTATATATGGGAGTGGGTGCTAAATTGCAATTGCGAAAAACCTTTTATTGAAGAATCTGCTCTGAGATCCCATGTCACAGAAGGCTCTAGAATCACGCTACTCAATAGGCTCCTGCACGTTCCAGCTCCATTCATGGAGACCTTTCCACCTCCCACAATCCCTCGACTCATCCGATCCCCAACATACCCACCCAAAACGCTCCACTAATGGCTTCCATTCCAAGCGTCCTTGCCTCTCTGATCGCACCACTTCTTTCTCCATCGACCTTTCCAAACTAACCCTCCTCGACGACGACAACAACGACAACCCAATCGCCGCAAATCCCAAGAAAAGTAGCTTCAGGCTGTTTGCAAGGAAACGCCGCCGACGTGGGTCAAGATCGGTGTCGGGTCGGAGCTCCGATCGGAGTGGAACTCGAAGGTGTTCCGTGGGGGCGTCGGCGGCGTATGGGACCTGTTCTGATTTTCCGATGGCCGTTGGGACGGATTCGAGTGGGGAATTGTTTGGGAATGTTGGGGATGCTTATTGGGCGTCTGATGTGAGCGAGGCCCGGCATTCCAGAAGAGAAAAAGGGGATGGTGGGTGGAGAGAGAAGGAGAATTTAGTCGGAGTTGGGGCGCAACTTGGGGGTTTTGAAGCTCAAGGGAATGAATCTGGTTATGGAAGTGAGCCCGGGTATCGGGGGGATGCAGAGTTTGGGTATGGGGATGAGGTTGATGAGGAAGAAGAGGATGCTCGCTTGTTGTTTTGGGGGCATCACTTTGAAGGTATTGCTAATAATCATCTTGTTATTTGATAGCTTTGATGCTTATTTTGTACTTCTTGCAATGTTTCTGGGAATTCTTTTGGAAAATGCAGTTTACATATTACGAATCGATGAACTTTAGAATGAGGATTTTTGTTGGCGTAATTGTAGAAAATAGCAATACCTTCTCTCTTTTTCAGTTTTCTCCGGGTAATGTGGTCAAGAGTAAAGTGTTCTAGACGCTGCTATCAGTGGTGCATAAGTACGAAGATTTCAGAATGTATACCGATTTCCCTTATCTGACTGACAATGGTTAATTTTGCTGGAGTTCTACTGGATTTTGCTCCTCTTTCTTAGCTGCATAACGAATTTCGGTAAAAAAGAAAAACACACTATTTGCACTAAATGAGCTTGAGTTGTAAATTGCATACCAGAAGTATTTGGATCAGCTAAGTATGAAACATGGGAAATTTAGGTTCCAGAGGCCAAGAATTTACGACTAGGTCTCTGAAAATTGTCGTATAACTTGGTAGCATTGTAGCCTGTCTTAAGCCAATTTGAGGATCAGATCAGTTCATATGACCAACCATATTTGGTGGTCATTGCCAATTTGAGTTGTGGCGGTTCTCTAATCTTTCTAGATGAGGAAAAATGGTCTGGCTTGAGTGGCAATTTCTTTGGAGTGAAATTTTGCAGCAGGCATTTTCTTGTTGGTAGTATTGATGCAAAAGTTACTTTCACACATTACGGTTGTAGACTCCTCCAACCTCTCTTTAAATTCTTTTTTTTTTCCCAATTTTAAAAGTGTTGCTTTAATACTCTTCCTATCCCTAATAGGCAATATAATCCTGTCTCATGAATCATAAAATTTTCCTTTTTGTATTTCAGAATTTATAAGCTGCTTTTCTGGACATGTTTTTACTGCAGGATCTATGATTTTTATTTCTTTATTTAGTTGATAATAGGAAGGAGCTATTAGACATAGAATAATAAGTACATGGTTTTAAAAAATTTACTGTTTGGCCTTGGCGTCTCCCTTTGCCTTGCTTGTTGGTTGCTTGTTGTTTCATGAACTGAATGCATTTTCCTTGCACCAGATGCATATTCTAAAACGGAAATTGTAGGGGCAAACACATTCTCTGATCAGAAAGTCCATCATAGATGCCGCCGCAAAAAAAATGATTATAGGATGGCTGATTCCATGAGGTAAATCATCCAGTTTTTAAATAATGATATACCCCCTTATAGCAGCTTGATCATTGTTTGTACATTGCGTAACGATATGTTGGCTTCTAGATTGCCACTTGAGAGTAATTGTAATGTATAAATAACCTTAAAATTCTTCAGGGCTTTTGCGGAGATGCTTTTGTACAATATTCTATTATATTAAGCATAGGAGATTTTAGATATGCATTAACATGGTAAGTTTTGTTATGTTGTTGTTAGGAAGAAACCAATGTAAATGTACTATTGAAATTCATGTTTCGTTCTCAGCTAAGGATGAAGTTCCTTTCTGAAGGTTACCGGTGACTCTTTTGCCTTGATTGGAGAATGAAATTCATTTAATCTTTTATAGCGAGCGAGTGAAATGTTTTGTATTTAAAGCAGAGTGTGACCATCACAATTTTGGGAGGGTTTTTGAAAAATGGCTTGGGCATTGGTATGCAAAGAGAAAACCCATATCAAAGAGCTCGGCCATTGTCCATCAATTGCTCCAAGTTACATTTCAGCCATTTGAGAGATATTAACAGGAGCAGGATTTTTTGCCAGCACCTCATAATCCCAATGTTTAAATGGAGCACTCAAGTTCGTTGCCAATAATGTTCAAAAGATCTTTGTAGAATGCTTCGAGTGGATTGAAAGGTTATTAGCACAACCATAACTTAGTTAGAACTAGTAAAGTATCACTACAAAATTTCAGGGTCATAAATTTAATGACTTTGATCGTAAGAGCCTCAAGAATAATATTTTAGAGTTAATCTGTACAAATATTTTCATCTAATATATTGAAAATCACAAGTAAGGTCATGAATTATTTATTTAATTTAAAAAATATTATTATGAATAGTATATTAATTAATTTTAAAAAATATTTTAAGGACGATAATAAAACTCTAGAACAAATAATAATGCTACGCACTGTAGAATGTAGATTGACAGAAAGCAAATGACATCATGCCCAGACCAGCAAAAGTTGCATGCTATTCCTTGCAGTCCAAAATCAAAAGCCAAAAAAAAAAAAGAAGGTCCAGAAACTCTTATTCCTTTTTTAAAGAGTATAATATAATGAAATATGGATAAATTGGTTTTTAACTTAAATAACTGTATTCTCTAAAAAAAATTAAATTTGCAGCTTAAAAGTAAAACTATTAGCAGCTTTATCATATATATATTTTCTCCGTCCGGAAAGAGAATTTTATTTTTAAAAAATATTAATGATTATTTAGTGTTATTAGTTAAATTGATATAAAAATAAAAGGAAGGGTTTTAGCTTGACATGTCTATCATTGGACTAGACGGCAACTTAAATTTTGTAAATTTTTTTATTTTTACAAAATTTAGATACTTTTAAAAATTATTTTATTATTTACATATTAAAACATTAAATGTTATTTTTATTTTTATAATAAAATTTAAATAATTATTTTTATTTGATATGGGTAAGAATGTAAAAATGCTGTCCTAAGCACGACCTAGGACAGGTGTAAAAAGCAATAGCCTGCCAAATCTGTTGCAAATGCTAACAAACTGGAAGTGAAGAGCTGAAGAAAGAAGACCCCGTGGGGGGGGGGGGGAGAGAGAGAGCGGGAAATGCCGAAGTGGTAAGAGAAGAGGCACTAAGCGCGTACAGGGCTCTGTTAAGAGCTACGCGGAAATCATTCGCGGGCGACACCTTGATGCTGAACGCCTCCGCCTTCGAAGTTGGCCAGAAACTCCACACAAATCGTCACGTCATATCGGAGCCTGAGATCCAGAGACACCTAGAGGAAGCACGTGACGCCTCCTATTTCATATCCACCATGATCGTTCAAGCCAAGCTCAACGACCGTGGCGGCTACGGTATTTATATCATCTCCATTTTCATCTTATAACCAATTCACCATTTGCATTGCATTTGCATCCCCAATTTTATCCATCTCTAACGTGAATTAGGTGATAGTAGTATTTTAATTTCTATGATTATCACATGTTCGTCAGATTGTCTGCTTGAGTTCCTCTCACTTTTTAATATAGTTCTCGTTCTTTGCAGCACACATTGTTTCAATCATATGATTAGTGTATCTTTTAGTTAAGGGTTATAACTTTAAGCGCTGCTGCTGATTGCGCGGAGGTGAAGCCGAGTAAGGAGCATGCAGGAGCTACACTAGAGATCCCTTCCGAAGTGATCATCAGAAAATCTGTTCGACAGTCGAAACAGTAAACTTGGGCTTTTATCAGATACGTTCAGTCTGGCCCTGTTTGTTTGCTTCGGCTAGTCTGCTAAAGGTTAGATATAACCCTCTGATTTCTATTTTTTTTTTTCCTGTTTTGGGCTACTTGGTAGAAATATTTCCGTTTCTTTGTATAATTCCATCAAATTGGTGTCCATCCAATCAAAAACCATTTTTGATTGGTTGCTCAAAATTTAAAACAAAGTTAACAATTCTGTGAAATTTCTTGCCTTGGTTTATGCGGGATCAATAAATTTCAGTATTTACCATGAAATACTGAGAAAGCAATGGCTAAATGATCATGGAAACAAGAATAGCCTCTGCAGTCTCTATTCCTTTATTACTTAACAGAATCCAGCCTTTAACCATTGTGCACCATCCGATGTATCAAAGCCTGGAGTGCAAGAAATATCATAATCTTTCAACAAAAAAGTTTTTTTTTTTTTTCCATGAATTCAAATAACGGAAAAAGGATATAAAGGGTAAAACAGTTTTGCCTATCATCATCAGATATATTATTATATTTCTTCTGATAAAGTAAGAAGTCTTCCCACTTGTCCAAGTGATAATTAAAAAGATTAACAGATTGTATTTCTCTTCTTATATCAAAATATATGTATCTTCCACAACAAATGTAAGCAAATATTCAAGAGTAAAAGACAAAGTGGGAAAGGAAAAAGGAAAAATAAAAGGCTTAACTGGCACAAAAAGCTTATCAGATCCTCTTATGATGATCTCTCTCACTTTAGTTGAGCACCTTTCCCTTGTACAGAAGAGAACATGACTAATGATAATTGTCATGTCATTTAATGAGCAAATTGAAGTTTTATCCTTCCATTTTGCTAATTATCTTTATCTTGCTTTGGCTTTGGTCGATAAACTCGTAACCTCCGGTTGGGAAAAGCTTAAATGATCCTCAAGGATTCCGAAGTCAAAAAAGGGATGTATTACAGGCTAATGATGATGTAACATGACCATATGGTAGTGTATTTCAGCTGAATAAAGGCTCCAGATCTTAAATCAGTATGATAATAAAACCACAGGCACCAAAAATATTTTGTTTCCGTGCTTTATTCTATCAGCTTTAAAAAGTTCCCTTTCTTACTTGATTGTTCAGTCTTGCTTGTGCTTTCAATATTTTTAGGCAAATGGATCATCAACATTCAAATCTCCTATTGATTCAGGAAGAAACACTGAAACATGTTAAATCCACCTGGTCAAAGCCAAACAATAAATCGTCCAGGAAATTTTTGTTGCTACCATTTTTCCCGTCTGCTTCATAACGGCGTTGTCGTTATTTAATACCCAAAAGAGTTCACTTGAAAGGTGATCGAAGAGATTTTGTACCCAACAACAAAGGCTAGAGGAAACTTAGAAGTTGGCCGCTGACGGACTCGTTTACTTTAGGTAAGTTATTGACGAGTCACAGTCAGGCCCAAAGTGACATTCGGCTTTAATACAAAACTAAAGGGCTTTGCGTGAAGTCCAAGCCTGCCATTGTCAAACCATTAGATTAATGCGAACGCTATTATTTCACTGCATTAGGATCATTAAAAATTTTTTAAAATGACAAGTTATTGAATTTAAGCTCTCTATAATGCCCTTTATTTATTCTTCCATTGTTAATCGTTAGATTGAACTTTGTAAGAAATTAACAAGACGTCCATTCCGACAGATATTGGCTTTAAACTTAAAAACATTTTCACATATCATCATCAAATTTAACAGCTTCTAATCTTGTGCAGTTATTTTCATTTGAAGGATGATAAAAATAAATAAATAAAAGAACAAAAGCGCGGTAAATTTTACATCTTCTTGACCTAATACTACTGTGTGGAATTAGTTGGTTCGAATTTTTCATTTGGATCTCAATGAGGCCGGCCGCGAGTAAACTAAAGTCTTGAAGACCCAACACTCCAACAGAGACATGCGCCTTTTTTCCCCCCACTTTCAAAGCTCAAGGAGACGACGTATTGAGAAAGGTAATTAAAAGTAGAGTGCTCTCCGAGCTTTGGCTTTCGAAGAGGGGGAACAAAGGAAAAAAGGCAATTTGCAAGCAAATAGGCGTAGCCATGTCCTACACATTTGGTTCCCGAGAGCTAAGACAAAGGCACGTCCGTTGTTTTGTTTTAAAGGAAACCAATACAGTGGCCAATTTTGCGTTATAATAAGGTTGGGTGCAAAACGTTAGAAATAAAATGAAAGCTAATTAACGATGCAATTTACCATTTATATACTAAAGACGATGTTAATGAAAACTAAGTAACAAAATTCAAGATGTCGTTTCTCCAATTATATTATATTATTCTTCAACACTTTTAATTCCTCAAAGTGAAAGACATTGTCCCAAATAGCATGCACTACATTTACAATATATTTTACTAATAATAGGAAACCACTCCTTCCTTTTATTTTCAAAATATCACTTTTGTAAATAACAATAATAATAATAATAATAATAATAATAATAATAATAATAATAATAATTTTTCTCGTTCATAGTATTTGAAGTTATTTACTTATTTTATTGTTTAGCTTCTTTGACGTGTACTAGATGCAAACTCCAAAATTAGTATATTCATATCATAGTCATATATTTTATCGTATCATAATAGTGTTTAAGATTTTTTTAGGGGTATTTATATCCATTTTAATATGTTTATAACTCGTATTATATAAATTTTAAAAATTACTCGTGTTATGTTGTATCATATTTTTTTAACTTTAAACGTATCATATTGATATGATTATATCAAATATTCTCAGATTTAATTGGACAAAATCATAAAATATAAAGGAAAAAAAAAGGAATCCAAAGGGACAGATGAATGGACAAGGAAATCTTGATAGTATACTATATATAATTGAGGGAGGGAACCTTCTATTCTCCATTACCTGGTCAATCATTTACGAGGTCAAGCACTAAAAAAACCATGTTATTTTTAAAAGGAAGTGGGACAACATAATATATATATATATATGTTTTTTTTTACAAAATTATAAATATAACCGCCACTGCATCATTACTAAAATTATAATAATCAACAATGAAACCACTTGCAAAGCAAATATACATATATATAAATGAAGTCTTAAATTATATTCCCAAGATAGAAAATTGGAATACTACCAAATTCCACGTTATTTTTAAGTCATATATTATTAGAGAATATTGAAACTCGTTTTCCACCCGCCATGAACTGCCAACCACTATAACTCTGTATGCTTTGCTTGGAACCGCTTGATTAATTCATTAAATTTCATAAAAACCACTGATTCAATCTTGGAATATATAGAAAAATCTTACGATTTTTTCCCTTTATTTTTTGTCATCTTCGTTTTTTCTTTTCGTTTGTGGGAGATTTACCGAAAATTAATAATTGAGGGATTAAGTTTTTCTTTTGTTTATTTTTCCTTTTCATTATTTGTTAATTGTCATAAATCTTAACTCAAAAATATTAGAACAGCCTTCACCAGTTAGCGAAGCTGGAAGCCAAATGCAAAGAATCATCGACAGTTTGTCCCAGTTGTATCCGATTCATCCATTGTAGACGACACCTGACTCTAAAGATTCCACCAAAAATGCTTGTATAAAAATCTGAATTGTTGATGCGGAGCACCATTTTCAGGTCTCCAATTAGAGACCGCAAACATTATTTTCATATTTTGTTTTGATCCAATTTATCGCTTATGAAGAAGGTATTCTCATAGTGATCAATTTTTCAAACGAGTCCAAATCAAAAGTAAATTCAAGAAAAGTCAGGATCAGATTGAAATAAAAACGAACGAACGAACGAAATGACGAGGGTGAAACGCTAATGACAGACGTCACTGAATTTGTCCACTGCCCGCAGGAAAAGGCTATTTATATGTTAGGAGGCTGCCTTCTTTTGCTTTTTTTTTTTTTCCCACCCTTTGATATGGGTATTCAATGGTTTTCGTGGAAGTCATTTTCCGAAAGTTATTAATTAGATGCCTGATTGAAGGAAGATTTCCGCCATGGAAATAGGATCATTTTTAGGCAAATGGCTGGCCACGTTTCACAGTACTCGTCTCAATTCACAATAATGCGACCGGTTCCCTTCAATGTAGCCCTTGCTATATGTCTATCAGATGTTACTTTTCTAGCATTTATTTTTTCTAAAATTTGACTTTATGAAAGCATATTAGAATTCAATCCATTGTCTTTTAACTCTTTCATTGTCATTTTACATATGTCCAAGATTCTTTTATTAATTGTAAATGCTAATTAAAGATATATTAAATTACAATGAGCTAAAACATAATAATAATAAAGGGAGAGTCAAAGCTATTAGAACTGCCTCTGTTTTTAAACTAAAGATTTTTGCATTACCATTATTATGTTAACACAAATTTTATATATATATATATACACATATATAGATATATTTTGTTATTAATGACAGTTTCATGAACACTATTGTAAAAATCAATTTATAACGATTTAGTAGATAAATTATCATTTCATATATCGTTAGTGAAGTTATTTTATCATATATTAATTTTTTTTATTAATCATTTGAAATAAAAACTTTAATAGAATATTTAGTATTGGTAACCATCTAATCACTCCTTGGTATAGAATAAGATATCGGATGTTTAATTTCTTAATTAATTACTTAAAACAATTACTACCACGTAAGTATAAATATGTAGGGTACAAACTAGCTGACAATTGATAAAATTCAATGTATATGTGATCCATACAAAGGTATAATTAAATCGAACCTGAATATCTCTCGTTTATACCTTAACCTACACCCATGACCTATCTAAAGTTTTTATTTAAATAAATAAAAAAAATAAAATGAGACATTACTGTCATGCTTTTTAACGACATGATGCTTGCATTTAAACTAGTAAAAAATTCTCAACAAATTAGTTAAATCATTTCTAAATTATCAGCTAATAATCAAAGTCTCAAAGAGGTCAAGGGTGAAGGCTCTGACGGTGGGTGGTGGATGGCTGATGATGGTGGTTGATAAATAAGAAAAAAGGGTGGCCAACGAAAAAAGAGGGTGGCTAAAACGTGGGAAATGAGGGAGCCAACAACGTTGCTTGAGATGGAATACTCCCAACGACATGCAATTCAAGTCCTGTCTTTTCGGGCCCCGCACTTGTAGATCTTCGTTTGTTTCTAGTGGTCCACCACCTACACCCCTCCTGACGCACCTGACCCGGGGATCAACTCTACAATTCCAAGTGCCAGCCGAAACCTGAACTTTTGGTTATGGTCCTTGGACCACCTTTCCTTCTGGTTTTGTAGTCTCAGGGTTCAAATTCCAAACCAGCTGCAACTTGTTTTTTCTGATGTGAGGAACATTGTTGAACAAATCTATTTACTTTGAATATATTAACACAACCGTCATCTTTATTTATGCCACCAAAATTAAGTGTCAACTTCAATGATATTGAAGGTTTTTAAGCTTAATTTGGTTAGAACTTCACCATCCATATAACGTTATTTGCGTAACATTTGTTCGGGTAAAAGTGAAATTATAATTGCTAATGGAGTAGCCCTTCATTTATCATGGTAGTAGTCATTAAGAACATTTATAGCAGAGGATTTTACTATTGTAAACAATTTAAGATGATTAATAAATGGATTGTGCTATATAAAGTCATACTTTTACGTTATACATTGAAAATTAACAATAAAATTATTAATTATTATATTCAATATAATATTATACTATAACTAATATATGTTAAATAAGTTTAAATATTTTCTTTGGCAAAATCCTTTATTAATTTGCCCCTTTTTAGTTCACATGTAATCATTTACAAGTAAATACAACTGAACTCAGCAATCTTATATGTTAAGACAAGCAATATATATATATATATAT
>JBBYHO010000003.1:8726683-8737913 GCA_038382025.1 Adansonia gregorii | reverse complement strand
AGTTTCCAAGATAAGCAGAGACGCACATATGGTCCCACTATTACTAGCGAGTGCCAAACTGACCAAATTGCTTCTTCACAAAGTCTTTCACAGACGGAATGAACCACACTTATCTATTTTTTTCACTCTGTGAAGATTTGACCTATCCCAAGTAGAAGTGTTAAAATCCAAGACAAATTGTCAGAAACCGACTAAGGCTTAAGTTGTAAGTGATGTTCGAAATTCAAAGGCACATATCATCATATTCCGTGATTCAAAATACTTATTCTTGCCGATGCCACCTGCTTAAGCAAATAAGAGAAGGTAGATATGGGTACCTCAGCTATACGTTCTAGTTCAGATGTATTTTGACTGCTTTCTTGGTTCTCAATATTCCAGCAGAACTGCAGGCAAAGCGTCATGATGCTGTCCAATATCCTTGACACAGAACCAATGTCCAAGAAAGACTGAGAAATTAAAGCTGCTAAATACCTGTAACAATGTTAAAAACATTTAGGCCTTCAGCACATCATCAATGTTGGCAAGACAAACCAACAGAATTAAAAGAGAAACACCAACTTATGTGAGCACGCATAAACTCATTCTACTTAAAACAAATTATATAAGATATTATGGAAGATTTCTATGCAACATACGATAGTGCTAAAAGGCCAAAACATACTTTGAGATGATTTGTATGAAATTCACCTAAATCAAGTCCTTACTAATAGTAACAAGCCATAATGATTTGCCATTCCATGTAATTAGCAGATAAGTTACAGGCTAAAATAGCATCTAAAAGTTCAGAAGGATGTTAGAATAAAGAACTCATCCTACTTACTCTTGATGGAAACCCACAAGTTCAGTGAAGTCATGAGAATCCTGAATATGGGATTGCAAAACATTCCATTGAGATTCTATCACATCAACCTAAACAGAAAAGATAAATTCTCTATTACGAAGTATTCATGAAAAGAGTAAAATATAAATGCATAAAGTAGCATATCTACATTTTAGAGCATCTTAACTCGGAAGGAATCTATATCAGAATTTCATGATTATGCCAGTCTTTTGTCAAGATATTTGCAATAACTGCAAGAGGTGTTGCTCGCTAGAAAATTCAAGTGGCGGACACCCCTAAGGAAGATTTAAAGCCCATTTAACACCTATATCAAAGAATCAAAGTACTTCAGCTACCTATAAAACCATAGCCTAGATCATAGTCCAGGATATAGAGTTCAACTAAATATGTAAAATGAAGGAAGTAGCACATATCCAAGCCCATAAATGGACAAGTAATTTAGTATGCCTAGAACGTTATCGAAAGCCCTTTCTTTCTTTAATAGAAAAATCTTCAGAAAAATTTTGCAGACACATGATCTGACCATATAGTATAAAGGACCTGGATATAAAATTGAAGATTTCTGATTAAAAATGCCATATGCTCTCTAACACGCCACATTGGTCTAAAACGCTGCCGCCGTGGCTGAGATATTGAGCAGTTCATCTGGTCATTGCGGTGTTTGGCAAAATCTGTGTGATCCTGGTGCATAACAGATGCCCAGGATTTCTCCAATTCCATTTGTGTTCGTTTGAGCCTCAGCAAGTATTGGAAAATTCTACGATACCTGAAGCACAATATTGATTAACAGATATTCAGTCATTTTTAAACCTATCAATTACTTATAAAGTTATCATTTCTCATTTCAAAAGCTGCTTCTAGGCTAAAGGAATTTTAGTGATAAGGAAGATAAAGGGACCCATGAAGCAATTGAATCTTACTTGGAGAGCACTTCGTGGGTGAAGAACAGCTGCAAGGGCCAATCAACAGAATATTCAAGTGCAATACCATCCCAACCACCAAGTGATGTCTCTGAACTTCCATCAGTATATGTTTTAGTCTTTGGCAAATCTCCTTGGGAGGATTTCACTGTGATCCCAAATGAAGGCATCCTGATTGATGAGGTAGACTATTAAGAACATATTCCTTGTAATTTCCAGTGCACAACTGACAGCAAAATGACTAGATTCTTACTGCAAAGATACTCTAGAAAAGTATTTGTCTTCCTCACCAATAGTCTTTAAGGCTGCCTGCAATGCAAGTAGCACCAAGGAATTCATACAACAATTATTCTATCCTATCTGAAACCTCAATAAAAAGCCTCTTATGTTTGTAAACATTAAAAAGTATAACTACATTAATTATACACATTGGCTTCAAACAATTTACTAGAAATAATCTCATACCAACTGAAATGGAACCATAAGATCAGCTTCAGCAGTTGACTGGCGAGGCGGTAGGCGCATTAACTGCCGGCTCTCCTCAAGGAAGCACTAGAATGATAATAAATATCTATTAAAAACATGTTACATATTTTCAAGGAAATAAAATCAATTTTTCTAGTTGAATAAGTGAGAAGACTAGAATACAGAACCAACTGGAAGCTTTTCTTTTTTTCTCCCACCCACAATTTTTTTTGGGGGGGGCAGAGTGCACTGTGTGTGCAAAGGCGTAGATGCTGTACATTTCTTTACCTGGAAAAAGTCTCCTTTTGCCAAAAGAAAATAGTCTTTTAGAGCCTTCAGGTGGCCATTCAAGTCAGCACGTACAACCACAAGCTGCGGAATGAAAGCAAATTCAATAAATAAAGCTTCAAATATATCATGGAGCAAGTTTGGCATACAGCACCTGCCAAAGATGACTAGCTGCAATAGCCCGGATGGAGTCAACTGAGCATTCAAATGATCTTTTGTGAAATTCTGATGATTCCTACATATAATAAATGCATAAGAAATAAAGGCTTTATACTATTTAAGGGCATAAGTAGATATGATGCTACATAACTGTAGAGGAAAACCTTTAGATCTAGGAGCATAGTTTCAATCTTATCAGCCTCAGATTGTGGGAGCAATTCTTCTCCAATCATTTTTACAACCAGGAAAGGCTCCTTCTGGAAAGGAACAGCCCCAGCAGATCCATGAACCTTTTGGGAGCCTTTTTTTGTCTGCTGATTATATAGAGCATCCTGAAACTTAATGGCAGGGCTTGGGTTCCGGAGAACCCTGATGGCTTTACCCGCAAAAAGAATTGACTCCGCAACATGCATATGGATATACTCAGGGAGCATATCCTACAAAAAAACAGTAAGAATATAAATAGCCTGCAACAGCAACAGAAAGAACACAGGAAAAAAGTATGTACAAATTGTTTTTATCTGAGATTCATTTCCAGGTTTCCTTCCATTCAACTTATAGGTTCACAATAACAGAAGATTGATTACTGGTTTGTTGACATGCAGATTTAACATAACAAGAAAATCCACCCACAAAACCTAGTTTGTTAATTATTGCTAATGGAAGAACCAGTGGCAATGCTATTCATCCATAGAAACTAATGCCTTCAGCAATAAATCAAATAAAGTGAGCGATATTTCCTATCTAATAACAAGTTGCTAAATAAATGCTAAAATGTGAATGCATCAGGCATTTTGGATCTCATTCCGCAACTATTAATGTGAACCTATAAGTTGAACGGGATCCATAGAAACAATGGCATTATCCAACTTTGTGACTCCAGCCAGAAGAGTGATTCTTAACGTATGGCAACTGACCACAAACCCTCAAATCGTGTTTCCCTATTCCAACTAGTTTAAAATTCATTTTAGCTAAAACAAGGAACAGAAGTTTGCAAAAATGTGATGACAAAAAATAAGAAACAAAAACAATCAAGAGAGATCTCCAAATACCAGGAATATATGAAAGCCCAAGTGCCAATCCGTTAAAGATGTATCATCAGTCGACATGCGTGCCAACTTTTCTGACGTATCCGGGACAGATGAGGCATAATCCACATCTCGATCTTCTTGCCTGAAAATAATATGATTATCAAACCAGTTTCAAATGGGTAAGGATACACAGACCAAAGAGAATGTCTACGCAAGAATATGAAAATTAAAAGACGTTAAAGTTCCACGAACAATCACAAGATTTGTGAGACATAAAAAGAAACATATATTTTGAACCGGAAAAGGAAAATATATACAGTTTTAGTCCTTACCTTCTAATGAAAAATTCCCCATGCTGGTCTTGAAGAATCCCGTAAACCATCCATGATGCAAGTTGGTTATACAACACTTGATGACCATGCCAAAGAAGCCTATGGTTCAGGAATTTGTTTACAAGCTGATCAGAAAGATCTTAATATTTTTAGGCAATCAACAACTATTATAACTTATAACCATATTTGAAGACAGTTCCCTTATAAACCAGGCATAAACATTGTCCAGGCTCCCAGCCATTCACTAGCAATTACATGAATACTCAAAATTAGGCATATGAAATTTTGGACCATATTCATTGCTCTAATCTCAATTAATTATCTCAGCATATTGAAGAAAGTAATAAATACATTTCCTAAACAGTATAAATTTTCACTCGAATGTAGAGATGCATAAAAGTACAAAAAGGGTAGCATATTAAGAAACAAATTGGCATTTTCATACAAGAAAAGGAGACTACTTGTTGCATTTCTTTTTCATTAAGTAAAAAAAAAAAAATGCAAAAAAAGAAAGAAATTCAAAACCTTTGAATGCAGGCCTGCAATTCAGGCACCCCACAGTGGCAGCGTTTGTGTAAAAGGTTAAGAAGCTGTCCTCCACGTATATCATCACGCTCAATCTCTAGAATAAGCTCGTACAAAGGTGGCAAAATAACAAAGAACTGCAACGAAAAGATAAACTTATAAACCGAGAATAAAGAGCAAATAGGAAACTAAATCTGCGATACGATGTGCTTAAGAAGAAACCTTATTGAGGCCCTGAGTGACAGTTGCCAAAATTGGCATGGTTTCCGACAACAATTTCTGCTCGATTTGAAGAACAACAGACTTATAAACAGAGAGTATCTCCACCAGGCCATTAGCAATGGCCCTTCGATAAACGCTTGGCTTCCGGGTTTTAAGATTTGGCAACTCAGAGGCTCTGTCCAAAGGAGAAACATCAGCGGACCTTATCCAGCTTAAATTCCGGGATGTCGTGGCAAAGCGGTCGAGCTCTCGGTAGTAAAACCCCAACGTAATTAGCTTCTCGATAAGATCCCTGAGACAAAATCATTTCTATGAAACCCTAAGAAGAGAAGGGGGTAAAAACAGAGGATTCTGGATGTTTATGAAAATCGAAAATTGAAAATCGAAAATTCCTTTTCTTTTTAAAAACAAAAGACCTTTCGCTGGGGTCGACGAAGGAGATATCGGAAGCAAGCTTGAAGGGACGTTGGTCAGAGATGGGAGCGTCGGGAGATAAGCAAATGTTGAGAGATTTATGGTGTTCTCGCTCGTCGATTATAAGATCTCCGGTATAACCAAGAAGTGCTAGTAAAAGCTCGTGCAACATTTTCCACTTTTTGGAATCGTTCCTGTAAAAATGGAAGACAATCAGAGAGAATTCATGGCTGTTACTATTCTCTCCAACAACTGCAGAGTTAATTTTTGTAGCAATATATAAATTTGAATTATAACTTAACCTCCAAAATGCCGGCGGAGATTTAACCTCGCCGGCTCACCCACCACCACACTAGACAACATTATCACGGTTGGGCCCTTCTTCAAACCGAGCCCAAATGCTGCACCCCACTAACATATTACTATTATTGTACCAGTCAGTTATACTTACTAATACAAATTGACGGATGGTTTTAAGTTTCAACTTTCAAGCAGTGTTTGAAATCGGCAGAGAACTGATTTTTCAAGCTGTAAGGAGATGAGGAAATATAGCAAGCTTAGTTTCGAACGGCAAAAAATGGGCTTCTCAGTGAAAGAGCAAGGGGAGTTTTACCAGGATTTTGGAGGGTAAACCGACTTGGCCCGACCTTTTGTCTCGAAATGGTGCGATTGACCTGAGAGTGTCTGAGACTCCGATGACGGTTAGCTTGGCCCTTTATAAATTAATGGGTCGAACTTTAAAACCCAACTAAGTCGGGTTAAACAATGGACGGTTAAAAATTTAGGCTAAACTATAGCCTTAAAATGGGTCTATCACCACAGCAATAATATTGTAATTAAAAATTTCTTTTATTTATTTTTTTATGGAAATTCAAAGTGCAAGCAATTTTTTAATTTATGATTTCCAAGAAAGATAAAAATATAGGATTTTAATTTTTTTCATTTTAGATTGCTATCTATATATGGGGGAAAATTGTCAAAAAAAAAAGAAAAAAAATAAATTAAAGGAAAATTTTAATCCAAAGAAATTTAGAAAAGAAACTATATTATATTATATTATATTATATATAAGGAGAAAAATAAAACTTAGTAACATTATTATTGAGGATTGTCTGCCCCCTTTTGTCACAGCGTAAGAGTGTGAGGATACGACAGAAAATATGAGGTTGCTCAATTAATTATATTTGTATTTAAACTTTAATTAAATTTGGTTTTTACATTTTAGTAGCTATTTGACAGCAATATTTGAAAATGTGAAACAAAAAATATGCATTTGAAGCATTTGCTTTGCTTTGATGTGAAGGGAGAGGAGCATTAGTTTTGATAAATAAAATCAAGACAACGAATTTCAGTTTTTTTTTTTTTTTGTTGGTTTGACTGTAATTCTCAAATTTTACTAATTTATACAATATCCATGTGCACTGTCAATCACTACTGATGGCCCATGTTAATTCTCAAATTTAATCTAATACATACATATATATATATATATATATATATATATAATCTCCACTCTCAATCTCGTAGATTGCCATGCATGTATGCATCAGAGGGCCAGAGGTGGCCTTGACGTAAAATTTAAAACCCTCAGAGTACCAACGTGGCTGATCTTCCTTCATTTTTATATATTAATGCGGTGCATGCTGAGAAGATTTTATGCATTCCAGTGGTTTAGCATAGTGAATGAACTACAACATGTACTAATCGAAATAAAAAGAAAAATGGAGTGGAAAATTGATGAGTAAATGGGGATTGGGGAGTAATGTATATTATCTGCTACTGCATTACTTACGCGTGCCCTGCTACTGCATTACTTCATGCAATAGAGGAGGTTGCAAATTGCAAACGAGAGTAACAGAGAGAAGATAAGGCGAGGAACCCATGTTGGAGAAAGGGAGCACGTGCAGAAAGCGAGAAATTTAAAGCACTTCTTTGAGAAGCCAAACGATAGAAGGATTGGCACTTTTGCACGTGCCCTGCTTCTCCAACAAGGAGAAACACACCCGCTAAAACGTCCACAAATTATATTGAGTTCGAATAACGTATTTTTCGGTAGGATACGAATGAATTGAAGAAGCTCAAAGTATTTATAAATGCAAGAGAGCCCCAAGGCAGTGGGTAGGAATGGAGCGATGGGTGAAATTCATGGTGCTTGCGAAGACTGGACAGTGAGAAAAATAAATAAAAAATAAAAAAGTCTCTGACAAAAGAAACCAAAAGCCAAAGCTATGCCATGCAATCATATTTAGTGGTACGCAAAGCAAAGAAATTAAAAGTAGGGATATCTATGGAAGACCAAGCTTGCGGGTATTGTCTGTGCAGGAAAGGCGTGCCTGCCATCACCACTTTCTTTGTTCCCCTTTGCAGGACCCAAGGAAGAGACAGACAACCAGAAGACTCTAAATGTAAAACCTCTCTACCCATTCCTAGCCTTTGGACAAAATCTCGCGCCATGATAGCAGGTCCCACCACCAAGTATGGGCCCATTTTGTGACCTTTTTTTTTCTTTCTTTCTTTTATAATAAGTACCGTTGGGGAAGAAGAACCTCAACAAGCTGTTGGGTTGGTGCAAGAAGCAGAAGAGAATAATGTAAGAGTGCACGTAGGCTTTGCGTGTTGCCGTGTTGGATATGCAAACGTGCAAGCTTCTGAGTTTGGTGGTGTGGGCGTAAGAGATTGAGAATTGAGAGAGAGAGAGAGAGAGAGAGAGAGAGAGAGAGAGAGTTTTTTTTTAAAAAAAAAACAGAAGGGAGGCTCCCTAGGTTGATATGATTCACTGTTATATAAATAGTAGGCACCAGCCTTCTCTAATATAAACGAATCAACCATTTAAATTAAATCCTGAAATTTGATGGCCTTTCGTCAATAGATCAAGGCTCTTGATAGAATTTTACACTCTGCTCAGACGGATTTAATGCATGTACGCAAACCAAAGCAATGGTTCCCAACTTTAAAAAAAGAAAAAAAAATTCCTCTTATCAAATCGTGCAAACTTTAAAAAGAATGGAGCAGAAATGGACAAAAATCAAATTCAGAATAGTAAGAGTGATGGCATTCAATCATAATTGAACAAGTAAACACTAAGTTAATTCACAATTTTCTTTCATAAATCTTCTCTAAAACCTGTAATTCCATCGCCTTCCTCTTTTTTTTTTTTTTTTAAAAAAAATATCACTAATGTTGATGGTCTTCTTAGTTGAGACTATAGCAGTCCAAAATGTCGATCAAGAAAAAGACTTGAAATACAGAAAAGAGGTCAGAAAGGCGCCGGAAACTCTTCTTATTCCTTTCCTTCTCCATTCTCTCACTTTCTCTTCCCAAAGCTTTTGAGCTGACTTAAGCATCGAAGTTCATTTGGAGTCTCAACTTCAACACCCCTCTGACGTCTTTTCTGTATTTCAAGCTTTATTCTTGATCAACATTTCGGACCGATCCAGTCTCAACTAAGAAGATCATCAACAACTAATATGACATCTTGAATGAAGTTATACTCGGCTGCTCATAGACAAAGTGGTTAAAACTCAAGCTGAGAAGGTTTTTTCTATTTTTTTTTAAAGAAAAAAAAAAAGGCCGGAAGTGGTGTCACCCTTAAATCACCATATTTGTCTTGCGGAAGAACATAGATTCTAAGCTGAAGTCATCATCAAAAATCTAAATGCAAAAATGCTAGCGTGTTGTGTTGTGGATTTAGTAGTAAATGCCTTACTTGGTCATACACTGAAAAAATTTTCAGACAAGCTAAAAATCCACTATGCGTTAATGTATATATTCAACTTCGCTTCAACAACAGAGAAACAGCTATAAAACAAATTGGCCGACCTACCCTATGATTTCAGTTAGAATCTTGTTCATGCAATCTCATGACCCAAAATGAGGAATTTCTACCCCCCCTCCCCAAAAAAAAATGACATCTGTTTGTATTTAACTACAGAAATGCAAGCCTTAACTAATTATTACATGGTCCAAAGAAGACATAAGTTTAATAGGTACAGAATCAAAAGCATTAGAAAAAAGCCAGCTTTTAAACTATGGGTTCAAACATATTTTCAGTCAAGGGATTCAAGTTCTTCTCTATCAAATACCCTATATTCAAATTTCTTACAAGAAAAAGGAATCAATTCAATAAATTTAAACCATATGAAATAAGAGTAAAACAGCAGGACAAGTCCCCTGCCTGGTATCCTAGAAGGGGGAACAGACAGAAATCAAATACCCTTCATTAATTTACAAAAGAGAAGTTAAGAACTGAAAATTGGTAATGAAAAACAAAACCGAACCAGTAAATAGACAATTGCATGGAAAACTGCTACGTGTATTTGAAATTAACTTGAACCAAGTAACGCATCCTAATCTGATCCACATTGTACACTATATATTCATTATACAATAAAGCACCCTGCAAAGGAAATTCAAATGCATATAGCAAACATAATTTTTTTGGATATAATTTCAGAACAAATGATTAATTTCCTTGAATAAAATTCATAAACATACCTGACGTTTTTGCTCCTTTGGTTTTCCTAGGGGAACTACGACACCATCATCAAGAGACCGGGCTTCAGAGGGATCTGGAGCAGTTGCTCCTACACCTTTTGTGCTGCGATACAAAATCAACATCAATTAACATGTTCTAAAAAGAGCCTAATAGAACTAACATTGTTGTTCCTCCCAAATGGCGCAATATAAACAAAAGATTCAAAATTGCATGAGGCGGGAAAAAGCTCATCATTGTTTTTAGCTGTGAATTTGGAAAATCCTAAGATATAAAAAAAAAAAATAATAGATGCTGCTTGCTAATATGCGATCATTCAGTTTAAATTTACAAACCTCAACTTCCCATCTGGCAGCTCATCAGCATCACTTTTAGCTTGTAGAAGCTCAGCCATGTCGCCAAGGGCAACCTAAGAGATAAATGGCTTATGAGAATACTAAACCAAATGAAAGGAATAATAAATTATACATGGAAGGATGAAAGCAAGTAGTCAACTTCAAAATTGCCAAGAAAATTCATATGCAAAGCATCAAAGTAATGAGATCAATGACAGGAAACTAATTCCTGTCCAGTGAAAATTAATCAGTTCGAACCATTGATGTGAAAGAGTATTAGGTTAGGTGATCGCTGATATAATGAAATAGTCAGATTGCAGTTTCTGATATAAATTCATAAAGGTAACACAACAATTTAACACATTTGATGGTGGAACCATGTTCCACCTTTTTGCCAAATTATAATTTGAACTGATTTAAGAACAACCTCGCAAAGAAGCAACACCCCAGTTGTAAAGGTGGAATTAGCATAGCAATAATTTGCACTTTTGGAGAACATATCAGCAAAGTAAACCCCCTTTCCAAACATGTAACCTGTCACAGGTGCTTCAGGTGAAGCAATGCGCAAACCTGGCGGATGTTAAGTACGAGATGCAGTCAGATATTTTGTGGTTATTGACAAACGCATCCCACATTCCCACTCATACATTCTCGACAACATGCATAAACAACAGAGAAAAGGATAGACCTTGATATAGAATGCCAATCCCAAGATCCAGAGAAAAAATGAAAACAGGAAACACATACCACCCACAAATCTATACATACTTAACTACATTTAGAAACAAGAGAGAAAAGGAGAGACCTTGGGACAGAATGCCAATCCAGTTAGTAAGCCGAGAACCATGCCACAAAAGCATTCTATTTTGCGTTCCAGAGAACTGCACAAAAGAGTAAGAAGCCATTATAGAACAATAATAATCACTTGGTAGAAAGGACGTTCTACACTTTAACAGGAAAATTTTAAATTTGAAAGACAAAACATGTTCATGAGAGAGGAACCTTTTTAAAGCGCTCCATTTCACCTTCCCTTGCCACCTTGAATATTTGAACAATGTCAACACTATAATTTGAATGCGTCTTTGCATGAGTATTCTGAGTATACTTAGCAATCTGATCAGAAGAAGAAAAGTAAACAAGCTAGCTTCCAAAACACATGGCTAAAAATGTAAGGAATTTGAAATTTTATTCTGCAAATTTCATGTT
>JBBYHO010000003.1:8711103-8722134 GCA_038382025.1 Adansonia gregorii | reverse complement strand
ATATTTTAAATTTTATATAGTAAAATAATATATAAATAAATTATCAAATTTAATTTACTTTAATTATTTTGAATTTTAACATGTAGAGAATATATCATGAAATTAGTTGATTGCATTTGATGAGCATTTAATTAATTGCTTATATGTATATGTCACGTTAAGCGCCGTAAAGAAGTAGTTAGAATGCATTAATTTTACATTAGATGAAAAATAAAAATTTTTAGATATACAAGTGGATGCGTTGTCCATCTCATCAAAAGGGTAATGGTCTTGTGACAAGTTATATCAAAGTCAACATTTGATCATTCAATTTCACACCAAGCGCTCTAATGGGTGGGTAGTCAGAGTAAACCAACCTATAACTCTACACCAAATACTTTAAAAGTAAGGTAAGCAGAAATGGTAAAAATACTTATAACGAAGTCATCATGACATTTTAAAAGAATAAGCAGAGTTTATTAATCTCACGTTGGATAAGAAAAAAAAATCAAAAGAAAAATTATTAGATATATAAACGGATCCGTTGTATATCTCATCAAATATATCTTTTAGAATAATCGAATATCCTATAAATCTTATTAAGAATATCTTTTAAAAAGAATTAATGGCATTGCATATCTATCTTTTAAGAAGAGATTAATAGCCACTTGACATAGGGCCTTCTTATAAAGTTGGTAGCAGCAGAGGACCCTTTCAGTCTTTCCATCTACTTCTTTTCATAAGTAATCAGTATGTAGTTTTTCGGTTATCTTGAAACCTTGAATTGCCTGCATTGCAACTGTTGATTGCATCTCGTTTTCATACTCCACAAAAGGCGAGACCCTGGTTTCGCTTCTACCATCCTAACGTCCTTTAACCGGGGTATTGGTTGAAGAGCATTTGCAACGTCATCGTGGTTGCATCATGGGGTAGATTGTGAACAAATAGAATATCATTTTGGTGGCACAGGAGCTTCTGGAGCAATCGGTCGAGCACCCCCGTAGGGTATTTGTGATACCATTTCCTTGTCGTAAAAAGGAATGCCCTGCCTTCGCCTAAGATCATCGGTAGCGGAATTAACAGCCTCGAAAATAACTCAAGCAACACATCCAGTATCTTCCTGAATTGTGAAAACAGGGCAAGCAACGATGTCTTCAACTCTCCACCACACCATTTAAGAAGAAAAAAAAAAAGTAGTGCAAACGCTTTTGTTTTTTGTTTAGAGAGTTGGAAAAGTACAATTGATTTTGATCTTCTCGTTGGATCATTGATAGATAAAGTCTTATTCGTACGAATTTCATCTCCCGGACTAATCTCTGCCTACTGGCTCTGGCTCTCAAGCAAAGAGCAGAGCAAAGAGAGACGAGCAAAACGGGGTTTGGGTTTGGGCTTTAAGTCGTAGTTTTTCCTTTTTGGGTAAATGCGCTAATCGGTTGCACACAACGGTCGACAGCGACAGCCGTGAAGGTTGGAACAAATGTTGAGCGGCGCTGTGATGGATTATCTTTTTCCAATTCAGGCCAACAAAATGTGCAACTTAACATTTGGGCCCCGAAAGTAAAAGGCCTGCCCAAATTAATTCCATAAGATTTCTTTTTCTTTTTACGCAATCGCCCCCCAATTTTTTTTTTTTTACATTAATTCATATTTAGGATCCAAAACTGAAATGGGGAATTGAAATTGAGAGTATTTGGTTCAATATATTCATGGGTTCATCAGTTCTACATTACTTAAAGCAGCAAAATTTGCTTAAAAAAATAAATTTTTTAAGTTATCCATTTATATAAAATAAATAAATAAATGAAAGATGGAAAAAGAAAATTGAGTAATTTATACATTTCCTTTTCCCTCAAGTTTTTTTTTAAATGTAGAAAAACCTCTTCTTTAAATTAAATTTATAATTTTACCCTTAATCTTTTTCTTTTCTTCTATTTTTTTTATAATTTTATCCTTGATCTCTTTACTTCAAACAAATTTCCTTCCTTTATTGCCTTTTCCCTTCTTTTTGTTCTTCTCCCTTATACTACTTTTTTTTTAATGTAATTTAACACCTATCTAATATAAATTAAATTTAGCATTAGTTTGAAAAATAAAATTAGAAAAAAAAAAATTGAGGGCAACCGCAATATATCGCAGACTGATAGTGTTTACATTTAGGCTTATGGTTACAGATGTAAGTTTTTAAATAATAATATAAATAATTTGTCTTTTAAATAAATAAATCCTGATTAAATTGATAAATCGAAAAAAATAAAATCGACATAGGTCAAATTGTTTTAGTCGATTTAATCTATTTTAATAATTATATTGCGTATTATATTTATATTATTATATAAAATTTTTAGTGTATTATATATTATTATAAAATAAATGATATATTATATTATAATTATATAAATTATGTTTTATCTATGTTATGTATAAAATATAACTAATAATAAATTAAAAGAATGCGCTATTTTAATCTATTAAATTATCAATTTTGGAAACGGATAATTAATCAAACTAGTCAAATAAAGTGTTTTTCTAATCAAATAATATTTTGATAATTATCAATGATGATTACATCTGATTAAAGGAAAGGAGGAAGCACGTGATCGACAATGGATTCTTCTACCAGCGGAAAGGAGCGGAAACCTTCGAATTCTCTTCCTGGCTAAGCTAATCAAACTTACATAACTAAGCAGAGGATGTCAGATGATTGGAGTTAATCTTTTTGCCATTAACAGCATCACAACCAAAGCCATATCCACAAAGTTGGGCACTCGCTGAAATTATCGACGGAGAAAATCGGCAGAAGCTATCCCACAACTGAGAATTCAAGCTTCATCTTCGTGGATCACTGACTTTGATGTTGAGGTTGAGCCCATAGAAAAAGGATCTTGACTTTGATCCACGGCTCAAGATGTTTAGCTTGTCCTTGGATATGACACAAGTTACCGTAGACTTGTCTTTGAGCTCATGAAAGTCAATGGGAAAGCTGCAACTAGCCAACTACCATTGAAACAGACCGACAACTCATCTGTGGAACTGTCTGTCTAGCTTGCACAGCCTGATACCCCCATTGGGAAGGAGACCTATGGGGAAGTCATGTTCTTGAAGAACTTGAAAAGGTATTAGTGAATTGTCGCCGGAGGCGGAGGAGGTCACTAAGAGAAGAATCAAAGGGAGAAAGAAATGCAATTGAAGATTATGAGTTTTAGCTGGAGGGACATTTCCCGTTTGCTTTGACAGTGCTTTTGCCTGTCTGGTTTAAGCTGAGGCTGCTGGCTGTGGGAAGTCGTAGTGCATATATACAGCTGACGTGTGGAATAAAAAATAGGGAGCAAAGAATCAGATATTTCTCTACCTAAGACCTGCTTATGGCATTCTTGAGTTTATGCATTATTAACATGCCAATGGATCAAAACCTTCACCAAATCCCAACTTTAGAAACCATCAAGTTCTATCTTAGAGACTCTTACCATTGTTCCGCAATATTTTCTCAATCTGATAATAAAGAATGAGAGTAAATATTATATATATATATATATTGACTCTCTCTTCTTTTACACTGGTCGTATTTTAATTTTTCTGCCAGCCTACATGTGATTCATACACCCCTGATCAATATTTATCACAAGTCAAATATATATATATATATCTTTAACAAAGGCCTAACATAATGTGCTATTTTTATTCACTTTTCTGCTTAATTAAGATGTTCTACGTTTTCCTCGCAATTTCTTCTACTTTTCTTGATTGGATTTGTTTTCATAGCTATTTCTTAAACTCACATTAAAATATATATTTTTTTTATTAATTGAAAATGGTGAGAGAATATCAGAAATTGATTTCAAATTTCCGTGTTAACACTAATACCCTCGTAATCATTAGGTAAAAGGTTTTTGGCCACACTAAATTATCTTAAACATACCAGGCCAATCTCTCAGCATAGCGTCATAGAAATCTGGGCTCAAGTTACAAAAAGCAGAGAGTAGAGCTGATTCCAACAATAAATACGGCAGTCCATCGCCCACCGTTAAATGGGTTTTTTAAGAATCTTATCAAAAGCATTCTTATCACATCCAACTGACCAAGTCAAAAATACCAATACCACAACCATAAAGATTTCCCAAGAGACTGGAAACCTAAGACAAACCCTAAACTCATTAATTATCAAGTGAATCAGTAACTCACCTAAATGGAAGAGTCGAAAGCATTCAACTGATTGCAGTTGAATCCGCACCCACACTGTGGAGACTCGTAAAAGTTGTCAGTAGGGAAGTTAGAGGACGCAATCCCCACGGAGAATTCCATCTCGTCCCCATCATGGATCACTTCAACGATGTTAAGCCAGAAGAACAGAACCTTAACGCTCACGCCCTTCAAGTTTGTGATCCTGCCGGGGGAGATCACTCCTTTTATGGTGGACTTGTAACTCAGTTCGTACGACTCGACAGGGAAGTTGCAGGTTCCGTTCAAATAAGCTGAAAACTCGCCCGTGTCCCTGTTCAATTCGTACCCAACCACGCCCTTGGGAAGGATGCCTGCTGGGAAGTCGTACTGTTGAAGAACTTGATATGCGGATAGCTTCTCGTCAGCTGAAGCCAATGAAGCTGAGATAGAGATTAGAATCAGGAAGATCACGCTTCGCAACGCCATGGGAAAGATCTTTTCTTCTTGGATTTAGTCGAACGGAGTGTTTTTTTCTTTATTTTTTTTTGGGGGGGGGTGGGGGGGGGGTTGATAGGGGGGAGAGGGGGGAGAGGGAATTAAAGTGAAAGAAAAGAGAAAAAAAAAAAAAAAAGAGTCAGAGGTGGCCGCTGTTACCAAATTTCCAAAAACTGAGTTGGGACGTGAGGGCGACATTCTCTTTTGTCAGAATAGTCATTAAAGATCTTAATTAAACGCGAAAGCAAGAATGAAAACGGAAGCTGCCAACCACGTTTGATTGTTTTATAGGTGACATCACCAAAGGTTTTCACTTTTCACTATGCTCCTTTCCGGTACAGATCCCAGACTTCTCTTCATCTTAATAAGTTGGTTGCTTAATGAGCCAAGAAAAAAAAAATCAAAAGTTGGTTGCGCAAAAGGATTGATTAGGGGTTTATTTGAAGTACAATAAGATTAAAAATAACAATGAAAATAAAATTAATTATTATAATAATAAAATTAAAATTAATAATAAAATTAATGTTTAAATTTAATAGGAGAATGATAAAATAAAAATAATTATTAAAAACCTTCAATTAAAATAAAATTATATATATGTATGTAAATAATTAAAAATTATAAAAAATATATTATATTAAATAAAATATAAATAAAATTATATTTATATTAAATAATAATTAAAATTAGTAAATTATATTTATATTAAAAATAAATTTAATAATTTATATTAAATAATAAAATATTGATTAAAAGCTAAAAATTATACTTATATTAAATAATTATTAAATATAATTTATTTTAAAATATTATTTAATAAAAAATTAAATATTTAAAATCTTAAATTTTTATCAAGTCAAAATATTAATACATATTTATTTTATTATAGTAATAATTAATTCATTATATTAATAATAAAAAAATTTATCCATCATATTAAATGAATAAAGCAATGTTAAATTTTTTTTTTTAAAAAAAAAAAAAACAACGACAACAACAACAACAAGAGTTTTGATGGTTGGTACCTACGTTTTCAGTTTTTATTCATTATTAGAAAAAAGAAAAGCATAGGCAAAATTGGAAGAAATGCTGAGATAAAAGCCACTGGAGTAAAAAGCACCCGCAAGCAAACGGGCCTGCGGCACGGTAGAAATGTGTTAAACGTGCCATTCTTGTGTCATTCAAACGCCATTTCTGGTGCGATTGGACCTAAAAATTGGTTTAATCGCGCCGAATGGTGGTCCGATTGCCTCCAAAGGAAGCCTAAGACGACAGTGACCTCCCGTCCTTTTCGTTCTCAAAGATACTAGGGTTCATTGTACAGTCGACCACGCATTGGAAACAGACAAAAAGAGTGAGAGACGTAGAAAAATAAACTTGGGTATGCCATGGGTGGAACCGCTTGATGAAATTCAGTGGGTGAATCTCATTGTAGAGGTCAACTGATGAAGTTAGAAAAAGCCGACCAAATATAATTGGATTTTTGATTAAGGGGGAAAAAAAACAAAAGGATGCTGGAGAGGGGGAGCAACAGAAGAGAATTACGAAACATCGAAGACAAGAAGGCAAGCAAATCCCGAGCTCTGACGTAATCAGAACTCCTACTTTCAAAATCGGGTTATTGAGGAGTTCAGAATCTGTCGACTAACAAAGAGAAAACAACAAATGAAAACCAACCCAGGGTGATAACTCTCTCTTTATATGTTTAACCACGTTTCATAGTCAGATCTCCCTCTCCAGAAGATACACAGGCAACTTATAATCTATGTTATCTGAACTCGTGGTGAGGTTGGCTGAGAGTATGTCTATAACACAAATATGATCAACTTTTCAAAGTTTTTGTCATATATTATAAGGACCATATCATACACCCATACTCATGTTTGAATATGTGATGGACATAGGTCCTTCAAGGGAAAACAAGAGTCTAGGTAACATAGGTTTATAGTTCTCAATACATAATATCATCAGTATGTCCAATAATTGAAGTTCAAAGTATGTCAGCTTAAGAACTGAATGAAAAGTATAACCACTCCATTTCTCTCAAAAGCTTCCTTTTTGTTGCTACATTATGATGCCAATAGAGCTGTATAAATATCATATTTCAGGTTATGTTTTTATATTCTTGCCGCCCTCACTCTTTTTTCTTTTTTTTTCCCCCCCTTGCCTGCACCCATCTATAACCAATCTATCTAGCCTTTCTATCCAATTACGCTCAGCATAAAAGCAGTTTTTTGGTTGCCAACTTGCCATACAATACAATGTTACTTGCAATCATCCCACATTTAGTTGCACAAACAAAGTCCAACATAATATGTAATGATTTATTCCACATAAATAAACATCTTCAAGACCAAGAATTGTATCATTGTCTCTTCTGAGGAAAAAAAGATAGCATCATTACTAATCAATACCATAGCTAACCCATCTATAATTAAGCTAACCCTTGAAATAAAAATTAAATTTATCCCAATCAAAATGAATGCAACATAAACAGACATATAAATATGTATACATATATGTCTCTCTGTACGCACCCCATAAATACCTCAACTTATGCAGGGAATCAGCCATGTCATTTGAACGGTACTACGAGGTCAAGCATTGCCTAAATCCTTTAGGTAGAAAGAATTCAATAAGACTGATGGTATGCATATGAATGATAGATACAAACAAAATTTTCAATCAACATCTATTAATTTAATACAATCAGGAAAAAAACAACTGCTGCGCCTTCTATGAAGCAATTAAATTAGCAATATACTACAAAGAAATAACGGCAATTGAAATCAACAAAAGGTAACTAAAAGGCAAAAGAACATAGACTTACATATATTACATACAGCTCCTTGCCAACTCAGCTAACATCCCTGAGTCTTTTTATCAATGCATCCAATGATTTCTTCTTTGAGTTCTGCTTGGCACCCCTGCTCCCAAAGGTTCCAAATAGCCGTTCTGAAGGATCCCTTAACTTCTCTGATATTGTGACAACTTTCCTGTAGTCCAGGGCATTGTAACTCCTCTCTCTAATTACTGGATTCAGAAAGTTCTCTGGATGATTGCTCAAAAGCAAATTGATCAACTGCCTTGACTCTGCAAGTGCATTTTTCAACTGATTTGCATCCCCTTCAGAAAACAGAGGAGCCAGGTTATCTGCAAAAGACTCTAACAAGCGAATATCTACATCAATCCCTATAATAGCATTTACATTAAACCTCCTAACTGAATCCCCAAGCAAAGCATCAACAATCTTCTCTGATATGTGAGAAAGAACATCTTGTAAAACTCTTTTAAGAACTTGAGGTGGCAATATCTGCTGTGCAGTAGAAACCAGAGTTTCCAAATATATTATGACTTCATTAACATATTCGTTACCACCCTGTGAAGGTTCGTCAGTCATCCAGTTCACATTCTCAATCAATGTCATGAAACCATCAACCTTTGTCTTGAGCATCCCGGACAGCATTTCTTCTGCAGCATCACGGGCTTTGTTAAGAGGAAACTGCCTCCTACCCCTTTCTGCCATTCTCAAAGGAATGCCTGAAAGCTGTGCAGCATGACGAAAGAAGAAATCACAAGCACGCTCCAAAACAGCCATATTTGCTGCAACCTGCATTGCCTGGGAAACCCCGTGGACAGATGAACTAATAAGCTTCAAAAGAGCCCCATCCAAAACCTCACTCAAAAGCCGGTCCAAATACTTCTTAACAACATCATAGAAATCCAACTGCCCACCATATGACATAAAACTAACAGAATCCTCAATAAAAGATCTCACAATCCGACAACAATCAGGCACAGTAGATGAAAATGGTGCGACATAAGGAAATGCAGGAATAATATCCGATGTTTGTATCTGGAAAGACAGAACATTCATCGAATACTCATACTCCTTCTTCATCAACATCTGCTCAAATTTGTCAGCGGCAAGTGCTTCTGCAATCTGCTTCCGGCAATCAGACAACAACAACTCATGGTACTTATCCCTATGCTTACTCAAAACATCGAGCAATGCACCAACAGCGTATCCATACCTACGCAAAGTAACTCCTAACAAACTCACGTAATCCTTAATCAGTAACAAGTGGTTAGCAGTCTGCATCCTAGAAAACTGATCCTCTAAAACAGAGCACATTTTACTAACAGCAGTCTCCCACAAATTGTCAACATCCATTTTCGAAATCAAACCCCCTCCTGTCCTTAAAATTCGATCTTCTACTATGAAAAACCCCGCAATTTGGGCAAAAAATGTTTGATGAGATTCAAGAAACGGAGTCATAGAAGATACTTGAAAATCCGACGTTAATTGAAGCTTCCTATTCTCAAAGTAATACTGCTTAAATCGATCTTCGAGCCCTAAAGTTTGATGAATATGATAAGCTCTATAAAGAGGAGTCAAATCAAACCCTAACAAGCCGTTATTACCGTAACTATAACCGTTGTTCTCGTCTCCTCCAAGTCCACCTTCATCATCTTCTTCTAAAGCATAAACGCAATCTCTCAAGCTGAGTCGACTCTGTTCCTCGGCTTGCCTTTGCTTAATTCTCAGATCCTCTTCCCGTTGCCTAGCAGCCGATGCTTGTCCGATTGCTAATTGCCCTAAATTGCGACTCACCACCCGAATCTCCACAAGCCAGTCGCCGAACTCTTTGCTGATTTTTCTCTCGATATGAGATCGAATCTCTGGAATCTTGCTCTCTAGCATCCTTTTTAAAGTACACGATGGCGTTTTGTCTAAGAACTCGTTTTCGATCGTGTCCAGGCATTTCAACGCCATGTAGAAACTGCCGTTTGAGAGGTGATGATTTGCTCTTGAGCAAAGCTCCATTAGCTCAATACACGAAGTCACCGATTGCAAAGCGGAGTCCACGTTCTTGGAAATATTTTGAGCTTCAACAAGGGAGTCAAGGGAAGAAAGGAGAGGACCGGCAACGGATTGGAGCCTTGAGTTGGAGTCGTAGAGAGAGGATTTGAGAGAATCGACGTCGGAGAGAAGAGATCGAAGATCATCGACAGCAAGGATGAAATCTTGGTAGTGAGCTTTGCAAACTTCTTCGATTTCCGATTCTTTGGACCGAGAAAAGTGACGGAGGTGGTGGAGAAGGGTTTCAGGCCTACCAGAAGCGAACGCTTTGCGTACGAAAGGACCGAGGTCCTCGCCGTTACAGATGGCGGAAGAAAGGAGGAGTTGTTCCAACTTTTCGCCTGAGTCTGCGGCATCGGCAGCAGCCGGCGCCACTTTGCGGCGTGACCTCGTTGACTGCATATCTTTTAACGGTAACGGTGCTGGCGCCGTGCTAATATAAAGAGAGAAAGGGAAAGGGACGGGTGGAGTTGTGAACCGGAGGTTTTTTTGGACACACAGAAAAACAAGGGAGATACGATTGTTTGGTTTTTTTTTCGTTTGACGAAATGACACTAAGGTGATTGGGAATAGTATGGGCTTGTCAGTAATTTGATAAAAAATAGTAGTAACTTGTAGACTTCTTTGAGTTTTCCGTTAGGATAAATTCGACGGCGCAGCGGCCGGGAAAAATGTCCTGAAGGAAAAAAGGTAAAATAATAATATTACTTTTAAAAAATAAAAATACGAATTGGAGTTTGACATATCTGGCACAATTCTTCGAAGGCAAGCGAGCCAATGACACATTTGTGGAAGGTTGCCTTAACTTTTAGTACATTTTCATTTTACGGTACTATTTTATCCGATGATGAGAGATTATTTATTTTGTTTTTGTTTTTATTGAGTAAAAATTTATATTGAACCTATAAATGGTTAAAATATAAAATCATTCCTTTTTTAAAAAAAAAACTTTTAACTGTAAAAAAAAAAAAATTTGTCAATATGAAGTAATTGTAACTCTTTGAGCAATAAAAAAAATGCATAACATTCTGATAAGCCATCATTTATTAATATAAATCTTATTTTAAGGAAACCTCTTATCAGTTTCTTGCTGAATGCTCTTCAACCCATTGGATTAGTTTCTTTTTCATTATTTTTCCGGATTATCTTCACATATAATTTTAAGCATCATAACTATGATTTGTATAATTATAAACGAATTTATAAATAATAATTATGATGACCAATCTCATACGGAAATTACTTATAGCCATGCCCAACACCAGCCTTGAGTAAAAAGATCCTCCGCCTCGAATCATCGGTTTTTCATCTAGTAGTAACATCAACTTTACACAACCCAACTTGGATCACCAATCGTTCTCATTAGATTGATGACACTTGTCTTTTGGCACATTTGGTACAAGATACTTACGCTCAAGCAGTTATACCAAATGAACAAAAGAAAGACCTGGGGGCAAATCAAGATTCTACATTGCATTAAGTATACTATTATGTCAGGTAATACTATTACATTCACCTTCGGTAATCTTCATTAT
>JBBYHO010000003.1:8668416-8684758 GCA_038382025.1 Adansonia gregorii | reverse complement strand
CATAGTCCGACAATCCTGATATCAACAAAAATAAATTAAGTACAGAGTCTAAGTAGACTCACTATACCAATTAATGTTAAAGTATATAATTTAAAAATAAAATTAAAACTTATAATAAAATTTTAAAAAATACAGAAAAAAAGCCCGCAAGGGTTTAGGACCCACCATATGTCAAACAAATAGCCCGACATGTGTTGGGCCCTAAGTCAAGAGGTTTTTTTATATGTAAGGTATAGATGCAGTATTGGTCAGGGGTTAAAATAATTTTTATTTCTGATTATTATTTCTAATATATTTATTAGGTAAATATAATATATATATATATACACACATATGTATATATATATATATATGAATTATAAAATTATATATAATTAAATTATATTAAAAAAAATCTTGACTGAAAGAAAAAATGGACCCGTGCTTGAATATGTCAATAAGATTTTTGTTTATATGAAACAGTCTTTGGCTGACGCAGTGTCGTTCCTATCAGAATTGACCATAATGTATAAATTTAACAAAATCCATCAATGGATTTACCTCTAAACACAGTACTTTTTTTTCCCGCATATATTTTATTTGATTTTGAAAGTGAAGGCTCTGCTTTATTTTCTAGATTATAAGATAATTATATCCCCTTTTGACTAGGATTTCGGGGTTTTGAGGAAAAAGTCCCCTTGAGGGATCAGGATATTATTTAATTTGAGCAATAGTCTTCTGACCTGACCTTTGTTATAGGGTGTAAGTATCATAATTTTATTTGGCTTCTTCAATATTATTATTATTATTATTATTATCGCCTGAAATCGTTGGATAATCATGTGGGCAGGGCGGTCTCAGCTCAGCCGGAACTATAGAACAATAATATTATTGGGTCAGTAATCTAAAATAGCTGTTGGGTTGCAATGTCTACTAACACTAGACTAGAATAGGTTTTGGTGCTAGTAGCCCAGTAGTATTTTTCCGCTCAAAAAGGCTAGTACCATATACCCTTACCATTATCATCATGGACAAGAAAATATGAGCATTATTTATTCATTTCAATTATACATCTTTCTATATTATTAATTTCTAAGATGGAGATTTCAATTTCGAATTCCCCCCTCCAAACTTAACAAGAAGGAAGTGCAGTGAAGCCCAAAATTTGAACCCCTGCAACCTGAACTATCCAGCGGCAGCGATCTCCAATGCATAGAGACCGTACGTACAAATGGGGAAGTTGTATTACGCAGCTACGGTGTAGCAGTGGCCAATCCCATAGGTTAGGTGTGATCTGATCACAACCGCTGATCCTCAGATTTTGATATCAGAAGGGGGAGAAGAAGAGTTATGCAGTGAGGATTACAGATCGGAGTGTGCGGTGCCACCTAGTTCGTTACATGCAAGCAAAACAAAATGAGTTAAAAATTTTTTCAATTTCAAATCATTTTATAATTTGGATACTTCTGTTCTTCTTCGTTTTTCCCTCTTGGAATTGACAAAATCATTTTGGAGTTCTCCAAAGGCTAACCTAAACCCATTCTTAGCTTAACCTAATAGGCCCATTCAAAATTTGTTTGGGCTTCCAGAGTCCATAAGTGTAAAGGATAACCTTGTGCAGAAACCCATCACTCTCAATATTAAAAACACGAATCTTAACCCTGTCTGAACAGTAAGCAAAGCAGCAAGCCTTGCCATCGGCTCCAAGCCTAGGGTTAAGGAGCTCATACAAGTAGCCGCTGTCGCTTATTTCTTATCCTCCTCCGCTACCAAAGAGAGAGAGAGAGACAGAGAGACAGAGAGGGAAAGATGGTTTCTCTTAAGCTCCAGAAGCGGCTCTCAGCGAGCGTTCTGAAGTGTGGGAAAGGAAAGGTTTGGCTGGATCCAAATGAAGTCAACGAGATCTCCATGGCCAACTCCCGTACGTTTTCTTCTTCTCTCTTTTTATTACTGCCCCAACTTTTCATTTTCGTTATTACGATATATATATATAAACTAAGGTTTAAGCAGCTGCTGGAAAATGAAAGCTGAAAAGCTGAAGTTTTACAATTTTTTCGGAATTGAATATATAATAGCTTCTGTATTTCAAAATTGAATTTAATGCGTATTCTTCTTCCTGATTTTTTTTTTTTACTGATTTATGACAGCATAGTTTTGTATAGTTTGCGCTTATGAGCCTTAGGATATGTAGATTTCAGTTTTTGATGGTGCAATTATTTATTTGTTTACTATATCAATATCTTCTGGGTAAAAAAGATGAAAAGATAACATTTTTAACTAAAGCACTTTGTGTGGTGTAACTTGAGGGGTAACTAGTTTTTCCTCTCCAGGAAAAATCGAACTTTCACTGTGATATTGTTTTCTGTTTCAACTTTGTATAAAGTTAGAGTACAGAAAGCAATTGAAGCAGTTTCATTTTTTCATTTCACAAATGAATGAACAAAGGGTTAATTTCTTTTTGGCTTCATTGATACATAAAATAAGTTCAACTCTGAAACAATTGACTGCATTTTCAAGTTGATGCATTTTTCTGATCATAAGAGAATGTTCTATACTCATCATAATGTTTTATAGGATATTTGGTTTTTACTTCAGCAAAAAAAAGGTTTAATTTTTGCCATTGCTTATTTTCATCAGTATCGTATTTGAATTGGAAAGTGCAGGCCAGAATATAAGGAAGTTGGTTAAAGATGGTTTTATCATCAGGAAGCCAACCAAGATTCACTCTCGATCCCGTGCCCGTCGCATGAAGGAAGCCAAGAGAAAGGGACGTCACTCTGGATATGGTATGTTATCTTAATTATGATTGTGGGATTTAGTGGACTTGGTTTTATTTATAGATGCAGGGTAGGTAGGTTGAAATCTGAATATCTTTGTTACATGCTCACACATTAAGTATCATGTTGAAATCAGAGTATTTTCTTGATTACTCGTCATGTTTAGGGAGTTAGGCTCATCAAGATTTTTAATTGCCAGGAATCTTTTGTTGGGCATTAGAAAGTGTTGATGCTTATTGGGAAAAATATGTATGTTTTGATTAGCTGGTCTTAACTCCTATGCTGATTCTAGGTAAGCGCAAGGGTACAAGGGAGGCAAGATTGCCCACAAAGGTCTTGTGGATGAGAAGGATGCGTGTTCTTAGACGCTTGCTTCGCAAGTATAGGGAATCAAAGAAGATTGACAAGCACATGTACCATGACATGTACATGAAAGTCAAGGGTAATGTGTTTAAGAACAAGAGAGTCCTCATGGAGAGCATCCACAAATCTAAGGCTGAGAAAGCCAGAGAAAAGACGTTGTCTGACCAGTTTGAAGCTAAGAGGGCCAAGAATAAGGCAAGCAGGGAAAGAAAATTTGCTAGGAGGGAGGAGCGCTTAGCCCGGGTAAGAACTTCTGTACGATTTGATGTTTCTGGTGTGCATTACCTGTTATCTTTTCTCTCTGTTTTTTTTTTTTTGGAAACTATAGATGTTCCATGCTTTGAAATTTTCTGATCTTTTACTATAATCTTGTCATATTTTTCATGATTGATTGTTTGTATATTATCATCAATAATGTTGAAATGGATTGATTACTATGTATTATTTATGGCTCAAACCTTGAATTCTTTTTCATCTCAAGTTATGATATGGTTTTCCTTGTGTTTCTTAATCTCCTCAGGGACCTGGAGGAGATAAGCCAGCTGCGGCATCACCTGCCACTGCTGCTGCTTCTGCTCAACCAGCCGGGTAAATATATGGTCGAGATTCTATTTGTTTTCATAAGTGATCAGTTTTCAAGTGACATAATTTTCTCCTACGTTTCTTATTCAGGGTTTCCAAGAAGTCCAAGAAGTAAGAAGATGCCCAACTGAAGATTACTGAAGGACCGTTGAGCCGTGACTTTAGATTTGTCCAAGTAGTTTTTTCTTTTTTTTTTTTTATTGGCTGAGCCAGCATGCTGTTTTTGGTTTAAATAAGAACCTGTGGTTTTAGTCTGATAAAGGTTTCACGATTTTGTTACTCAGTTTCCTCGTTTGGCCATTTGTTTGAATTATATTTTGATAAATTTATTTTCCCCATGGTTGCATTTATTTCGAAATCACTCGTTCATTAATACCACTGTAAAATAATTTTCAAAACCACGCAATTCATATTTTGTGAAGGAAAGAACACCACAGAAATAACATAAGGATATGAAAATGGAAAATAATATACTGCATTCAAAGTTTCTTTAAGTTTTAAACGGTAATTCCTCAAATGATATGAAAGGGGAATATATTAAAACATATAAATCGTCGCTTTTCTCATTGCGACATTGGCTAAGCTCAAACAATCATCACCTAAAGACTTCTTTGGTATCGTGCATGGGTTGAAGTACCACGATCATTATCTCTTAATATAGGTCTTTGTCCAGCCAGATCTGCACTTCCGTGATGTGCTCTAACGTGGGGTGGAACTTGATGGATCGCTGCTGAATCAACATCCGGATTGCTGCAGATCCCAAGTTGAACAAGGAATGTTGCTGTGCTACCTTTGTCAAGGCCCTCACTTTCTATACATATGTGGCCTCGCATCAGATTTACGAACCTGATTCAACATTTTGAACAAAAAATAAGCCGTCTAGATTCTGCTGTGTTGAATGAGGTTTGCAACTTTATCAATACTTTCAAAAGAGTTTTGAGGAAGTGCATGATCAATAGGTTACAGCAAGTTGGCGACATTATTCTGACCCGTGTAACGGTCCAATTATAAGAATTAAGAAGAACAAATGTTTTCCGTGCAAAGGAATTTCAGTATTTCTAATTATTTTACCTTTTACAAATCGCAAGTCCAAGTCCAGCACCTCCACTACTTCGACTGGATCCACTTCGAGGCTGTGCAAATTTGGTAAAAAGAACCGGCATATCTTGGGGGAGAATACCACAACCGGAATCCTTAACCTGCCAGAATAGATGATAGGATCACACAAGACCATCATTCATAGGGTAGCTAGTAAAGCTCCATACAATCTCTATAAGAACGCATGGATAGTGTAATTGATAGGATTGTTAGTGATAAACAAACACCAGGAGATGCCTTCAATGTAAATCCTAAATGACATGATTTGAATTGAAACTAAAAGCATTAGATGGCAATAGACAATCAGTTGATGCCTTCAAAACTAAAAACTGTAGTCATCTTTAAATTACTAGCAGATGCCTTCCAAGCTCATACTGTCGAAACCTAAATATAAGTAAACTGAAACAATATAAAGTTAAAATGAAGCTGTCGAGAACCTGCACTCTTAAGTAGAAGTGGCCTTCACTTGACACCGGGTAAAATTCTGGAGGTTGCCAGTCTCTTAAAGACTCTGGTTTTGCAACAGAAGCTATAATTGAAACAAAACCCTCCTTTGTGAATTTCACAGCATTACCCACGACATTTAAAATAGTTTGCATAAGCCGTTTCTCATCACCCACGGCAAACATTGGCAAGTCAGGTGCCAAAATCATACTCATAGATACCTTCTTTACAGCTGCAATGGGCTTTATCAGATTAATGACCTAAAATGCAGAAATATCATCATTAACACCAAAATTGAACTCTAAAGGTGAAATTATTTCCATTACTTTCATGAAAAGGTTTAAAATCCCAATTAACCACCTCTTCGAAGGTTCCATGAAGATTGAACATTTCCAAGTCTAGTTCTAGGCTGCCATCTTCAAGTCTAGAAAGATCCAGAACATCATTGATTAACGTCGCCAACAGGTTGCTACTCTTCAGCACTGTCTCAATCATAACTCTTTGTTCTGGAGTTAACTCAGTCTCCAGAAGAAGTGAACACAATGCAATGATTGCATGCATTGGCGTGCGCATTTCATGGTTCATTACAGCAAGGAAATCATTCCGTGCATGAATTGCTTTCTCAGCCTCTCGACGAGCCAAGTCTAAATCAACATTTTGTGCCATGAGCTGATCACGGGCCCGCATAGACTCCTCCAGAATAGCAGCATGAGAGAGAGCAACAGCAACCTATACAAATATTACCACAGGTTCAACATTGGAGTCATGTTAAGAATCAAAGGCTCATAAATCATAACATGTAAATAAAAGCATTAGAGCTCTTCAAAGGTAAATTCATAAACTTACAACGAAGTACATAATTAAAACTGAAGGTGAGCATATCATTAAGACATAATAAAAGCATCCAATGATAAGCACATAAATCGTAAGATGACCTGGTCTGCCACAACTTCGACAAGTTCCAATTCATGGTCTCGCCATTTTCTGGCACTGTCAGTGGGGAGAATAAGAACCATGACTGCATAGCTTTTTGCAGAGAGATCAGGCCAGTCATTAATTTGGAAATTTGAGAGATGTAAAAGGGGTACCCTAACAGCAACAACCTCTGGTGGTGCATATCTTCCCACCAGAGGTCTGATCCTAGCTAGAGGGCAGGTATAGGGTATATGTAAAGCTCGAGCGCTGTTGAAGACTTTGTTGACGATAGGAAGAGTCATTGGCACAGTAGATCCAACTTGTATTTGGTAGTTTAGAGTATGGGAAAGTTGCAGATTCATACCAGTCCTTGATGGCATCCACAAGGCACATTCCTCCAGTCCCAAGGTCCTTCCTAATTCAACAAGGGTCGTCCTCAATATCGTATGCCTGTCAAGTGTGCTTCTAATTTCATGAGTTAGCATCCTTACATGCCTTCCAGTTTCTTCTTGAGTAAGAATAAGGCCCATTTCCCTGTCAAGCTCTTCAGCCTTGTTCCTCAGAAATAATTCACGAGTTCTAACACTCAACAGATCAGGAATAATGTGTACAAGCATCAAAGCAGTTGCACATGATACAATAGCACATGCAACCTTAGCAATGGTCATCACCACAGCAACAGCTTTAGTGTGCATAGTGAATGTCCACAAGCTTATAAAGTGGGTCGCTCCACAAAGAATGATAAAAGCACCAAATTGCATAAGCACCCATCGATACGGGAAGAACGCAGATTTTTTAACAAAATAGATAAGCTCTAGCGGAATTGAGAAATAAGCAAGGGCAATTAAGACATCCGATATATACTGATATTTGACCAGAAGTTCTTCAGGTGGCCACTGCGAGTCAATACAATAACAAGTCTCCATTATTGGACATCAACAGCGCTAACTCTGAAAAAAAAAAAAAAAAAGTTTATATAACTTCCAATTCAATATGGTAACATGAGAAATTTCTTCCGCTCACAGATATCCTGACACATGTTCTTAATTTGTTAGGATCTTTGCCCAAATTTCATCTATCCGTGTTTAGATAGAATGTTGCACTACATTAGTTGGGGGGGGGACAACAATGAAATGATAAGATTCCATTATAACTTTCTTTTTCTTTTAATTTTTCCTTAAAAAACATTAGTATAAGCTTCCATTAAAACATTTTTTTTTATTCATCGAATGAAAATGATATAATTTTTCCGTAAATATTCACCGTCATCTTCTCCATCCTTACACGTTATTTAAAAAAAATCCTAAACGGTGACATAGCTAATCAGTAATCGCATCACTTAATCAATGATATGAAATGAAAATTATCTTTCTCCATAGAGAGAAACTATTTTTTCCGATGAAAATATTTTCCCTACAACCAAACACAGCTTAAGAAACAGCACTACTTAAACTACGCAAAGAAAAAAAAAAAAGCAAATAAAAATCTAGCCTGAAACCCATTAACCACGATTTATTATAATCAAAACATAATTTATATTAAATGAACAAATATTTAAATCTCAAAAGAGTTGATCTGCAGATAAATATGAATTAAAAATACAAGAAGAAAAAACAATGGAAATGGATTACCAAGCTATTGAATACAGAGAAGGAGGTTCGATGGCCACAGATTAGTTGCAGAGTTCAGGCGCGTGATCCAAGTTGTCCATTTTACGAGAGAGAGAGAGAGAGAGAGAGAGAGCTATCCCCTTTTCCTTTTGAGCTTCTTTCCTTGGTGTAAAAAATAGTAAAGAGTGGAGGGAGGCAAAAGCCAAAGCCAAAGCCAAAGGAAATTGGCTTCACGGACAGGGAGAAGGCGGCGTAAGAATTAAAAGGGAGTTTTGCACGTGCGGAAAACTGACTTGGATTTTCCCATTTTTTAATATTTAATATTTTTTTTTTGAAGATATTGCTGGCACGTGTGAGTTCCTCCTGGTGATGGGGTTTGCGCATCGGATTGGACCTGTCTCTGCATAAGGTAAGTGAGGTTGGACCGACGCTGACTTCAATTGGTAAGTAGATGATTGCAATAATAATAAAATAAAATAATTCTAATATGTCATTTTACTATGCTCTTTGCATGATTAAATCTTACAATTTACATTAATATTAAATTTTTTCATTACATTAATAATATTGAATTTGAGTTGCAAAAACAAGGAATAATTATTATTTTCCTACGTTATCTCATTATCTTAATCTAATAAAAAATTCAATTAACTTATCGATTATTAATCATTTCGTGAAATAACTTAAAATCAATAATATTTACATTATTAATTTTTTTAATTTATCTTTTTTATAAGAGACGCCAAATCTTAAAGGATAAGATAAGAATATTGAAAATCAACCCTTCAATATTGTAAAATCTAACTCTTTAAAAAAAAAAGAAGTGTATGAACATTTGGGTTTAAACTCTTTTTTTTTTTATAATTTGAATATAAAAATAAATAAGACTTAAATTTTAAGATATAAATGATTGTCATTAGAACTTAGATAATTAAATCTAAGAAAATAAAGGTAGGGCATGTGTTTAATTTGATTACCATGTACAATAACTTTATAAATACTAGAATTGGTGATATTTTATGAGCAAAAAAATTCATGCAGAATATTTTTAAAAGTTAATTATGAGTGAGTGGTTTGTATTAGATTTGCTTATAGGTCGGGTCGAGTCGAATTCAAGTTAGACTTGAGCATGATATTGACATTAAATATACTTGTCCAAACCCGATCCTGCCCAAAATATGGGCTTCAAATTTTGCTCAAGCCCACCCATATTTGCAAATAGATAGTTTAAGCCCGTTTAGGCCCGCTTATATTTTTTTATAATTTATTTTTTAAAAAATATTTTTAAATTTAATTTTTATTAATTTAATAATTTTTTTATTAAGTTTATAAATATAAATAATTTAACTTAATTTTTAAAGTTTACACTATAATATTATATATGTATTATTTATATGATAAAAATTATATAATACATAAAATAAAAAATAAATATAATATGATATAATAGAAATCGGGTCGGGTCGGGCTCGGGTCTGGCTTTAAAAGTCGAACCCAAAGCTCGGCCCATTTTTTAATTGAACCTTTTTTGTCAATGCCTTTTTCGAGCCTATTATATTTGTCCAAACCCTCTCAAATTTCAGGTGTACTTTCGAGTTTGGATGAGTAGCCCGGCCCTTGAGCAGGTCTAGTTTGTATGTATGGGTAAAGTGAATAGTTTTTTAAGGAAAAAATTATAGAAATACATTAATTTTATTATTATGTTATTTAATATAAAATATATTTGAATTTTTTTTATATTTTTTAACTGAATTATATATATTATATAACTATAGAATATGCACGAAAGAAAATTATGATAGAAATATATATTTATTTTTAAATTTATATTTCATGTATTGATAATGTATGATTTCATATACTATTAGTTAATCAAATTATATTATTTTATTTGAATAAAAATAATTTTTTTATTTTAAAAAAATTAATAAAATAATTTAATTTAATTCAATAATAATATATAAAATTTTATTCTATCACTATCAAATTTAAATTTTTTATTTATTTTATCGAAGAAAATATGATAGGTGGAGCCCATGTTACTCCATGAACCACGAGGACTGCGATGCAATGAATTTAGCTGAAAAGCATTATTTCAATTTGCAAGTCAAATTTTCAATTGAGATGGTTTACCGAAGATGGAGAATAAGTCGCTCTCTCTCTCTCTCTCTCTCTCTCCCACCGAAATGTGTAGTCAAATTTCAGAAACAGGTTTACACCACTCACTATGACCGAATAAGATGGACAGTTAAAAGCCAATTATGGGTAAGGATTTATGCATGATACGTACAATTTTTTAAATTTATTTATTATTTATAAGTAAAGGTATACTTAAATACTTTTTTATTTAAATTTTAAAATTATTTATTTTTAACTGATAAAAACTAAAAAAATAAAAAGAATTTTTTCTTATTTTATTTTAAAATTATCAACTTTTGTTGATAATTTATAATTTTTATTTTCAAAATTCTACTCTTTTTAATAAAAAAGGTAAGACTTTGCATGATAGCAACCCATTGGTATAATAATTAGGTTTTAAGAGTTAATAACAAATAAATTTTTCATATTTTTTAAGTTATGAGTTTTTTTTTTATAAAATATTCATTTCAACTTATAAATTAAAAAAGAACCAAATAAACTCCAAACCAACAAACTTTTATGGTTTAAAAATTTATTTTTTTATATAAATTAACTTCATTGTTCTTATATTTTTAAATTTATGTTATTTTAAATAATTTTTTAATATTATTTTTTATCGCAATACAAAACACTAAAACCATATTTTTCACTAAACTCTTTTCCAACTTAATACTTTTTTTTTTTCACAACCATTCTAAGCTAACCCTAACTCCCAATAAGAGGTAAACCATAAAAAATGTTCGGCCCCTGATCTTATGTGGGTTGTTATAATCAGTTCTACCACCTTTCTCAACTTAAACTCAAATCCTGCGTTTATATAAAATAAAATTTGCAAAATGTTCCCGTCTTGATGTTAAGCTAAACATATTGATCCAAAATTTTGAGCACTCCACAAAATTGTTTTAGTATGTAATTAACGAATATTTTCGAAGTTAAAATCTAAAAATTAAGATAATAACGTTATACACGTACGATAAAAAAAATTTATAAATAAGTTTATAAAAAAATACGAGACTTAGTATTTATTATTTATTTTTTAAAATATATTTTACTAAATACTCTAAAATTTTTAAGAGTCAACCTGTCCAATACAAGATTACTTTTTCATCAACGATTTCCCTAATTCAACGTTTAAGAAGGGGGGCGAAAAAAGGAATTTATAAAAGAATAAATATTTTGACTATGATGAAGCAAAGAATAAAATGGAAAGTTTGATTTAATTTTAAATTAATATCAGATCCCAAAGTCCAAAGATAGGCAGAAAAGTCCGAGAAACAGTGCATATGGTACCAAGTACTACCCATGCCCTTTTGCTGGGTGGGTTCCACCAGAAGGTTGAAAGCTACTTATTTTGGTGACATGAAATGAACATAACTGATTAATGTGCACCCCCTCATCACTTTTGAAGCCGCCCAATTGGGTGTCTTCCAAATTACACTTTATTTTAAATGTGACATCGATTTCATGGTCTTGGTTTGCAATCATGTCTATAGTTAAGTTTGATGATCACCAGTTTTAAAACTTAGCGTGATCCAAAGGATTACTAGATGATAACGAGTCCGACTCCTTGTATTATTTAATACAAATTTAATTATTATTTATGAGTTTAACTTTTATTATAATATATGAAGGAATCTTATATTATATAAATGATAATATTAAATTTTCAAAAAATAATTGATAAAAAAATAATAAATCTCATGAGTTATGCATCGTCGAAGCCCTTTATTCCAAAAGAGAATTGGGCCAGAACAGAATAAGGAAACAAAAGAGCCCAAACACAGAAGAAGAGTAGGCGGTCTTGTTTAGCATTATATATTAATAAATCTAAAATTATAATTTATTTTTTCTTAATATTAAGATAAAATGTAAATTTTTAAATCCAGATGATTTTTTTTTCAATTTTTTAAAATTTGCATGATAATTATCCATTTGATCTCCTTTTAAACTTTTGAGATTATTATAAAAGTTTTTTGTTTTTTAATTTTAATCTAAATAATCAAATTATTATTTATTTCACTTACAACGTGAATATGCATGGGACTAGTATTAATTATCTCAAAAAAAAAAAATTCATGAGTTATAAAATTGTAACAGATAACATGTAACCTGCAGGTCCTGCACCACAATATTTTGTTAAATGAGTAATACATGATTCTTTTGGTCAAAAAATAAAATTCAAAATTATCTAACTTTTTTTTTTTTTTTTAAAAAGGCCTTTGAATGTAAAAAAGGCTAAGAATATGTCAGAGTTTTTATCAAAACAATTATATATTTTCAATAAAAGGATAAATAAAAGGATATCTTATATGGAGAAAAGTCAAGTCTTTTTTTTGGAAGAAAGATCAATAAGATCTTATTTATTCATGATTAAATACTATTTATTGTTAACTTATTATTTTTATTTAATAATATTTATGGAAAAAATATATATAATTTCAAACAAGTTTATCATCTCCGAGCATTTCTATCTGAACTTGCATCGGCCTTCATCTGCTCAGCCTTTAGTAAGGTTGAAGATGAAGCCACGTTTGCGACTCAAGTAAAGCATCAAAATAAATGGTGCTGAATCACTAGACAAATACTGAAGAATAATCTTTCGGATTAAGAAAGTAAATCGACTAAATTCTCATGTCGGTCAATCAAAATCACTTGGAAAATGAGGAAAAAAAAAGAGGAAAAAGCTTACTGATAATGTGGCATTCGTTGGTAGGCTGTCGCCAAAAGCTATTCTCTCAATCCAAGCAGGAAAAAAAAAAAAAAACGAGGGATATAGGATTCTTGAAACCATCTTAGATGTTGATACTTGCTTTTTTCTTTTCTTTTTTTTTTTCCAGCTAATCGTGGGCTGATGTGCAGCTAACTATGCTGATCTTTACATTAATCAGATGGAGCCCATTGCAAATTTTGACCCTATCTTTTGCATGGCGGGCATCCTATGAGTTAACGGTTTGTATCTAATCATTTTTACAAATTAATACAGGTTGGAAATTGGAATGAACAATTGATGAATTTTTAGCGGTTAAACCCCATGTCGACCACAAGATATCGTAGAAGAAAAGATGTATTCCCAGAATTCCACTGTTTTGACCAGGCCAACTCTCCGTTCTATTTCATAGTTAGGATATATTCAAAATTTTATTCTTGATGGGCTCTTTATTGTACTCTATTTAATAAAAGTAGAGTTTTTTTTTAATGCTAAATTAACTCTTCGTAGATTCAATTTATTATAAATGTATTTAATGATTGCATTATTTTGCTGATCTGCTGTGTACGTCCTGATGCTTATCCTCATCAATTGTGGCCTAGGATTTTTCTCAAGATGGTTCATCATAATTCATTATTTGTACTACTAATTAACCTCAATTGAAACAGATATAAATCCCTTTTAGGATCAGATTCATTCTTGATTGTTTGAGGTGGAACCCAACTATCTTGTATTCAATGTAAGGTTGTGGAAGGGACGAGGCTGGAATAATGATTTTAAGACATTAATTGAATTAAAAGAGAATAAGGTTCAATAAGATACCTTTCAAGCCAAAAAAAAAAAGAGTTTCAAAGGATATCAAAAGGCCAACTAACTAAGAAAGTCCCTTCCAAATGTCTGAAGTTGCACTGTTTGACCATTAGTGATTGATTAAAAATGATCCGATCATCAATTCAATCGGCTGATACATCAACTTAACCGTGCCAATTCCCAGCTAGAAATCCATATATTCAAGATACCGCCTTCTGATATGTCTTTATCATCTACCCCTACTACTTTCAATCTTCCATGTCAGGACAGAAGTTCGACGCATTTCTTTTGGCAAGATTTAGGTCAAGTTAGGCAACCCTTAGTAGCAATAATGCAGTAGTTATCCGACATCAAGTTTAACTATAGCTAGTTACGTACCAGGAGTCCGCGAACATCTATAAAAAGAACGTCCCTTGGCCTAGCCATGAAACTCAATCATTCTCCAATAAATCTACATTTCAATCGACAATGGCCAGCGTGTTCTTGAGGTCTCTGCTATTGTCCATCATCTCCGTTTTGGCCCTGCCCCCATGGTCACATGGGCTGAGCCAAGGGCAGCAGCAACCTTCTTCTTTAGACGCTGCATCCACCAGAATCCAATACCATGGAGGCCCTCTCTTGACCAAGCCAAATGGCATTAATATTTACCTCATATGGTATGGGGGGTTCTCTGAGAAAGATAGAATCTGCATAACTGATTTCTTCGCTTCCTTCACAAGCCGTGGTCCTCGCCAAGGACCCTCTGTTTCAACGTGGTGGAGAACGATCAGTACATATAAGGACAAAACTGGGAAACCAGTTCCCAGCACTGTTAGACTTGTCAAACAAGTTGGTGATGTATATTCTTCAGGGAAGACCCTGAAGCGCACTCAGATAGCCAACGTTGTGAAAAGCAAGATAGCTAGCAAAATCTTTCCATTAGACCCTAATGGAATTTACTTAGTTTTGACTGCCAAAGACGTGGCGATAGAGCGGTTCTGCATGGGATCATGCGGTTTCCATGAGAGCATAGTTGTGGGGGCCATAGCTCGAGTGGTATTCGCACACGTGGGAGACCCTACGGTCCAATGCCCAGGTCTTTGTGCATGGCCTTATGCTCTGCCCGCTTATGGCCCTCCAGGCCAAGCCTTGGTGGCACCTAACGGTGTTGGAACCGATGGCATGATCATAAACATTGCCACCCTTCTTGCAGGGGCCGCCACTAACCCCTTCAAGACAGGTTATTTTCAAGGAGACGCCTTGGCACCGTTGGAGGTTGTCACAGCCTGTCCTGGAATATTTGGCAGTGGAGCGTATCCAGGGTATCCTGGAAATTTGTTGGTCGATAAAATGAGCAACGCTAGTTATAATGCCTATGGTGCTAATGGTAGAAAATTTCTTCTTCCAGCCATCTGGGACCTGATTAGCTTGAATTGCAAAGTTACTACCTGAGTCTCCTGGGGATAAACTCTACCTCAGATTTATGAAAGAAGTGTTAAAGATAGGCAATCTCGTATTAATTATTGAAGCAGTTGATCAATTTGTATCTCCAAATGAATTCTCTTCTTTTTTCGTTTTGTTAAGAGAAAATATACAGCTTTTGTACTGCTACATATGGAAATCAAGATTCAAGAGAATTCCGTATGTATCACAAGATAAAGGTATTGTTATTTAATAAGTATGTCCAATTACGTTTTGCTGGCAACTTGATATCATCTCTTTTTACTCTCTGCGTTAAACTTTCTTCAATTCACAGTCTTCTTACAAAATGAGGGAGGTTTTCACTTTACCAGCCAATCAATGGCTACTCTTTCACCACGTAAAATGCTTGAACAATATGAAGCCAATGAAAAAACCTAAAAAAATATCGTTTTCAAACAATCAGATCATGAAGAAAATCATGGTTGGGTTCTATTGAGTAATCCAACTGATAAAGAAAATTGGTTCCAAAATTAAAGATCTGGGGCAATTGAAGCTTGAGTCATGGCATCAAGTTTCCTCTAGCAAAAAAGCTTCAGTCAGATGGGCCAAATCATTTTCTCAGACACCACAAGTGTGTCAAATTCTTCACTTGTTAGCACTCCAAGCTTCAATGCTGCTTCCTACAAAGATAAGCAAAAAAAAAAGTGTTAGTCAGATTTACTATTTTAGCCATCCAAAGTAAGGATTAAGACAAAAATTGAAAAGGTTCCAGTATGATCACAATTTTTGTGACATTATAGATAGGCAATATTTCCATATCATTTTACTGTAGTCTGGAAAACTGATGTCATGCAATTAACAATACGAGCTAAAATTATTAAGATGCTTGTGGTTAAGGATAAAACAGATTTAATCAAATTTGGTGATGGGTCGTTGCTAACTATGCATGAAAAGATGTTCTAGAAATGAACCAGAAGGGAGAAAGAACAGATCTCGTCTTCAAAGTGCTCCCCTCCTTTATGGGCTTTCCTGGCAACTGCGATGAAGACATACAGGTGTTCCTGGATGTGAGAAGTATTAGATAACTGCAAGAAAACGCAAAATGTCACAAGGCAACAACACATTTTATAATCTATTTTATATTTATAATTTTATAAAAAAACTGTAAATAGTAAGCAAGATTAGTAATTAAAATACAAGTCAAAATGAAAAATGATTAGAATTTTTTTTATTACTTTCTCATCTATTTTTTTACTAGGTTCATTAATTATAAAAATATATTTATACGAGATAATTAAAATTTTATTGCATAAAAAATGAATCAAAAAGTAATGTGACAGCTAGATCCAACATAAACCTATTAATTCATGCATTTATATTATTTTTATTTGCTATGTTATAATCATATTTAAAATATTTTATATTTATATTTTAATATATTAATAAAATTTACCATATAAATTTTAATATATTTAATTAATTTTTTTATTAAATTCATATACTTATATCTAAGTATT
>JBBYHO010000003.1:8657348-8668316 GCA_038382025.1 Adansonia gregorii | reverse complement strand
AACAATTCTTTGCAATTCCGGTTATGTTATTAAAGGAGAAAAAGATTCTATATAAACTTCTGTCCCTGTCATGTCATATGATTGGTGACTGGTGATCTAAGATAGCTAATTTTGCTAAGTGTTAATTAATGCGACAAAATTACCCACATTCACATTCATAAAGATGCTAGACAACCACATCTCATGAAGGAATTTGAAAATTTTTCTTTCAGATATATATATATATATGTTCTTTAGTCAGAATCTAATTTCTTTATTATATGCTACATATAAGAATGCAAGCTAAGCTAGCAGAAACGAAGAATCCTTGATACATACACTAATTAAACATCAAAGAACTGGAATGAAATTCTTGGTTTGGAGATATATGTAGAGCATGCATAATCCAATTTTCATTGGATACTACTGATGATCTTTTTAAGTCCTTCTGTCACAATTGTCATACAAAATTTGTACATCAAATTGTTACCACCATGATGATACGTATTTTCCAACATAAAAAACCCCCCAATTGCTAATGATTTCTTCACTTGTTTCTTGCTTACTTTCCTCCACTTTAGGAATCAAGGCCCAAGATCGGAGTTATTGAAAGGAAATGTTAGACATAACGATAAAGGATGACGAAAACCATCAAGATTAATATCAATGTGCGTTAGCAAAAACGTGCTTTCTTCTTAGCACTCTGTGAAGAATCCCAGCCAAGCCCAATTTTGCGTCTTTCATCTTCTGCCATCATATCCATTAACAACCCTTGAAGATCTTCCAAACTGTTTCCTTCCTTGGGAAAAAAAAAAAAACAAAACCCTAGAATTTTTCAGTCTGCCATGAACCTTAATTGCCGAAACGTCATCTTTAAGTATTATTATACACATGGATACAATAATTTTAGGGTTTTCGTCAATTTCGAATATGGTATGGTAAGAAAACTGATTAACATATGGTCAGCCAGAAAAGTACCTGTGACCTCAGTTTTTGCATCATCAAAACCATTTCTTGCATGAAATTGAGAAATCCCTGCTTTCAGAGATTCCATAATTCAGTAAAATAATAACAACATCAATGAACTTGAAAAGGAAATTAAATTGATAAAGACTCACTTCATCGTCATCGTTTGTAAGTAGACCCAACATCCCAGCGTCATAAATCTCTCTCTTTGCTTTATCTGACAAGACTGCATAGATAAAGTAAAACAGCTAATTTATCAGACATAATATTTCTCGGAGAACTTTAGCCAGTCCATTTAAACGAGCAAAAAAAAAAAAAAAAAGAACATGAAGAAGCCAAACTTCAACCTGAATAAGCTTCTTGGATCTGCTGAAATCGTTTTTTAGCTTCTCCGGCTGCTTTCTGGTTTTTCATCCATCTGTCAGGATGCCATTTCTTTTTCAAGCGGCGTACAAAAAACAAATGAACGAGAATCCATTAGCTTACGTGGGAAAGAAAAAAAAAAAAAAAAAAACTAAGAACTTAAAGAGGACCCAGAAAAATAAAATTGAAAAATAAATACACTACCAGAGCCTGCCTACGATAAGCGTCACGAATTTCAGAAGCAGAAGCTTGTTTACAAATTCCAAGCACTGAATAATAGCAAGTTCCAGCCTTCGACATTTTCACCACCAGCACCGAAACTGTCAAAAAGCTATCCTGAATCCAGGCATATGAATGAATGTATATAGAAACAAAGGAATGCAACAATCAGAGAGTAGAGTTTGGTTTTAGTTTGGATCAAGTGAAAACGGTTTTCAAACAGGATTGTCTTGGCGTTCAGCCTTTGGAGAGAGTTCAGGAACTTAACAGACGCTGACGTTGTCCGGATTTATTCACGTATAAGCAAACGTGAATTTCTGCAAAAAGAAGGGGACTTTGGAGAAAGTTCGAGAGGGTTCGGTTGAAAGGGAACCGTGGAAGATATTTGGAATACAGTCCACAAATTTATGATGGGGATTGCTGGCCACAAAATCAACTTGTGTCGAGCCAATAAGCTTGGCATCCACCACCCCCAGGGCTGAAAAAACGGTGGTCCGTGTTAGTAAACCATTTGTGGCCTACGTTCACCTTCCAATTACATCCAATTCTATTTTATTCAAAATTTGCGTTTTGAATTTTTGCATCCACCTTTTCTCTCTTTTTTTTTTTTTAAAAAAAAAAAAATACATAAATCGATGATTAATGACGCTAATTAAAATGGTACATATCTGTAAGAATCTGTTGAATTTTATAAAAATAATATATTAAATGTAAATTTTTTTGAAATTATGAATAAAATATCTTTAAACAGTATTTATAAACACAGTTTAAATAGACCCTTCAACGACTAATAGATTAAGTTTAAAATTTAACTTTTCCGTTGTAATCTTTTTCTCTATCTCAATTTACGGTCCCATATTCGACTTTGATAAAGAAGAAAAGAAAAAAAAAATGTGTCTAACTCTTCATCCAGGATGGATGGTTCATGCCTTTTTATTTATTAGGTTCATTGTAAGATTGAATTTGTTTCCAGAATAAAAGATTATTTTTCCTTTCAAATAAAAGAGTTGTATGAATTAGATTAGCTTCAAGAAGACCAAGCCGGCGTTTGCTTAGATACTGGGCCTTAAAATTGGGCTTCACTTGGCACGAGGCTATAAATATTGGGTCCAATCTAGCCCAAGAAATAGAACCCTAGCCCATGATCCGTTGCTCAGCTTATCAAATATTTTTCAACTTAAGTTTTTGTAAAATTTGACTGTGTAATGTACGTGATATGCATACAGAGACTGATTATATTTTTCTCTTGCTCTTTAGGACCCAGTTCTCGGAAAGTTAGCACAAGTTTAGACGTATGACTCGGAATTCGGAAACCAACTAAAAAGGACAGCCTCTGGAGTCTGGACCGATGTAGATCTTCAAGCTAAACCAATTGATAAGCGATTTTGATCGTCAGACAAGAGTGCATGAATTTGTAAAGACTGCTCTACTTGAAAATATATATGCCTTCTAACTCCATTATTATTATTATTATGATTATTATTATTATTATCTATGTCAATGTAATTTTTACTTGTCAAACTTTAACAGGTATTTCTATTTTATAATGGTGAACTCATCCGAAGAGAAATGTCTATTTTTTTAATTTTTGTGAAGTTAGAAATGTAAGAATTGAGACAGCCACAGGAAAAGTAAATTCAGAGCCATTGCAACAGGAGCTTTAATTCTCTTTAACATTAAAGAAATAGTGGAAAGCGCAGTCTTTACACCACAAAAAAAAACTCACAAAACCAAGCAGGCAGGCAGGACGTATCTACACAACTTGCCTTTGAGAAAAAAAAACAAATAAGCAACTGAATTATTGCTGCATTTAACTATACCATAAAAATTACAATGAAAGAAAAAAAGTATCTGTATATTGAACGCCTCTTTCCCTCTCCAAAAAAAAATATCAAAAAATAAAAAGAAAGAATCAGACATCACTCCAACGTGGTTATAATGGTATGAACTGGTTATTTTTTACTTCCAGTTTTGCGTTTCCCCTCAGCAGAAGTTGGGTGCCTCCTGTTTCGATTCAAAGGCTGGCCAACTCCATTTGCTAGTTTCCTAGATGGTGATGGCCCTGACATCGGATGTAAATTTTTGCTGCAAAATATGAACGAGCATTTTAATAACATGTCAAAAGCTTAAAATGACTGTAGATAATATTTGAGATGATAGTATTGTTGCCTTACCTCAATTCTGGGCTCCTTGCTGGTTCTGAAGTAGGTTTCTTGGTCTTTGACTCAATCCCATTGGTTATGCTGCTAAGTTTGGACCGATTGAATTGCCAAAGCAAATCAGGCTCGGATGAGTCACTGGTTGCAGCATCGAGATCATCTATGTCATCAGTGCCAGCCATGTTGAACCTGTTACCCCCCATTAACATATTATATGATTGTTCTGGATAGATCTTTGAAGAATCTTGCAGATATTTCTGGTAAAAGATATCAGACAAATTCCCATTTTCTGCTTCCCAACATCCTAGGGAGTTTCCTACTCTGTTAATGGCATCTTGCTTGTTCACCATAACCTTGTCCACCCACTCACCCGAGCCCAGTTCTTTCTCATCATCCCTAAAGTTTTGGGCAGGACTGATAGCAGGAGGCCAAGGAGGTGAATTCGCTAAGAGCTCATCAAGATCAAAGCTTTGCCTCTTTTGCCTCAATGTAGAGTTGGTGCACACCTTCAAAAGCAGGAAAAACAATCAAATTTAACGGCTAGAGAGGATATATATATATATATATTATACGTATCAGTGTAAGTGGAGAATGCACGTTGATGATATGACTAGCCAAGCTTTCTAGAGCATGTCGAGCAAACCTGATACATTAAATTGCTAATCATTATTCATAAAATTTGGCAAGGAATTTCACAAGAAAACTCACTGGAGAATTTCCACCCCACCCACCCAACTTTAATGGAGAGAGAAAGCAAATAGAAAAATACTGCACACGTCAATTGATATTAGGCCACAATTCCCACTCTCAATCACTAGACAGCATATTGCCATGAAATTCTAAATTCATTGAAACATTAACACTTCACTATTCATATCATCTGCAATTATGAAGAAGAATATAGGACTTGTGACTGATGGTAATCAACATGATTAGTGGAATCAAAATTTTCATACAATCGCAATGTGTAAAGCAATAAGTACCTCAATGTTGCCCACATCACCCATGGGTTGCCTCGCCCCAAACACATCTCCAACCCGCTGATTAGGATTAAAGGGTGATAAGTCACTAGCCTTTGTTCGGTATTTGTTAGAGCTACAAGATACAGAATGCCGACTTTGCTCTGTTTCTCCCTCTTTCCTTGCCAATGCTGCCTTAAGGCTAGCAATCTAAAAGATGATTCCAACAAGTTACTAAAAGGGACAATATCACATTTCCCAACTTTGTCAAGATAACCATCTAAATCAATATGAAGAGGTAACTAAGAATAGAATAACCTGTTCTTTGAGTTCTTTAACATCTGCAGTGTCTTTGTTCACTCGCGCAGCACCAAGTTCAACAGTAGCCACGCGCTCCGCAAATTTGAGAGTGCTTATTGTTTCACCTATGGCATCAGGCTCAGGACTTATGTGAACAAACATTAGTGTCTTGGCCTGCCCTCCTGAAAATACATGTCCTGACCAATTAAAACTTTTGAAAAGAAAAAACAAATGCAGTAAATTTAGCTCCTAATGGAACTGAACAACAATTATTTTAACAATTTTAAACTTACCAAGTGAATCTTGAAGAAGTTGAGTGAGTTTGCTGTTTCTGTAAGGAACATGTGGATTCTTTTGGGCGAGGGAAGCAATTACATCCCCTAAAGCTGATAGAGATCTGTTTATGTGCTGTGCCTCTTTTAGTCGATCTCCTGTAACTTCAGACTTGTCCACTCTCTCACTTCCTGCAAGATCAACAAGATTCATGCAGCCACGAAGAATAGTTCCAGATGTTAAATCTCTTCCTTGAACATGGACAGTCAAGCAACTGCAAAGTGATAAAAATGGAATTTAGCTTCAGAATGAAGAAATATTTCAGGATCAAACAGTGTAAAGAATAAGAAGTTACCTATGAGAACGGCTACTACGGTCATTTAGCGCTGTTGCACCAACTGCACGATTCCTTTGTCCTAGGTTCATAAGATCAATAACATCAGACGTTGATGAAACAGGCACGAGACATGCGTCTGGTACATTAAGACCCGTTTGAGAACTGTTTCGAATTTCTAATGTATCAATAGATTAAGGATGAGCCTCGATATAAAAATGACTGGAAAGGAGACCAACCATTCAAAACTATATGAAAGATAAGATGATCTAATTTTATAGCCTTGTGGGAAATAAAACCAAATGGATTGAAAAAGGATATCTTTTGTTACTGCCATCTGTAACAAGGAGATCCCTGACTTGCTCGTTATAAATCTCAATCATCTGAACAGCAACTTCATAGAGGAAAGTATCCTTTCTCTGTTCAGCTAGAATAAACAAATCACCTAAAGCCCTGTAATTGACACCTTGATTTTTCTCTGTCAGGTCTTTAGGCCCAGTCTGGATATGCAAACCAAATAAACTATTAAGATCAAAAGAAAAAGTTATATTTCATAAAACAAGTAATAATGCAAGTACTATCATACTTCTAGCTTAGGGAATAATCAAACCATGTATTACCATAGTGTAAGTTTTTCCTGACCCTGTCTGGCCGTATGCAAATATACAAACATTGTATCCATCAAGAACCGACCGAATCAGTGGCTGCATATCAGAAAAAACCTCCGCTGCAACATAATAAGATATAACTAAGTAAAGCATGCTAAAATTGAAGAAACATTATCAATAAGAAATTAAACTCTTAGTGAAGCAACCTTGAGTTGCAGATTGCCCGAAGACTTTGTTGAACATGAAGGACTTGTGTCCTTTACCATACTTTGATGGGGTGTTGATAGTGATGTTTCCATCTTCTATATGATCAACAGTGCTCAGATAGCTTGATTGTCCAGACAAGAACGGTCTCACACGGCAGTAAACACGGATACTTCCTGGTCAGGTAAAGTGGATAACCGTTTCTAATCGAGGAACTCAATACAAGGACAAACATGATGTTTAGAACTTGTGCAAAAGATAAGTGAATATTTACCTTTAAGGTCCTGAACTTGATTGTATAGCTTGCGATTTTCTTCTAGAACCCTGTGGTAACCAGAAGCCGCATGAGCCAGGCTATGAATATGCATGCCTGCAAAAAAAATGCATTCACTAAAATTAGAGACAAATAGCCTGCTTAATGCTTCCATAAAACAAGAAAATACAAATAAATACTTCCACTAAAGCAAAGTCAGCATACCAAGATTGTTGAATTCTTCATGAAATTTCATTTGTATGAATTGCACGCCAGCTTTTGTGGAATTAATAGTATGTTTTAGATCCTACAAAGTTTACAATACATATAAATGTTTTAGTCAAGTATGTAAATTGACAAGAAAATCATAGAGCACAATTAGCTCCCACCTGAATATCCCTTTGTTGTTGATCAAAGATCATTTTCTGTTTTTGAGATCGACTTTTTAATTCCTCGTCATCAATGAGGTTCTTGTGATAGCAACCTTCTTCTTTCATCACTTTGATGTTCTTTTCCTCAATCTAAACCGTTGCAATCATTTAAATAAAAAGTTAGAGAAACACAAGCTACATCAATAAGGCATGTAAGAAAAGTCATCCAATGACCTAGGAGTAGATTAGGACCATTATATACCTTTTTATCCCCAGGAGTTTGTTTCGATAGAGACTTGCTGAAATGAGGAGTGATGTCTTTTGGAGTTGTTTTCGTCTTTCAATTTGGAGAAAAATAATAATAAATCAGAAGATAGTTAAGATCAATAATTACACAGTAAATGACTTTTTTTCTTGTCTAAATTTTGAATCACAAACTTGATAATTATGAAAACTAACATACCACTTCATATTGGCTTGCCATCCAATGCTCAAACTCCTCCACAACTCTGCTAAGCACAGATTCAACCAGCTATGGATAACCAATATGACTCGAATAAGTAGCAGAAATAACAAAAGGATAACCATCATTCATGACAAAAAAAATCCAACAGAGAACCTGATAAATAATAAGATTGCAAAAAGTTCTAACATAATATCAGGCTCAGGGAGACATGAAATGACTGCAATATATTAGTAGTTAGCACAACAACAAATGAGGAAAATTGGAATCTTGAGGAAAAGAACCCTTGAGATGAGAGGCACCAGAATATTAATTAGACAACCCTGGACATATGATCAGGGCAAAACTAATAGGCGACCACAACAAGAACAATCATCCCCTAACCCAGTTTAGATAAGTATGCTAATCAAGTTTGATAGTTTGTTGACAGTAATGAGCCAATAAAATCTTACCATTGGAACTTCTTCAGGCTTTTTATCTATTAGAATTGCACGAACCAGCATACTTAGCGAAGCAGAACTGGCCTGCTTGTACAATAAGAAAAATTCATAGAATTCATTCTCATTGTTCAAGTAGGATCTAAAACCAGTGAATACTTTAGACAGTTAAAGCTTACTTACCATTTTATTAGGTTCAATTTCATTGGAGCGACCATTTGATAATTTCTCATTCATTGATGATGTCCTTTGCAAGGAGTTGGTGAAAGGCTCTGAATTTTTTCTTACAAACGACTTTCCCAACGTGGTGGTTGCAGGTTTTACATTTCCACCAAATTTCCACACTCCATTTCCACCTGCGAGCTTCCATTCGCTATAGGACTTGAGCCCTAGAACACAATTCACCACCCTTGCAGATTTGCCTCCCTAAAGAATTTTAACCAAATTTAGAATAAATAAATAAATAAAGTACTCAATAAAAACAAATGACTTGTGAAACAAAATTACTTGAAAACATACTTGTTCTAGATCAGATGCCTCAAAAGTAGGAAGCCCCAACTCTTGGCCAGCTACCAAGAAATTCCTTACATTTTCAAAGTACTGAAATGCTGACAATGCAGCTCCATCAGGTATGAGTACTGCATCACATGGACTTTCCACCACCTAAAACCAGCCAATCAATGCAATAAGCCGTGATTGAAAGGAAAATCAATTGAAAAACCTGATAAAAACAATTCACCTTAGGCACAGCGCCAGGTTGAACTTTATTAAGAACATTGCATAGGATTATTCCACTCCTCAAACCAAGCCTAAATTCTTCCTCTGACGGCTCTGCCGGTAAATCTTTAGCCGCCACTACTCCAACCATCTTCCTTAGCCACCCAGCTGCTTCATATCTCCTTGATGCTACCATACAATAGATCATCACATTCAGCTTCTTTTTTTTTTTTTTCAATTTAACATTCAAAAGTAAATTATCTCACTCAAATTATATTCAACAACATGGCACAATTCATCTTAATTCTAAAAATAAAAATTGTCAATGATCCTTGATCAAAAGAGTTTTCTTTTTTCAATTTCGAGAAAGGAGGGGATCAGAGAGGGAATTAGAAGAAAAAACCGATCTTTTTAAGATTATTCATGAAATTACATCATCGTGACTAGTTAAAAGTATAGAAGGAAAAAAAAATACATATCCTAAGTAGAAAATTTATCATTCAACAAAATCCAGATGCTAATTTATAAAAAAAAAAAATCAAAGTACCAGCTTCCTCAGCTTTTCTAGATTCCAAATCAAGATCTTTGGAGCGAATGCCATGTTGTTGCAGTACATCCTCCACAACTGAAGCAACTGAAAACGACAACGTTCTCTCTGCCGCCATTTTCTCTCCACAAATTATTCCAAGAAAGAAAGTTAAAAAAAATCACAACTCCACCATCCAAAAAAACCAAAACCCCCCTAGGAACCCAAATTCAAAATCCTCCTAAGTTACAGAAAAATGGAGCTTGAAATATCAAATGAGAGATAAAAACAAGGAACAAAAATAAAAGAAGCAAAGTTTGGTGGGCTTTCTTTAATTTTTTTTCTTTGATATTGTTGTGGGGGAAGGTGGAGTATGGATTTGTAGCTTCTTCTTTTGATATTAACACAGAACAACTACAACAGAATCACATTCTCCATTATCCCCCCCTTTTTTCTCCTTTGCTAGAAAAGAAAGCAAACTCTGCTTTAATACTCTCACATTCCTCTTTAATTCTCTCTATTCTTTTTCCCCACAGCTACTATTACTCCAAGCCTCTGTCCGAACCTGTTTCCGAACCTCTCACCTTCGGAAGCGAACTCTTTTTTGTTGAATCCAACCCCAATAGGGCGGTGTTCAGGTGCTCCCTTGGCGCGTGGGTTTCAAATCATGATTGAGATTGCAATTAAATTTTGCAAATCGCGGGAAAGCGAAGTTTGGTTGGGTTGGCCGATGGTCCCCTTAAAAGGTGAACTCGCGTAGCCCAGGAGCCTACCAACTAAGCTTAGACTTATTTCAACTTACACTTTGAAAGACTCACAAGTTAACAAACATTTTTCAAATTCTTTTATTTAAAATAAAAAAAAAATCAACAATCTCGTTGCGTATGATCTTACCGTCCTGGGTTTGAAGTTATCACTTTCTCATGTAAGTTCAGGAAAGTATATGCTAATAAAAATAAAATGTTATTAACTAAATTACAATAGTATGACATATTTTTGTGCCTTTTTGGCATATCCATTAATTGCGTGATACATGTATGTTCTACCATGGAAGTTCAAAGCAATCCATTTCAATATCAGCAACGAATTATATATGCATACAGCTGGAAACATATACTATTTGATCGATATGTTCCTATATTCTTCCACATGCTGCTGCATTTGAGCCCATATTCTGGATTCTATCTTTTGTTTTTTTTTTTTCTCGTTCTTTATTTGCTTTTAATTTGTTAATGCTTAGCTTTGCTTATAAAGAAAAATCCCTCCAACCCAGTTTTAGAAAACATTGAAACATTCAAAATTTGGGTGGATACTGGTAGTTTTGTCGGTTTTCTCGTGACGCTCTTAAGCAGATATTAGAAGTGTCAGAATAAAGTTCAACTTGCAATTTCAAAATGTGGTTGAATTTTTCAGTGGGTCCTTTCTAGTCTCTCATTTCAAAATTAAGAATTGGTTCAAATCCGAAGCAAAACGTTATCTCATCAAACAAATCATAGCGTATTTTGAACCTCATTTTCAGGTTGGGGTCTTTCATACCATGACAAATTCCCCAAAATCGAGTGTTTTGTTACAAATCTGATCAAAACTTTTATGATCAACAAAATCGACAAACCGCCTAATTATGTTTTATTGTTTAGGGTTCAAATTATTTGAATAAGCATAACCGTTTAATTTTTCTAATAAAATAAGATGTGATGTATCTTATGATCAGAATTATACATGAGAGGTTAGAAATACTAAGAAACCATAGATGATACTCAAACTCAAAACTACTAATTATTGATGCAAGTTAACGTAACTTACCTATGGAACCACTAAATTTAAATTTCTAACCACA
>JBBYHO010000003.1:8646554-8657248 GCA_038382025.1 Adansonia gregorii | reverse complement strand
AGCAGAAAGTGTATATTATATATTAACAATTCGCGTTTCTTTCGCTTTCTTTCCTCAGCCTTCGGCTTTCAACGTTCAAAAAAAAAAAAATTCAAATCCTTGGTTTGGTGCCAAACCGAAGAGCTCCGGATACGAGCGCGGCCCTATTGGGGACCCACTTCAGCGGCATTTTGTAGGCCTTTGTTATTTTATTTTCAAGAGTCGGGCCCTGTTTAAATTATCACGATGAAGGACATTAACATTCGTCTCAAGACAGGCCGATTAAACGTTGTCGTCTGGCATACGCCACTTCGTAGAGTAGCGAGGAGCCGCGTCTCTCGTGCTCCTCCTCTTTGTGACAGTTTTAAACAGAACTTTATTTCTCTTGCTATGTGTTAAAGCGTCACTCACGCTCTCGCTTGCTTTTAGCCCCTGTAGGATTTAGTTAGCTCAGCTTTACCCAACCAACTCAGGCTTCGTTTCAATGGACGGTGAAAAGAGAGTTCTTATCCACCATTCAAATGAAAAACTAAATCCTAACAAAGAAAACATTGTGGATTAAAACTGAAGCAAAAAACAATGTCCATGATTCAACACTCTGACACTGTTCCTTAATCACTGCAAGAAAAGAAGCCATTAGTATAGCATCCACTACAAGGAGGGACAAAAAGGTTGATCATGCCACTTACAGAAATTTATGCACTTCAAATTACTTGAAAGTTAATCAATTATAGACAATGAAATAAGACAAAAAAAAAAAAAAAGGAGAAGCATCCATAAAGTGGTTAAATGTGAAAGCAATGCTATACTGTTTCTCGGTGAGTCGCAGTCTAAATTTTTGGGATGAAACGTAAGATTATGAAAATTCCCATTCCCAAAAGCAAGAATTATTCTAATGATTCAAAACAGATTGTTAATCACTCTTAATCATACATCAACAAAAGAGTTGTAGTTTAATAGTTAAATTATAATTACAATACTAATTCGTGAAAGAAAACTGGATATCTTACCTTATGGTTAATATTCGAGGCTGGCTGAAGTTATGATTTTTTTGGCTTAAACGCCTAAAGATTCACATGTTAATGTCGTCAACCAAACTATGGTGAAGGTGGCAACTAAGCCATGATGATATTTAATTGATGGATTAGAATCGGAAGGTGGGCAACACTTTCTTGTGCAGGAAAATAGGCAGGCTTAATGCTATAAAGATGGGAAGCCACATCACATAATGCATCCACACGCGTTAGCTTTTCCTGAAATAATAAACTACCCATGTTTTTCTTTTTCTTTTTCCTTTTTTTCCTTGTATTTTGGATAGGGTGGGAGACAATGTTTGGCAGATTGTTTTACATGCAGGACTGGAAGAGGGGTTTCAAAAACTTCAAATCCTAAACATCTTGAAATTATTTGTTTAATAAAAACTTCATTTTAATTAGCTTCATCCTAAGAGCATTACCGAGGTTAAAATTATGTATGAAACTTGAAAAGTACAGCAAAATTTTCAGAGAAATGAATGTGTGAATAAATATGTTAAACAAGTATTCCCGAGGGATAAAACAATGCAAAGACATTTTCAACTGAAGGATATTTCTTTTTGGCTTTCATCACCTTCTGAAAGAAAAAAAAAAAAGTGTGGAATTCTTCCACTTGGGGGCATCTCTTCATCTATTGCCCAAAAAAGCTATAAAAACCACCACTTACACCTCTCTAATAATAACAGTTAACTTTTGTACCCTAAACTTTAGGGTATTCCCATTATCACATCAAGGATTATGTCCACTTAGGAAAACGATATGAATAGTCCCCATGTTATCTTGGAAAAGTTAAAGTAACCATCATCATGATAATCATTGTTGTTTGGCTGGCCAGGATATTAAAAAGTCTCTTGAAGGAGACTTTGGATCCGAATCCCACATGCAAAAGCCAACGCCACTTAACAGTTAAAAACTCCAGAGTAAGATAATACTTATCAGTTGGATGCGTTGGTAAAGAAGGCTTTGTTTTAAAGAAAAGCCAGTTTGTTAACTGGCCTAAATCCCAGTAGGTGGTGGTTTTTGGTTCTTTGAAAGCAAAGTGCTTGTTGTTACACCGTTTGGTTTAATAACCTTAATCAATCGAAGAAATTAATGAAAAAAAAAAGTAAAGATTAAAATAAAGAGCAGAACGATCATCACAATCACAGGTTGTTCCTTCTTTTTCCCCCTTATAATGGGTGTGGGTCAGCTAGTTAGCAGTCTCAAAAGAAAAATCATGAAAGCATTGCACTCCGCTATATCTTTTTAATGGCCCTAATACTTTTGATCGAATAGACTATGATGAGAGGTGAAGGGGCTCCTCACATTGCCCTCCTCTGCCTTCCAAGCCATGTCATTTAATTATACCAAAGATTTAAATTGTAATCATTGATGTGTTTTTGATTATATTATACTTATTACGGTCAATTATTATAATATTAATGATAAAAAATATTAAACCTGTAAAAAAAACTTAATGCAGTAACTTTTGGTGATATTTTCAGAACCCCATCATGAAAATGTCATAAAGGAAACAAAATTATAGGAAGATTTTTTTCCCCCTATTTCCATGACACAAAGGTGTCATCAAACCTTCACCACACCCCACAAACCTAAAAGAAGAAATAATTCAAGAAAAAAAATTTAGAGCAGTGAACGAAGAGGAATGTGAAATCAATGTCCTAGCTAGCAGCTATAAGGTTTCTAATTTATTGCCGTACTTTCTACTCGGAATTTGGGGACTCTTTTTTTTTTTTTTCTGTTTGAACTCAACCCCATGTGTAAATCTGATGGTATGAACTGTTAATCACATTTAATTGCTTAAAAAGAATTGTTTTGAATCCTAGTTTCTTTTCATAAACATAATTTTCTATCAAAAACAAGGAAAGAATGCCCTTAAAGAATGATGTCAAGAAAGGCACTAAATGGGTTGGGGGGCCTCTAAGCTGTCTTAGTCTTCCTAATGAGAAGATGAACGTCTTAGGATTCGCTTTACAAGGCTAATAAGTTGTCAAATTATGCCCCTTTTTTCCCCTTTATTACCACACTTGTAACCGGCACTGCGATGGAGAAGTAAGATCTAATTAATCAAGCACGTTCCCATAGTCCCAAAGTTTTCGAGTAGGGTACTATATTTTTAAGAGCATATGATCCATTCTATTAAGTTTAAGATTATCCATTTTAATCTGAATATATTTTCCGGGGAATGGACTATGCAAGAAGATATTCGTGTACTACTTTTGATTTGAGTGAATCAGACAAACTTTTGATCAAGGTTCTTTTATTTAGATAAACATATAAATACATGATCCAACCAGGCGAAGAACGATTGGCTGGGCTTTTCGGCTTTTTCTGGAACTCGAGCTAACGAATGGCTTACCCATTTATTTGTCTATTATGGGGGATTAGATGATGACCGATGAATTCTCCCTTAGTTATTAGCAAGTTCCTTCTTTCAGAGGAAATTTATATTGAATTGGAGCCGGCCACGAGTTTAGAATTTTCGCTATGATCAAGTCAACTTTCTCTTTGTTTTCTGCTAAGCATCTAGTATTAAGTCGAGAGCTTATGATCTCTACCTGAACTCTCAACAAAAACAATATCAATCTAGGCTCAGGCTTGGTAGTTAAAGCCAAGCATTCTGTTACGCTCTATTAGACTTGGATGCTAGACATGTTACCAATACGACCAAAACAGTTAGGCTTGCTTTATGATTTGGTAACAGATTACAAGTATCCAGTTTCCATCAGAAAATCCCTACCCTTATCCCAACAACTCTTTATCCTTCCAAATTTGCAATCCAGTCCAATATTCCTTATACTTACTCGGAAAGCAAAGCAAACGTGTTTGAATGCTTACCTAAACTACCATTACTAGGAGCAAGTTCAGTTCAGAAGGAAGTTTGGGACCCTGGGTACCTTCCTCTCCAAAACAAAAGCCCAAAGAACTGGACTGGATTAGACTGAAGTTCTACTTAAAAACAATTGGAAGGGACGCCCGAGCATTTTGAAAACAAGGGCCCAAGCAGGGTGCAAAATCCTTTACACCCTTCCAACTAATTCTTAGACACTGAACCTGCGAATAAATTAAGTCGAGCCAAATCCGAATCAGATTTAAACGTAGTAGTAATATTAAATATATTTATTCAAATTCGGCTCCACCTGAAATATCAATTTTAATTTTTACTCAAATCCGTTCATATTTATAGATAGATAATCCAAGTCCATTTAAGCTTATTCATATTATATTTTTTATAATTTATTTTTTTAAAAAATATATTTTTTAAAATTTAATCTTTATTAATTTAATATATTTAATTTTTTTATTAAATTTATAAATATAAATAATTGAACTTAGTTTTACAGTTTACACTATAATATTATATATATGTTTTGTTTATACGATAAAAATTACATAATACATAAAATATAAAATAAAAATATATATAATGTAATAGTAAAATGAGTTAGGTCAAGCTCGAAAAGTTAGATCCAAAGCCCGACCCATTTTTTAAATCAGACTTAATTTTTTTGTCCAACCTCATTTTTTGAATTTAATATATTTGTACAAACCCTTCTAAATATCGGACGGACCTTCAGACTCAAGCAAGTAGCCTAACCCTTAAGCATAAGCATGTCTACTAGACACTAGCATTAATGGATTAGATGTTGGGATCAATTTCTCAGGGTGCAGGCAAACTTCAGTTTCTTCAAAATAGTTCCAACCTGCTCAACCCAAGTTACCTTCCCAGCAACTATCTACTTTAATTTTACATGGATTATATACTATGGAAATGGACAACAGAACGATAATAATGATAGAGATAGCCAGAAAAGGCAAGAATATGGTAAACTAAGATAAATAATTTTAATCATCTAACTATCCTTTAAAAATGTACTAATTTCGTCATTATCATAGTCACTATACCACCCCACCCTCAGGAAGATTTGATCTTACAGGAGTTCGATGAAGAGAGATGAGAATCGAATGAATATTGGCAAAAAAGCCACCACAAGAATACAAAGTATGAAAATGTATCACTACGCCTAGTCAAAGGCGAAGAAAGATGTGGCTATATCCTTGTTTGAGAATAATGCAACCTCACAATGTGCGAGGCAGAGGATCAGGAGGGAAAAAGATTGACAAGAAATCGATGAATCATCTCAAAGCTAGTGAATGTGATAACAGCTGCAGGTGTGGTCCTGAGAAGATTTGTTGCACATCCACGGTAAAATCCAGCAACGCCTTCTTGCTGAAATACTTTCCTGATGCAATCAACCACACCAGAATAACGTTTCTCAGAGTGATGTCCCTGTTCCTGAAGCCTTGAGCGGACCACCTGTATTTTACAAGAATAAACGTAAGCTAGTTAGTTTCACCAGCTTATATAATTAAACAGATGCCAAAGAAACATATACAAATGCAGCTCTTAGACATGGGCTATGGCAAATCGAAACATAATGGCCATATCTCTCCTTTTTTTACATTGAAAGTGCAATGAAGCCCATTCAGAGTTAATGAAGAGTTCCTTACTTAACCACAATGAGTTGTAAATACATACATCATACCTCATGTGGGTAAGTCATTGTGGATGCAAATATTTTGGAAACTGAGGAGGCAACAGCAACGTCGCGTGCACTGAGTTTATCCATTGTAGTGTTCTCTGCTAAGGCCTTATTGAGTTAAAACTTTTTCAACAAGTACATACAACTTAAAACGTGTAAATTATTAACCTTGATCAGCTAAATAGAATTTGATCTTCTCATACGTTGGAAACTGAATGGCAACATGACTGATACCAGCTAATGCAGGGATAAGACCACTGTTCACCATGCAAAAAATCAGACACCACTGAATCATTTCCCAAGTCAGAACAGATAACAACAACTTTGCGCAGAAAACAGAATATTTTATCGATTTCTTATGAATGGTGAAACAAAACCTGTATAGACCCCGAATACTCTCCTCATAAGCTATTCTTCTCAAAGCAGAAAATGTACTTCTATAGGGAACCACTCCTGCTCTCATTCCTTGAGTCTATAAAAAAACAAAAGGGGCAGAGATTAATGCATAAAAGCTATATCTTTAAATAGCAGCACGAGACAGTTAAGAAGAACCACCTACACTTAATTATAAATAATAACAATAATAAAAAGAAAAGAACTACCGCAAAATAGTCACCTATAAAGCTACATCAAATGGCCTAAATAACGCTTATCAGTCATCGACCCCTTGATGCAGGCAATCACTTTCTTGTGTGTGCCTAAACCATACGTGCTCTCATCTATTATTATTATTATTATTATTATGTTCCTTCTAAAGGGTTATTACGTGACTCTGGTATGGGCTTCCCAATTCCTTCACATTTGTTGGGTTGGTAGGCAGTACGGAGAGAGGTACTAATCAAAAGCAACAAAAGAGACATTAGAGATTTAAGTTTCTATATCCTATAGAAAACTATAATTGCAATGAAATGCCAGGCAAGATAACTTCAACTTTAATATAAGCAACAATTGCTGCATAGAGCACGCCACTACCTAGAATTTTTGTTTCTTTCATCATATTCCATTACAGAGTAAAATAATAAAATATAAACTTGAGAGACGCACTTGAAGTCTAGTCTTCACAACCCAAAGAGGATTTGTGAAAATGGCTGTTGCAGCTCCAGCACCAGATGCAGCTAGCATGTTAGCACCTATTGAGATTTGGTGATTCTCATCTACAAATGCAACCAGGAGGAGAACCAAGTCAGAAATCCAAAAGAAAACGCGCAAGATAAGCATAGAGAAAATAATATTAATAATAATAAAAGGAAGAATTAAGTGGTCTAAATTAAGAATGAATTATCAATCCTATAGGCTAGCAACTGACCATTAGAGCAAAGAAAGTCTTTAAGTTGCTCATACATTGTAAAATATACCTGCAAATGGAATGGAATGTGTCAATTCAAGCAAGCACAAAAAGAGAGTGAGAAGAAGAAAAAAAGAGAACAAAACTCAATGACCGAGGTCTGTGAAACATATCTGCATCAAGGGGAATAATTTAATTTGGAATAAAGAAAAAAAAATCCATGGAAATCTAGACAAACAGGTAGTTAGGTTTCCTATTTGAATTCCGTTAACCATAAATCCTCAAGAATCGAAGACAGGTTTTTACAATTGCAGTTCAACCATGTGAATGGATACCTAACTCTTTAGCAAGTAAAAATTTTGCTCCTTCAGATCCAATTTGGCTCAATTACCCAATCAAATAAAACAACTGCTGTAATGCCACTACTCGTTCAGATAATTTACTTAAAGTATTCAAACATGCACCTCAAATTTTGAGCTATCCAGAGTAATAAAAGATAATAAAATGCATTGATGATTTAAATCTGCGTTGGATATTTCAATATTGAATCTACATTTTCTCTATAAAGTTAACTTTGTGTAAATTACAAGCGACAATTTGCAATCAATTAAACCTGGCAGATATGCTATAAATAAAGGGAAGGTGACAAACAAAGAGAACATGAAACTACAAAATTATCCTTGCTTTTCCTGATCTAACCTGGGCTAAAGTATAATTGCATAAATGAACCCATGTTGAGGGAAAAGGTTTAGTTTCTTTATGTGAGCATATGCAAAATGTGACTTCACCCAATTTGTAAATTAGGTAGCAAAATTGAGGACAGTAAACAGCAAAGAAGCTTAGAAACCTTTACCTTCTGATCAAGGTTGGATATGCGGGTAAGAAAAGAATCAAAACAAAGAAATTTTCAGCTTGTAATAACTCAACATGTAAAAGGATTGTTTCTTTAATTTAAATAACCAACCGATCATGCAAAAAGGCCTAAAAAGCCATATTTCTTTCTCAAATTCCTCAAAAGCCCCAAAATCCACTTCATTCCTCACAAACCATTGAATTAACTAATGTTGACTTTTCCCATTCAACAATAACATCCAACAATTCCTCGAGACTTTATAAACAGGATGTGAACGGCTCAAATAGAAACAGGGAATATGCAACTTACTGCCCAATTAGGAAGTAAAGCAAGTACAGTAGGAGCAAGTCCACGGTACATGCCACGCAAGCCTTCCTTCTGATATATTTGTTCCAAACTACCGACGATAAGACTACCTGAAGAAATAATTAAAAAAAAAAAGTTAACAATTAGAAAAACTTTAAACATTATCGTATTTTTGTTTTCTCAAATCAAATCAAATGAAAGTAAACCAATACTGCATACGCTTAACGGTTAAGTTAGTGAAATTTGGACGCCCATGAACCTGAAATCTAGTCTTTATAACATCTAAAGGACACACGAATGTTGCAGCAATAGCACCTGCACGTGCAAAAGAATGCTCTAAAAGTCAGTCATTGAGATAATGGCTCAGAGAAAAGGGAAGGAAACATATTTAACATACCGGCAGCGGCACCAGCAGCAGCATTGCAAAGAAGACCCCTATAATTAGGGGCATGTGAGCCGTTGGTCATATCTAGAACTTTTCAAATGAAACTGTAAACAGGCGAAGGTTTTAGGCAAACAAAAGGAGTCCTCTCTGGAGAGGGATATCGCCGACAGCCAGAGTCGCATTGCCAGAGGATATAGCTCTTTGGAAGTGAGTTGCGTTAGCTAGTGAACAACCAAGTCGAATAGCCCGAGTTAGGATTTAGATCTTGGTCGTTCGTATTTTTTTTTCTATCTTCTATTCGGAGGAGGCGCAAGAATCAGGGAACTTTTTACGATGAGATCGAGAAATCGCCATGAGATTTTGGGTGAACTAGGAGAGGGAGAGTTTTGTTTTGGTTTCGATTTTTAAAACGTGAGGCTTTTGTTTGGCTATTATCATCATCCGTCTCAGCTCTTAGCCGGACGATTCGCAACATATGGGACCCAATTGAATAAAAAGTCTCCGATTCTGAGAAAAATAATATATAATAAAAATATTAATAGCAAATTTGCACGAAACCGCCTCGACGTTTTACAATTTTTGCAGATCGGCCTCGTCCGTTTGGCCCTTGACCGAATTGAATACCGCACCTAACCTTACCCAGGCTCGGTGTGACTAGCTGGTAGTGATGGCTGCAACTGCGAGCCACCCACTCAGTCTATAACTGAAGGCAGATGACCTTCTAAGAGTAACTTCATTATTTTGAATTAAAAAAAATTGCCGTTGTTCAAATTTGACAAGGAAAAATAGAATAATTTTGACAATGTCAATTGCTTCCTAGAACGTAATTCTATTCCAAATGAGCTAGATTTGTCAAATCATGTAGTAGTTTTGGAAAATTATCAATGTCTTTTTCTATGTTTTTCTGTTCATTTTCTTACACTGTTTGTATATGCTAAATTTGGTCAGCCCATTTTACCTCGACTGTCATAATCATATAGTGCAAATTGAATGTCCCCCTTTCAAATCAGCGGTGTTCCAAAAGCAGATTTTCTGTCTCCTAAGGCGTGAGTTTGGTGGGTTATTCTCAAACATGTGATTTACAACTGGACCTAACTTTGAAAGCATAAAGGTTGATAATAGTATTTATTTTTTAAATGAAAGAAAGGGAATATCTTTACCTCCATAGTTAGAGCTTCTAAATTCTAATAAATGAGAAATGCAAGTATAAGAGCACCTTGGTAGTTGGTAGCCACTTGGAAGCAAATTTTTGTAGTGGGTTAAAGGGGGGGGTTGCTGGGGTTGGTACTGGCACGTAACAAAATTGCTAATAAAAAACACTGTTGCATAATGGAGTGTTTGGTCCTGTACCATTGGTTATTTGCTATACGAACAAGAGGTTAAATTAGCAACGCCGGCGTGATTCACATTGCTGCTTTAGTTGTGGGCCAAACCAAGATGCTTTGAAGGCATTGGTACTATCTTTGATGGATCCGTGCTGGGGCTCTGGTTCCGTTCCCTCCAAAAGCGACCGATGATCAATATTTGATGCTGAACTAATGTAATTATTTTTTAAAATATTAAATTTAAAAGTTTTTGGTTTGAATTTGATATTTATAAATTTTATTTTTTATATTCAAATGTTGACTTCCCTTATATATAAAAAAATTGTTAAAACTTGGAAAATATTTTTTTGCTTAAACACAAAGTGGTACTAATACATATATATATATATATAAGGAAAAAAATTCTATTAATGAAATAAAAAAAGTCTTTACTCGTTCCCAAACAATGTCCCAAATATTAATTTTATGATTATCTCGTTTTTCTTTTTAATTAACTTATCTTTTCCACCTACCTACCTACATGGTTCTATAAATCTGCAGTTTTATCGCTTTGACCGAATTATAGAGATTGTACTCTCTTATCAAATAAAACTACGAGTTAAAACCCAAAAAAAAAAAAAACTACAAGTTGTAAATCGTTGTAGATTGATACAATCGACAGTACGATGCATCCAGTCCAGGGGTAAAATACAAGAACAAAAAGAAAAATCAACTATAATTCCATTAATTTCACAACAAGAAATCAAGAATCTTACTTATTAGACACTTGGGAAACTATCCCAATGAAAATAGGTGGAACTATCTGCCTGCTCAAATCCCAAAAGGGCAAAGCGGCTGCTGCTGCCCTAAATCCTGTTCATGCATCATCCAAATTATTTTCAAAAGATTAGATTAATAAGTGAATGTCACTTTTATTATATACAAAGAAATGAAGAAAGTTCGAAGATTCCTGAAAGTTAATCTCTTCTACATTTGATAAAAAT
>JBBYHO010000003.1:8617445-8630123 GCA_038382025.1 Adansonia gregorii | reverse complement strand
GTATGTATGTATGTATATCTTTACTCTGAAAGGCAGCAGCTTAAGTCTTTGGAAATTTGGAGGATTATACAGCAAACAAATGGATGAATAATTGAGTATATGCAATAAATGCTAGTGCATCTTAATACATTAGTTATGCTATAAAACTTCTGTTTATGAATTAATGGTTCAATGCCAAAAATCCACCTCTAACCCAAAGGCCAAACATGTATTGAGGAGCCTAACGAGGCAAATTGGAAACTAAAAAAAAAATGAATTTGGAAATTGGTCCTAACTAAGGCAATCTAACGGCCATCTATCAGTACTGCATTAGCAATAGATAAGCAAGTGTTAGAAAGCCAAAAATGCTGCTTGCTGCACTGATCATGGGAGCGTTGCTAGGAAGTATGATGGGAAGTGCACACTCCTCTCCGCTAAACAATACTTTGGATGGAAACCCGTCCCCTGTTGCCACTTTAATACCAGGTGTAGACTTCTTTGAGAACGAGATAACTGATTGCTGAGTGCCGGGAACACGGGGATCCTTTTTTGGATTGGCACCATCTGTTTCTGCCAGAAGATGATTCAATCCCGGACGACCTTGCATGAATATCGTATCGTTGGAGCCAGGCAGCACACTTCCATTGAAGGTGTAGACTTCTTCAAAGCCTGCTACTGCTTTGTCCAATTGAACGGCTACGAACCAATCTGCAAAGCTAGTTTCATCCCAGTTAAAAACAGTGATCCTTGCACTCCATCCACCTCTGTAATCTGATAATAAGTGCCAGTTTATGCTAACTCCACAGTTATCTCCACATGGCAATGGATTTGGAACTGTTAGTCCCTTTAGATCAGCCCACTCCAAAGCTTGAGCAGTTCGGTTCTCGAAAGGTATAAGAAGAGCATCAGGTCGTAGAAGTAGAGCTGGCTCTTTAGCACTGCAGGTCTGGCTTGGGTTCCGATTGCAGCCGCAGGCACACGTATTGCATGGAATAGCAGAATCATTGAAAAATGCCGAGTATGAAACGCAGCATCTTGGAGTTGCCTGCTTGGACTGTGTTATATTGCAAACTACTTGCCAACTGGCAACTGCTGCTGTTTCTGAAGGCAAACCACTCGGATCAGGGAATTGACTTGGGCTTACTTGCACTGGAGACCCGCATTCATAATCCGGACTCATAGTGCCATTGATCTTCCAGTTCTGAGGTGGAACTAGATCCGTCCTATTCGTGTCTGGTGGCATCTTGTAAACTTGCATTTGGAAAGATGACTTAGACTTGCTCGGATCCATTAAGGGCGGCAGAATCGTCCCATTTCGACAGCAGAAGGGAATTCCCCCAAGGTTCGAGTCATTTGCCCTTGTCGGAGGTAGGTCGATAATAGTAGGCCTTCTCTCACAATTCAATGCCTTCGAAAAATCCATTCCCTGATAGTACTGACCTTGCCTGCCAAAAATGCAGTCCGTTGTATCAACAACATAAGGGTAAGCTCCTCTCATGGCATAAATGAATTCCTCCCTCGCCCAATCAAAGCTCAATTGCCAATTATCGAGGCGACCAAGAGGGTTACGGTTTGAGATTGAAACCTGTGCCCAGTAATTATCATCATATGCTCTGATCACATCATACATGATTATAAGATCACCTTCTTGCCTTGGCAAGAATTCATCATTTAGCCCATCGTTTGAACGGGATTCTAAATCTCGAATGCAGCATACTTGCATCACGTTGTTCACTAGTGAAAAAAACCACAGAAATTAACTTATCAATGATACAATTGCTTATAGATTTCGAACTTTTAAATTCCTAAGATAGATTAGATAGCTGACGTGAAAAATAAAAGGTATCGGAGTAGTACATATAAAATTCTCACTTTTCAACACGCATTATTGGTCACAAATATTTGCATTGGACTTTTCAAAAATATTAATTCGGAGAGTAAATCAGGTATTATCCTTGGGTCAAAATATTAACTTGTACACATAAAACGGGTCAATCTTGGTTCTTGAAAATGGATCTCAAACTAGAAATTACTTTCAAGTTCGTATTTTAAGCATCAATAAAGGAGTTATTTTAATTCGTAAATGAGATTAGAAACTCCATGTCTCGTTACTTTAGGCTTAAAAAAGATCATTTTCACAAGTTGATTAAAAAAACAGCAAATTTCCTTCTTGTTTCTTTGTTTCTAGTCTACTATTGAACCATAGAATTGTTGCACCTATTATCTTCCAAATTAGTGCTTAAAAAACAAATTTAACCAAAAAATAATTCATTAACAAAAAAAAGAGATTAGACCTTGGTTGATGCCATTTTGACAAGAGTACCCATCATTAACAAGACTAATATTAAGCGGCATGGGAACATCTGGAGCTCTAACACCGAACTGCGTACCCACCAGCCCGACCTGAACCTGCATTTGTGTCATATCCCCGGCGGTCTCCACTGCTGATTTAAGGTCACTCATGGGGAACCCGGCGAAAACGGTGCCGTTTCCAACCTCAGCAGGGAGCGAACTCCCATCAGCCAGAATAGCGTTAGAAGCAGAGACCAAAAGTTCGTTGTGCTGAAACCCGACAAAGACTCTCCAAGACTTGAGCTCGTGGCGTCCGTTGTTGAGAACGGTTAAAGTGGACTCGAAACGGTACGCTTGGTTATTTGGGTCGGCGGGAGGGATGGCGTGGCCTGCAGTGTATGTGTACGACAAGAATATGCCGTTGCATGAGTCGGAGGCTGGCGCTGGAGCTGGGGCTGGAGATGGGGTCTGGGTTTGAGAAAGTGATGTCTTGAAGAGAGAAACTGAGAGCAAAAAGAAGGCGAAGATGATGGGATGGAATTCGTGAGCAACAGCCATGGTTCGATATGGTTTTTGACAGAGAAAATTGTTGAAGGAATTCAAAGGCTGGGGGAGGGTGTCGGTTTGGTTAAGGATATAGATAGGTTTAAAGAAATTGGAAATGGTGAATGGTTGTGGAAAGCCGGCTCTGTAATTCTTTTCTTCTTAATTGCAACTTTGCTGGCATAATCAAAAAGAGTGGGAACTGGTCTTTGCTTGTTCAAATTTTTTAATTTCCAGTTATTTTCTAAAGAGTTGGTTTTACTTGTTCAAATTTCTTAAAGAAGATCAAGTCTTTTCCCCTTTTAATTAAAGAAGATGACCAAGTTTGGAGATTTAAAAAAACAATAAAAAGAAAAAAAAAATTACCCTTTCTTCTTATACTTCAAAGAAGCATAGTTCAATGGCGCATTTGAATCCAATTCTTTTTATTATAATTAACACCCGGAGGAAAGAAAAATTATTTTTTAAAAAAAGTTATTTAATACTATGTAATTTTAAAAGAATTATTTTAAAAATTAAAAAATGTAATGATAAATTTTTAAAAATTAGATTTTTTTTTAAAAAAAAACTGTTTTTCTATAAAATTAAAAGATAAAAATGCTTTTTGAATTATATTATTGCTTTATTTTATTTTAATTTTTTAACATGTTTCAATTGAGTTGAAATAATTAATTTAGTAACATCAAAACTAAATAATTGAAAACTTTATATATAATATATATTTTATAATCACTCAACCTTAACGTAGAATTATATAATAATATACCATTTACAAAACATAAATTGCACCTAATATTTTTGTAAATTTCATAATTCAATATATAATATATCAATTAAGAACATAAAATTTCACGTAATATTATTTTCATAAATCTCAAACAAGTCAAAATTGATTAATTAATTATTATATTGTAATAATATAGGCTACATACTCCCTCCCAATTGAAAGGCATACAAAATGTATAAAAATAAATAAATATCTTGACGTTAACATTTTATTTTAAATTTAAAAAAGAGATGGGACGAGGTAAAAGTTCGAAGTTCGAACACAGGGAGGAGACGTTTCGGCCCCCACGCCAAAAAAAAAGAGAGCAGACAATGGGCCCATGATTTGACGCTTCCCGCCCATTTGGTGACACATCCTCTTGAATATGGGCCTTTCGATGCTTTTCCTTTAATGTCCTCAAAGCCCACCTTATTTGGGTAAGACATGGAAAATTGGAAATGAAAAACCCAAAAATACGGATTATAAATCTCTCTATTAATTTTTTTTCTATTATGTTTAATATAATTTTAATTATGATAAGTATAATTTTTTTAAAAAATTATAAGTTGATTCTTTACATATAAATCATATTGAATAATTTATTAAACATTAATGAACAATAATAATAAAAAGAACCCAACCCAAAAGTACATTATTATTATTACTACTACAAATATTTCGTTTAATAAATACTTTTATTTTTTGTTTTTCTTTAACAGTTATCAAACTTGACTAAGTTAGACATGACTTGATTGCTTCTATCTACAAATACTTTATCCTTGAATTACCTTACCATCTATCTCTCCAATTAAATTAATTACCTAGCAATATATATATATATATAAATATTTTATTAATGTTCTTTGGTCATGCAAGTCTTGCATGCAAATTGGAGTCTTTGTCCTTTACTTTTTGGCTACTTAATTTTTTTTTAAAGAAGGAAAAAGGTAGCTGTTTACAGATATACTACGTACGTCTTCGTTTGTACGTCTTTATTTATGTTTCTAGTTTATTAAATTTATTTAATTATTATATATTTATAATAATAATTGTTTGATATGTTTTGCTTCAACCATAAAAAATTTGAAGTTAATTTTGCAAGGCCTGCAGTATGTATGCTTCAAAATGTCAATGTTTTCTTTAATGATAAGGGAAAGGGGCTTTACAACTTGTCTACGCATCTGCTTGAAGAAGGGGAGGCTTATATAATCGTTTTTTAATCAAAATAAAACAGTTGCCCAAAATAATTAATTTACAGAATTGGTCTAAAGTTTATCATTAAATCATATACTTCGAACCACCCAAAAGGGAAAAAAAAATTATGTGCACTACAATGATCTTTGACAAAATGAGGCTTGCTTTTGTTAGGGAGAGAAAGAGAGAATATGATGAATTCTAGGTGAGGATTAGCTTATGCCTGACTCAATTAGAAGGAGATCAGATGCTTATAGTGCCAATGAAGAGCTTGGAGCCAAAAAAGAAACAGGTGGGAAATGGAAGGCAATCTTTCAACCCTTTCAAACTCCCTAAGGCTACCCGGACTGCCAGTGCCAGACTATTCTAAAGGAGATCATGGCGGGATTATTCAGGTAAATTTCAAAAATTCAATTTATGGAATTATTGGTTATTGCATCTGTGTAATATTCGAATTCCAAAATCTAGTCTTCGCTACAGGAAATGCTCGCTCCGCCAAACGCTGAAGCAGACGGAAAGAACTTGATTGACAGAACAGAAGTTGATACAAGGTTGCCTAAGCTGGTTGGTGTCTCTCGTGAGAGACGGTCAGGTTATGATCACAATAAGAAAGCTGGATCCATGAATTCTCTGGTTCGAACCAGTGCTGTTATGTCAAAAGAGCCATTCATCTTCAATCTTGACTGTGATCACTACATTTACAATTCTTTGGCTCTCAAGGAAGGAATGTGCTTTATGCTTGAGCTTGACGGATGTGGTGACTGGTGACAGGATCTTCTAGGTTCAATTCCCACAGAGGTTTGAGGGGATTGATTAAAATGACCGATATGCAAATCATAATACAATGATCTTTGATATGAGCATGAAAGCTGCATTTTCAGGAGAACTGCTCTCTGTAGGTTTAGTACTTTAGTCTTCCTAGAGCCACTGAACGTGGTGGGTAGTTTGGCAGAAGGAAAATTAAGTCGTTTTTTTAAGGAAACCCAAGGTGACAGAGAAAGCAGAAGATGAGACAGTATTGCCTATTAATGGTAAAACCTACTTCTCTCGCACCATCTATTCCAGTTGCTGAATAACAAGGAAGGCTGCTTCAGGATTTGATAGGGAAGGGAAACCAAGGCAGGGCAGCAGGTTCTCCTGCAAAGCCACCTAAGACTTTGGATGCTGCAACTGTTGCAGATTCCATGAGGATAAAAAAGAGTGGGGAAAACGAGTAGAATGGATATATGCATCCGTCACAGAAGATGTAATGACTGCAGTTGTGCACATGAAGCAACACAAAAAGCATGAATTTGAAATGGAGTGTATCTGCCATCTGCGATTTTAAATTTACAGTGATAGCTACTTCTTGTTCATTTCTACCATCTATGCTTTTAGAATCAGTGTTTCAAGATTAGTATGAGAGTCTCAGGGTCAGGTTTCTTATGAATTAAATTTGAGTTTTAATGTTGGGTTATATTTGAGTTCCATGCTTCTCTTATGACTCTTTAGCTTGACTAGATTTCTTGGGCCACTTGATCGACTGCAGCATTACGAATGATCTGACTTTGTCAGATTTATTCAAATCTACTTTCAAATTCGAAACGTGGTTAATCAACCTAAAAAAATCCATTCTTACTCCCTCCTGTGAGAGCCTTTTGAGTCCCTCCAAAGAGGATTCTGATGCCCCACACCATTGTTTAATAATGTAAGCTTGTTAAATTTAGTTTTGCTCCAATATGAAGCTCGGCAATTATTCTCATTTATCCTACTAAAAGCCATCTTTCTATTATGTGCTTACCCACAAGAATCTAGTCTAACTCGCTGTCCCATCTTCTGTTTTGTTGCATTGTCATGTGTCATTGCTTTTCAATGGTCCAGCACTGAATTCAAGAAATCCCATGGCTTGGCTGAATCCGCATGGCAGAATAAGGCACTCCAATGAGATAAATCATTCAATCCCACGCCATGACAACCGAATGGTGGATCCATCCTCTTCTAATAATGGAACAAATTTTCCAATTGCCAAATTGGTGTTTTTTCTCTCCATTTCATGACAAAGTAGGCTTTCAAGGAATATTTTTCTTGCCATTACATGAATTGCACGTTGATTCAATGAGAAACAAGAGCTGAAACGCCCCCACTTAATTAAATGATAATGCAATGTATGCCCACATGAAAAGAGTAGTTCCCTGCAATCTGAGTAAAGGCGATCCTGGCTCACTAACTTAGCTATCTCCTTTTTGGACATCTATGGAAGTATTATAATACATAGATTCATCAATAAATTCTGAAGCTCCACCTTTGCCAATAGTCCGATCAAAGTCAAAGCCACATTTCCCTTAGCAGAATTTTCAAGTGGTCCTAATAATCACGGTCGGGGGTAGAACGTCGTTATAATATAGGTTGGAGTGGCAAGGACATTCATTTGTAATCTTGCCCTACTTAGCCAGTCTACTTGCAGCTACAGTCCGCAATCCTGGGTCACTTCATTCACTAGCACCCAGTCGAAAACGTTTCTTTTTCTATTTTATGTCAATTCCCTTTCACTCTTGAATTTACAGGATTCTCCTCGAGTTGAATATCATGGAACTCGAAGGAACTTTTAATCCTTCAAATTTCTTGTTCATATAATGATGGGGGAGTTTAAAAAATCAAAAACGTTAATCAAATGGAGCCTTAATAAATCATAATTACCATCACTAGTTCATTGAGCTTCCATTGGCTTATACTTGCGGAGTCCGAATATTATAAATCACTGGTATAAAATTTTTAGAAGATGAAAAAATTATTCAAAAAGAGAAAGTAAGCTAACTTGGCAGGGGAGAACAGAAAATTTTTATGTATCACAGAATATGACATTGTAACAGCAAGATAAACTCAGCAATGGTTGCTTTCTGGAGAAAAATACCACCCTCTTTAATATTTTGAGCCGAATATTAATAGCGTGCAGGCAAACCTAATATAATGTTAATATATGTGTGTGTGTGTGTGTGTGTATATTGTTTATCATTAAAACCCAAGACAACAAAATTTGTTTGAACTCTTTGCTGAGGCTTCATCCTCTACAATTTTGTTCAGTTCGAGATAAAGAAAAATATTAGAGATTATTTTGATCAATATCTTTTACGCTATCTAAATTTAGATATCAAATAAAGATGTGTCCGGTATATTTAATTAAACTTCTATATTTTATCTAAATATGTATCGAATATAAATAATTAATGAAAAAATGCGAATGACACATCTTAGATTTAAGCTTAATTTTTCTTCCAATACTAAAAAGGCTGCCTGCCTGCTGTTTTGGTGCGTTATGTCGGTGCTACTCTGAAGTTTTCTCCGGGAAATATGTGGTTGAAATTGCCCTCTAAACTGTAGAAGTGGCGTGGACAGTGAATGAAACCCCTTTCTTGGTCCTTTGTTGTTTGTTATTTGCTTTCTGGACCCAAACACATAAATTTACATTGCTTTGAGTCCTTGGTAAAGTCTAAACCAAACACCATTTAATAGCTCCCGGTGAGATGAGTAGCTCAATTTTGTTCCACCGTTCGATTGGCATATGATGTTTGGGTGCGTCTGCCCCATTTGAAGGATGCAGGAGCCTTTGATTCGAGATTAGGCAGGAAAGCTTGTAATTGTAGCACTATTGGGTGGTGGATCAATGATTGTTGATGGTCCCCTCTTTGCCCCCCATCTCAATCCAATGGCTGTTTCTAGCTGTAAAGGTTCTCAATGCCTTCAATACTCATTTTACATCTTACCTTTTTTTTCCCCCCTTCTTTTGTGGCCTTTCTTCACATGCCATAGTCGACTGATCACTAGTTTTAGAACCAGAAACAGAACATATCTCTCTGCTTTTAAGCCTCCATGGGGAAAGAATAGAAGCCGTTGAAGAGCCCCGATTTATTCTGTCATGATGTGCGTTACTATCAAAGCTTGATTTGATCAACTATAACATGATTCCAAATGATAGATGTACTAATATCGGCAGCCATGAAAATCACTGTCAATAATCAAAATCAAGGCAGCATTGGTGTGCTTATGTGCACATGGAATAAAAAGGACAGTTTTGTAGCAACACAAAAGAAGACGACATAACGCAGTCTGGGGATTTCTAGGAAAAAGCTCATGCCAATAAATTTTTTCGTGTCGTTTCCCCACAGATATGCCCACATCCTACTTAAGATGCCATTGCCAGACATCTTGGATAATGGCATAATGCCCTATTCCCAAAAGGAACCAAGGAAGAAGAAGTTGGAGCTTTTGGTTTCTGGTAAAGAACCCATTTTCATGCTGTTAACACAACAAATTTAGGTGCGACAGGGCATTAAAGAAATGCGCAGGCTCCCATTGGGGTCCAATCGTTTGCGATGGCTTTCAGGGTCCGGTTCAACACACATTATAAAGCCTTCTAGAATGTAATCTTCCAGAAAATAAAAATCTGCGTATATCACATTATCAGCCAGCAATGCTGTTCCATCCACATGAATAACCTACTCCAAAGACCAGGGTTCAAAAAAAAAAAAATTCATCCGAATCCATTCTTCCATCGCCCCCTCCCCCCTTTCCTTTCAGGCATGCACGGAAAATACTCGCTTTTCACCTATATTTATGAAATCAAATACTCAGATTCTTAAAAGCCATATTAATTCCAGGGTTTCGATATTAATCAGGGTGGGCTTGTGGAATCACCGGCTGCCTCTCCTTCCAGAATCATCTAACCTCACCAAATTTAAAAGACAAGTGGATTAGGATATGATTAGAATAATTAAGATCAAAAGCTGTCAGCGTCAGACCGCTCTTTCATTGATTCACCACCAAAAACTATGTAGGCCCGGTAGCAGTAGTTCCTATGTCTATGTCCAGGTCAAATTTTAATTTATTTAATCAAATTATAGTAGTAGTATAATTTTTTTTTTTAGCTAAAAGCAGAGACCAGCTACGAAGCAAAGCAGCCTCATGATGTTAGTTTAGATCGATGCCGCGTTGCCAGTTAGCCAAAATATTAAGACGATGAACCCAAAAGGAACAAATCGTAAGGTGCCGACTAACCGTAGGATGACGAGTTGATTCCACAAAGATCCAAACAACTGGCCACGTGTGATGCCAGGGCAAAGGGAATCGGTTCCCCAATTCCCACTTTGGACATTTCCTACACTACAATGACATCTGGGGTCCCTCCTTCGATTCCACCGTATTAAAGATGATGATCGCTCGGACTTTCTTAGCTTCATTTAAACAATCACCCATTATTATTCGTTATAATTTAATTTGATCGATTCAAATATTTTAATGTAAAGTACGTAGTTATCCAATTATTTGGAGTCATTAAAAATAATAATAAAAACAAAAATTACCAGGAAATACACACAACTCTGACGCCAAAGGAGAATATGAGAATGCCACCTAATTGCGCAAAGGAATTGTGTCGGCGAGTTGGTAGCCCACAATTCTTCTGCCGCTGCCACCAAATCACAGAGCCACCAAAAAGAAAAATTTACGAGCTATATGAACTTAACAAGCAAGCGACTTATCCAAAACTCTTTTAAGATTCTTCCAAGGCTTGTAGTTAGTTCTCCACCCCTTTTTTTTCCAATTCGGTCCTTTTTGGACACCATTGAAAATAAACAGCCAACTCGCAACAAAAAATCACATGCCCTTTTCCATTCTATCCAAAAGTTGCTCACTGCACTCCACCTAGAACATTATAAATTGGGCCTGATTTCATCTCTGAATTTTCGTCTCTTTAAATTAGATAAGTGAAGTCAGGTGGTGTCCATCTTTAAAGCGTGCGCATAAACATATAAGCATAGAGCTATGCCCCTAGTTAAAACGCTGCAACAGATTTTGCAAAAATGGCCTACCACTGTCGCATAAAGAAAATAAATATGAACCGGCAATCCTGATTCTTCGATCCCCTCCCACTGTAACTTAGCACAAGGGTAGTTAAAGCCTTAAAACAAAACAAAGATTATTAGGAAGAACGAAAGAAATAGAAACTCCTATATGCCACTATTACCACGTGGACTGCTTCACGGAAAGCATAAACTTTGTTTCTGTTTGGACCTAGAAAGCAACTGCAACTCTAAAACTACAGCGCTAAGTCTAACGCACAACTCCATGAAACACTCCTCATGCAATCTGTAACATATTGAATATCTCCTTTTCATTTTGTTTTCAATTTTCAGAAGCAGGAAAAATAGAATACAAGTGGACTGAGAAATGAGTCAACAAAATAAAATAGACAAATAGAAGAAAAAAATCGAGTAGGTCATCATCATATTAAAGAAGAAACAAAAATAATGAAGAGAAAATGGCAAATTGAAAAATGAAAATAACATCCCTTATAGGAATTTACCGGCGACTAAATCACTGCTGTGACTTCAATGTGAGAGACCGTACAAGTCATAAGGCGCCCATAAAGCGTCGAGCGGACACGGCCGTTTTGAATCCAGCCTAAGCCATGGCTTACCGCTACCGGACCAATGCAAGAGGCTAACTGGACCCGGATGCAAGTCTCGACAACTTCCCCTCACATTGTCCCCACCCAACCCGTGCTGGTTCCATCTATGCTCAATGGGAGCCACGCGCCCCGCAAAAACCAACAAGAACGGCGGCAACGAACCAAGTTCGTAGATCCGATCACTTTTCTGGATCTCCATCCACCTTTCGATCCGCTTCCTGTACCCGACCCGCCTCCATTTCACCAGATCTATCACCATCACCCCCGTGTTAAAGTAGCATGGTTTCCGCCCTTTGAAGGTCCCTGAAAACCGTTCGTCAGACCAGAAACCGCTCGTGAAATATTTTGAGAAGTTGGCGTGGCAATATTCCGGTGCCCCGATTGTTCGCGAACCCAGGTTGGTACTCCACAGCTTGGAGATATCGTCAACAACGACTAGATCAGAGTCCAAATAAATCACTCTCCGTACGCACGGCTCTAGCAGATCCGCTAAGTAATTTCTAGCATAATTTAACGGCTGTTCAAGCGCTTGCCTAACCGAAGAGGATATCAAGTTCCGTACAATCTCAGGATCGAAATAATAAATCTTGAACTTCAATTGAGGGAACGTGGATCGAACTAGGGTTTCCAGATTGTTCTCCGAGACAAGGAAATGGAAGAAAATGTTCTCCGGACACAATGAATGCTGGAGAATGGAGTGAACGGCAGCGATTGACCCGCGGAGGTACTCAACATCGAGAGTGATAGCCACGTGGACTAAAGAAGGATTGCAAACGCCGGTGATTTTGTAGTCGGTGAAGCCACATTCGTCGGCATTGCGAAATTCGGAAGCCTTTCGGAAAGAGAATCGACCCTCCAGCGAGTTTGGTGACGCGGACACCTCATACGATGGTAACCGGAGGTAACTGTCGAGGTGAGAGGATCTAATGGCTTCAGCTGGAGGAAACGACTGGAGTGAAGGAGAAAGGACAATCATCACCATTGCAGCTGAAAAGAACCCTGAGAATCGCATTATCCAAAGCATCTTAATACCGTAAATCCCTTTCCTCTTCTTTTTTTTAGATTTGAAATCGAACCAATCTGCTAAGATTATAGAGAGGGATGATCGGAAAAACGATAGGGCTCCTTTTATGTCCGCCAGAGCTCCAAAGGGCAAAAATGAATAAAAATGGAGTAAGAAGCGAAGTTCAGAATCGCCTTTTCTTTGAGCTCCGTGTCAAAGTGGAATTTGCCGTGGGAACGAAGCGACCTTTGTTAGAGAAGATACACCAGGAAGGAATCGGTGGAAAATGAACCAGAGCGCAGAAAAAGAGGGCCCGGTACTACCGTGCGCCGCCGTCGTAACGCTCTCACTCCCTTCACTTTGTCCCCTCTCCGTTCCCTCCTATTCCTCTATGAGAGAAGCTGATGGTATTAGCACAACAGAGAGATAAGAGGCAGAGAGACCAGAGAGAGAGAGAGA
>JBBYHO010000003.1:8588025-8601668 GCA_038382025.1 Adansonia gregorii | reverse complement strand
ATGTCCAGGTACATTGAACCAAAAAATCCATGTACGGATTAAATATTTTTCCTGTTATTTTGTCCCACAAATTGTTGCATGTGCTAAAATTGGGTCAGTCCATTTTACCTTAAAAACGTAATTAGAGGTTGCAAATTGAGCATTTGTGTTGCCTTTCAAGCCAGCTGTCGTCTTGAAGTGCGACCATGTCAGATTTTTCTGTCTTGCACCGTTTGAGTGTGGTGGATTATTCTCAAACATGTGGTTTACTATTGGGGATTGTATTGATTTGATTTATTTCATTTTAAAATTTTAAAATATAAATAAATTAATTAAATTTAGAATTTTATATAAAAAATTAAAATAATAAAATTAAAATTAACTTAATATAAATTTTATTCTAAATTTTATAGTGACTTAAATTTTATTTAAGTTATATTAACTTAAATTTTATTCTAAATTTAGGAAATTAGATAATATAAAAATTAGTTAGATATGATTAATATAAATAAAAATATATATTATTTATTTTTTAATTAAATATTAATTTATTCCATCGATTTGATTTTAAAATAAAAAATTTTAAATTAATCTAATAAATTTCTTTAACTTAATTTATTTAATTAAAATTTATCAAAATTAATTAAACTAATCCATTTTGGTCAATTCAATCATTCACATACTACTGCTAACTCATACTACTGCATTATGTAGCTGTGAAGGCATAAAAGTTAGTAATGGTATTTTTTTTATAATAATAAAAATTTTAATTTTTCTCTTTTGAATAATCCTACCTCCACAGACAGATGCGACTTTTGCTTTTGTATTCCCTTAGAAAACAACACTTCTCTTCAGTTTTTAAACTATGATATCATCCATTTGACCTAGGGGCCAGCATTTCCTAATCCTGCAATTCTTGGTATAAATTCGGGTAGATAAAAAAAATTAAAAAAAAAAACAAAAAGAGGACAACCTGGGCCTCGAATTAATAAACAACATGTAAGAGTTGGAGGACCAGTTGATTGATATTTGATAGTTAAAACAAAATGTTCAATAAATAAAACCCTTAATAGTTTTTCCGCTTTAACCGAATTCTTACCAACTAAATCTGACTTTTTCAATATTCACATTAGTTAAATCACAAACAATTTGATGTAATGGACAATACAATCAAAGGTAAGAAATTTGGCAAAAAAATAAAAAACTTTGAAATCGCAATTTCTACTGAAACCTAAATCGATGAGCATTTCCACCAAACCAAAAATAAACCAAAAAAAAAAGGACTCGCTGCATGAGGCGATTCGTTTCTTAATTTATTGCCACCGGCGAATACGTTCAATTATTGCAAAATTTGTTTGATTGTACGAAATCTTAATATTAATTAATCATATACTTGTCAAAGGATTAAAGTTATCACAATCAAAGCAAATCAAAAGAAAAAAATAATGTCTAATATTGACATGGGAAGACGATCATATCATACGATATATGCATCCATTGTCAATTTGGATTGTCTTTAAGATTTTTATTACATATAATTACGCATCTCATTAATAATGAAACTTCAACCTTTTCATTAACCAATTTTATCTTAATTAAAATGAAAAATACCTTCACAATATTTTTGAAGCAGAGAGGGTTTTTTAAAAATATATATTTAATATATATTTTAAAATAAAAAGCCACATGTGTTTACAATTCATTTATGTTTATCTATAAAAAAACACGTTTTTTGTGATCACATATAATTATTTAAACATCTAAAACATCTTTATCTTGCTTACTTCATGGTTTATTACTATTATTATTATTGTTCAATTTGTATTAAGTGAAAACAAAGCTCGACCTCATTAGGATTGTTTTAGTGGCAGAAAAAAAAAAACTCAGTCGGTCCGTAGCTTAAACTTATTAATACTCAAAAAAGGGGAAAAACAGGGTGAAAGTGTCTAAGCCAATCCAAGCAAAACCAAAGACGTCAGTATCGTTATTTTGATAATGTTAGTGCTGTCTGTACTGCTACTGCAATTGTTGAAATCGCACGGCCCACGGGTTGTTGGAAAATCAGAAGGGAAGAATTCAGAACGAAAAGGTCTCTTCAGTTTTCTTCAAATCTATAGAAAGAAAGGAAAAAGGAAAGGAAGCTAAGGAAAAAAAAAAAAAAAAGAATCCTTTGACCGATAGAGAAACGACCAGAAAAACAATGCAGGCAGAGACATTCATGGCCTTTCCCTTTCGATTTGGCCCTTTTTAAATTTTACATAATAAAACCCCTCCAAAACCCTGTAGTCTTCTTTCTATCCAATCAATTTCATTTAATCCAGCAAAAGCTGCAATCCTTTTTTTTAAAGTAATTTTTACATTTTTTTTTTTGTAAAAATAATATAGTAGTAGAATGTCAAACTCCGGCGGGTTCACGGTTACCCGAACTCACTCGGGGGACCGATTCTACAACCCGCCGGCGGTGAGGAGGCACCAGAAGTTGCAGAAACAGCAACTGCATAGACCGTTGCAACAAGAGCTACGGAGACTGTTAAAAAAGGAGATTCGAGTTAACTCGGTCGATTCAGTGGCTGAGGCTCGGACTGATTCGGATGAGTCTACATTGTCGAGGACTAACTCGTTCTGCTCCGCATCGTCGCCGAAGATTGCTAATTTGACCAATTTGGATCGGCTCATGGAATCGGTCACCCCCTTTGTTCCGGCTCAGTGTTTCCCTGAGGTATTCCCAAAAGGAGTTATTCTTTTACTTTCTTTGTAGTTAAATATTACTTCTGAGAATTACATTTTTACTATTTTTTTTATCTGTTTGGTCGCTGAGAAAAAAAAAAAAAGCCAAAGTCTTTTAGAGCTAATTAATACTGTTTATATTTGGGGGCAATATGAGATTTAGCTGAGATAAATTAAAAGTAATGTTCAGTTTGTTACAGAATCTACATTGTAAAGAACTGGTTTTATTCTTGCTAATTGACTGTGTGATGTTTTACTATGACTCGCATTCTTGACGTCCTAAGGTGATAAGAAGGTTTAGATTTATATCTTTTCGGACAATATTGCAGAGTCTTTGTTAATGGAAATAAAAGAAGCATTTTTTTCATCTATTTATGCTTCTTTAAATTATCAAAAGTAGAATAGTTTAATTGGGGTTTCTTATTTTTTTCAAGCCACATTTAAATGATATGATATTTTGAAAGAAAATTCCTTATAATAGGACTCTCTCAGCAATCTGCTGGAATTAGGGAGCAGTTTTTGACTTCATGGTGTTCATTTGTGTTTTTTCTTTTGTTTTGATTTGTTAGGCGAAAATGAGGGGATTGGAAAATCTTGAAGTGGAAGCACACCCGTATTATTGTCTCGGTGACCTATGGGAATGTTTTAGTGAGTGGAGTGTATATGGAGTTGAAGTGCCACTATTGTTGAATGTGAGTGATCCTGTTAAGCAATACTACGTTCCTTCCTTGTCAGGCATACAATTGTATGTAGATCCAGAGAGGCTGAGGTGAGCTTCTTACCACCATATCCCCCTAAATTGAAAACTCTTCTCAACTCATAGAGTCCTTCAAAAATATGATAGAGTTGGATTGGAAGTTATTCTCAGTGTGCTCTTTTAACCATATAGCAGCGGATAAAATTCTTGATGCTTATAAATTGCTCAATGTCTGGCAACAAGAAACCTTGAACAATCTCTTTAAACGACCTGATGGTTTCAATCAATTATTGAGTGGCTTTCCTAAATTAGATGCATCTATTTGTTTTGAAGCCTATATATTTTTTTAAATATTCCAGGCTTACTGATTCTTAATGTTGATTTGACCTGTTCTGTAATCGCCATGCTGTTGACATTGGAATATGCTTCCTGTACTTGATTTCTTGTGAATCCAGAAAGCTTATACTTTATAAACTCAGAAATTCAATTGAAATAACGGTTTCTTATTTGTAAACCTCTTTATTTATGATGCATCTTCTCAAAGGCCACAAGCTTGCTTTGCTCTCATCCTTCCATTATGACATTATTGTTTGACAGAAGTGTATCTACGACAGTATAGTAGACATGACCATTGCTTTGTGCAATAAGGTGATTAATTTCCAGCTGCTTCCAGGCAATAATTCTTTGAATAAGGAATACTGGGTTTGTTAAATCTTATTCTGGGCACTGGCTGAGCAGTTTGCAACTAAGAGCTGCATGCATGGCATTAGATAATATGTATGTACAAACTGTGGAGCTTTTGAGTTGCTTCTTATTGTTAATCCCTCAAATCTGCCAATGTGTTGAACTATCAGGATTAGTGAGGCTAGTGATGCCGAGCCTTTGAGGGAAACTAGTAGTGCTCGAAATAGTGACTGTCAAACAGGCAGGAGTGTGAAAAGTGGTGTCGATGGAGCATGGGGGCAGCACAACTCCCAGAGGATCAATAGACCTCCTACGAGATCATCTAGTGAGGACGTGGAGGTTGGCAAGTCGCTTGGGCTGCTGGTTTTTGAGTACTTGGAACAAGAACAACCACATCATCGGAAACCTTTATATGACAAGGCAAGTTCATGTTCGTGGTGATTTGGGATGTTAAATTCATTCTTTCGAGGTTTGTTTGTCCTGACTTGGGATGGTTGTGGCACCTTTTTCTGACCCAACAGATTTCAAGTCTTGCATCTCAATTTCCAGAGATCAGGATGTACAGGAGCTGTGATCTATTGCCGGCAAGTTGGATTTCAGTGGCATGGTAGGACATCTTATACTTACTTTCTTTGAACTTATTACGCCATGTGTGTTTGCTTATGTTATTTTTTGGTCTAGGTACCCAATATATAGAATACCTATGGGTCCAACGCTACAAAATCTGGATGCATCTTTCTTGACCTTCCATACTTTGTCAACAAATTCTCGAAGTATATCCCTTTCTCTCGTTTACAGTCATGGGCCATTAAGCCATAAACCCATGTTGCCTGGCTATATTATATGACTTGTTAACTAGTCATTTGTTTTATGGCTGGTACAGATGAGAGTCAACTGCAGTATCTTGCTTCCATCGATAGGAAAGTCTGTAGTGTCGATGCATCTGCAAAGATTTCTCTACCTGTTTTCGGCCTTGCTTCCTATAAGTTGAGAGGTTCAATTTTGGCTCCCAATGGTTCCCAAGAATGCCAGCAAGCAAGCTCTCTGTTACAAGTCGCTGACAATTGGTTGCATCGTTTACAAGTCCATCTTCCTGATTTCCAGTTTTTTGTATCACATCACTCACATCGGAGATAATGAAGGTACCTTATCTTTCTATAACTGACCTTTTGAGTAGTTGGGTAAATCCAAAGGCTCAGTTGGAGTAATAGTTGGTGACAGACGAGATAGTTTGCTTAAAACTCTACTGCAGAACAGCTTGTTTTTCAGCCTTGTTGTTCTTATTATGATTCCATAAGTTCCCTCATTAAGCAACAGTGAGCACAAGTGAACAGAATGCTTGTGGTTTGAGTGAGGAAAAAGGTCAACTTTTGCAACTAGATCGCGTTTATTGAAATTGCAGGTTTGAGAAATGGTGGGAACAAGGCAGCTGTTGTGCCATATTTTCAGGCAGTGTCCAAGAAACTACGATCAGCTCTTTGGAATCTAGATCACTACTCAATTGTTTTGCTATGCAACTGGTACAAGTTTTATGATCTTCGTATGCTTGTTAATCACTGGCCAAGCATTCTTGTTTTTCTGCTTCACATGATTTTTTTGATAAACATTGACGAAATTTATCTGTACGGTGTCTGCACAAATACACTCATACCTGTAGTTTTCAGAAAAGGAAATACTTGTAACATATAAGGGTTTTTCTAAAAATATCTTTTGTTTTGTAGTTCTGGATTGCTGGTGATTATTGTTCCAAATCCCAGCAACCAAGTTATGAGCACTTTCACAGTCTGTTTATCAACTTTTCTTGCAGTGTAGTTTCTCAAGGACCTTAGTATTGCTTAAAGTGTCTCACATCGTTGGGGTCTTCGGATCAAAAGTTTCAAACGCCGCCTTTGATGGCTTACCATTTGCCCTGTGTTTGGACAATCTTTTTCTTCCCCAAACTACCAAGTTGTGAAAAGCAGTGTGAAGGTGACCTGCAGAATAGCAGATGGCGACATAGTTAGGATATAAACGGGCAAGCTATTTCAGTTCAGCTCAGTCATTATTGAATCAAGGTTGAGTAGATTGAACAATTCGAATTTGAGTATTCTACTGCTCAACGAGAGTAGCTTATGAGTTTCATCGATTTTTAATTTTAATTTTTAATTAGCATTGAAGAATCTCAATTTGAAATTGAATTCAAGCACAAATAATAGAGTTTAAAATTGAGCATAAGAATTAAATTTATTTTTTACTAAGTAAACAAGCCAATCGAATTAGTTTGAGCAGTTTAATTTTTCTCTTAAAATAAAATTTGAGCTTTAAAAATAAAATTCAATCAAGTTTATTCTTGAGTTGAACTTTGAGCTTCAAATTTCGAATTGAATTTGAGTTTCCTATGATTTGAGGTTATACCCCTACGTATATTGCAAATTTAGTCCGAAAGCCTTGGTTAGGAACTTAGATAGATAAAGGAAACTTGATCCCGAGGAGGTGTTTAGACTGGCTAAGCGTTTCATTCTCGGTGGCATTTAAAAAAACTCCCACCTGAATCCCTGGAAGTTGTTGCCGTGCAATTTATCTTAGGGACAACAAGTGAACCAAATAAGGATGATAGCCACACGCATGATAGATGAAATGAGCCGGTTCCCTAAACAAACTCAAGAAGAAACAAGTCCCAGTCCCCCAGGCTCCAAGCCGCTTGGGCTGGTTTGGGCCTAAACATGTAGAAGAACATTTGTAATTCCGGGCTGTAACTACTGGAGAGGAAGAAAATCTTAGACAACCTTATCCTTGAAAATTGCGATAACTCGGGAATTGGGAAAACCCACTGAGGATAGGAAGCTTTGATACTGTTGAGGTTAGTTTCTTATTCCTGCCGCGAAGCAATAGCAACACTATCCCTAGAAAAATTTATCGCTAAACTTGCTGAGTACCCAGAATCTACCCCACCTCCCCCCCCCCCCCCACTTCGCACAATTCGAACGCAGGGTATAATTTTTTATTACTCAACTAATCTGATTTTCCTCTTCTTTCCGTTGAACAATCTGTTTTCTTTTCTGGGTAATTCCCATTTGTTTATCAATCCCTCCCTTTTTTTAACCTTGTATCAATTCGTTCATGGTTCATGCATTTGGTTTCACTGTATCCAATTTTTGAATATTTGATGTTTCTGATGTTTTCTTTGTTTTTACATTATTCAAGCATGGGTATCCGAGCTCGAGGCAATTTGGATCGCATAAGGACGATATGGACTCCTGAAATGGACCGTTATTTTATTGATCTGATGTTGGAACAGGTCCATAAAGGTAATAGGTTTGATGATCATGTGTTCAGCAAAACTGCATGGAAGAACATGAGTTCACTGTTCAACGAAAAATTCAAGTTTGAATACGAAAAAGATGTTCTCAAGAATCGTCATAAAACACTGAGAAATCTGTATAAAAGTGTTAACAATCTCTTAAATCAGAAGGGTTTTACCTGGGATGCAACGCGACAAATGGTGAATGCTGACAATAAAGTCTGGGAAGAATATATCAAGGTTTGCAATGCTTAATTATGTGATAACTTAAAAGGGATTTATTTCATTGTGGGTTCTTACAAGTCTTTAATCTACAGGTAAACCCTGATGGGCGTCCTTACAGAGTAAAAACTATTCCCTACTATAATGATTTGTGTGTTATATATGGAGATAGGATAGCTGGGAAAAAGGGTAATAATTGTATCCTTGATCCTACTAATTTTTAGTCTAGTGTATCTTATTGTTGGAAGGTTTCATATATCGTTTATGATTTGTTACCAGGTGATAATATGCCTGAGACATTGTCACGCTCGGCTGGGGAGGAAACAGGATCAGCCACTGAGGGAGCTACAGAGGCTGCTCATGTAACTGCAGTTGATGAAGATTGTATCTCTGTGCCCCAAGAAGGGAAGGGTACGCCGGATGTGGTGCCAAATGCAACAATAAACTCACTGTCTAGTCGTACTAGGACATATTGGCAGCCACCAATGGACCGTTTTTTCATCGATCTTATGCTTGAGCAAATGCAGAAAGGGAACCAGATTGACGGTGTATTTCGCAAGCAGTCATGGATAGAGATGATTGCTTCATTTAATGCGAAATTTGGTTTTAACTATGACATGGACATACTGAAGAATCGCTATAAAACCTTAAGAAGGCAATATAATGTCATAAGAAATCTTCTTGAACTGGATGGATTTGCGTGGGATGATGCTCGTCAAATGGTGATAGCTGATGATAATGTATGGCAAGAATACATCAAGGTATGTATCTATGTATGTGTAAACTCAAACATGTCTTATAATCATAAAATAGTTCAGTCCTGTTGCATGTATCTTCTGCAGCAGTTCGTCTAGCGTAGGCCATATTATCCATAAGATGTTCAGTTATCTTGCATCATACCAGAAGCTTACATTATCTGCTTGGAAGGCACGTAGAATCAGTATCACATGTACCCTTAGGATTTAGGCAGAGACAATATCCACCATCTGAAATTCGTGTTGTCGTTTTCTTTTGCTAGGGTAAAGAGTTAAGATGGTATTGTCTTTATTTAATTGTAATATATATATATGTAAGTATATATTTCATTTTATTTATGAATTCGCGTGGTAAACTATTAATCCTATTGAGAAGTAGTGGAGACTTTTGCTTGATGAATATTATAACACTCATTCTATGGGATTTCAAAAGCTTTGATGTGATAACACGCAGGGGCATTCTTGTGCACGGCAATTCATGACCCGGCCGGTGCCATACTATAAAGACTTATGTTTGATATGCTGTGATCCAGATCCTGATCAAAGCGACTGCTTTTCCCTTCAATGTTTGGAACCACAAAATGGGGTCCAAGAAGTAAAGCCTTGGCAAGTGGCGAAGGGTTCTCTGTCTCCTATAGCATCAGTTTTAAGTGAAGATGAAATTGGTGATGTGCTGGAGCCAGCACTTGTTGGTTCAATGACAACTGGGTCTAACCTTAAGTACAAACGTCAATTAGAAACCCAGTTAAATTCTGCACATTCAAAAAAATCACGAGGTGAAGATGACAGTATGGCCAGTGCTCCCCAAGAGATGGCAACTGCTGTTTCGTCTTTGACAGAGAAGAAGGATGAGCGGAATTCGAACTCCGTTTCAATAGAGAATGTAATTACAGCCATACAGGCATTGCCGGACATGGATGAAGACCTCATATTAGATGCATGTGATTTCCTGGAAGATGAAATAAAAGCAAAAACATTTATGGCGCTGGATGTCAAACTACGAAAGAAGTGGTTGTTAAGGAAGCTTAGGCCTCAGCAGTGAGTTTTAATGAATTCAGTTTTATTCCTTGAAACTTCGGCTCACAGCCAGGGTTAGGCAGGAAGTTTTGACTGGAATCATTTAGATTTGGGTCATAGCGAATGTAAATTTCAGTTTGTTGGGCGAAGTTGTTTGTGAGCACATTAACACACAAGGTCCAATAATCTCATGAAAATAGCTTAGATTTTATATATTCCAACATGTCCATACTTAATAACTATGTCGAATATTGGTATGTGTTTTATACAAATATGTTAAATTTTTTTAAGCTTCTTTCGTTCATGTGTTTTAAGTCATTATAGAAGCTTCAAACAGACGCACTGATTCAGAGTCACAATCAGTCGAAGCAAGCCCTTGAATGACAAATTTTAAGAAACATAGCAGATATTGTTAAGGCACGTGCTAGTACTGAAAATTTTGTTCGTATTTATTAGTGCCTATGAAGCTTTACATACGGATGAAGCAGCAAATGTGAGGATTAAAGATAAAGCAAACAAAGCTGATATTGACATCATTATGCACTAGTGATTTAGAGACAGTAAAAAAATACAAGTCTTAACTCTGCTGTGCCCTTAATTGAAAAATTGATATCCCTGACCTGAAAAATAAGTTACATTACATTCCTGAATCTAGCCTAGCTTTCTTTATTAAAGTATCAGCATATGTTAAACACAAGAAAGCCTAGAGGATGGCACATCTTGTTATGGTTTGAAGTAGAAGACGATCAATTCTGTGCTGTCTTGTTCATAGGCCACCATCAAAGATGGTGGATAACAATAGACCTTGTACAAACTCGCACCTCTTCGACTTCTCCAAATGCTCCTTATCAGACAAAGGGGATGGTTCAACATCTCTGTCCACCATATGAATATCATGAACTCGCATTTGGTGAAAGGGGCGAAAAAACTAATTAATAATCACTTGTAGGAAAAAGAGAAAGAAAAAAAGTAAAACCAATATTCTGATACCATTAAGTGCAAAAGGCTAATATATGTCTCAAAAGTTGTGAAGCAAATGAAAATTAATTATAAAATTACAAGGTCTGCTTGACTAAATGAGCTTAAAACTTGCTATCAGCCAGCCATCAGGTCAAAAATTAAAGGGGAGCAAATCCTCAAAACACATTGTTTTCATTCTTATTTTCCCACCAGCCATTGTTGGTCATTTTTTGAGTCCCTTCTTCTGCCTCAACATAAAAGTCAATGTGATTATGGCGTGTAGTAATTTGTTTAAGCTCCAAAATTAAGAAAATCATTTTGGAAAACAGTTTCCAAAGGATTTAGCTTAGCTCAACCACCAAAGACAATATCTTAAAACATGATAGAATAACTTACTTTTCTAACATTTTCTTATCTGAGCCTTTTTCTTCCAATGTCACTTCACCAGAAGAGGCAGACTTTGCACTTTCAGAGGAATCAGCTGAAGGCGCACAGGAAAGAAAGGAAAGCAATGGATCGAGTGCTGTATTGGAGGAAGAAAGTGAAGACCCCGACCTGGCAAGATGAGATTGATAACGTGCATCGTGCAACTCCTTTCTCAAGGAAGAAAGTGCTGAATAAGAGTCGCCTTTACGAAATTTTAATTTGTGGTTACTGTAATCACTGGTCAAGGGACACAGGTCCTGAACCTCAAAGCATCATCATGGTCACATAAACAAAGTTACAAAATAAAAGGGACTTTTTCCAAGAGAAGAGGAGGTGATGAGAAACCCTTCAAGCACAATGACACAATCTAGAGCAGGAAAATGGGTTGAAGAACGGAAAAGAAAAAAAAAAAAAAAGAGTAACATATCCATTTCATATGAAATAAAAGGATATCTTGAAAATGTTCCCATGCTGCGTTGTTATATGGTCGACCATGTTCATCCCCACCCTCAGAGCACAAACAGGACATACCTGAAATTATAAGCAATACTGATAAACTGATTTTAAACATCAAGTACATCTAAAAGTACAATTAAAACTAAGCTATCTAAGTACCCTGAATATTCGGAGATTTGTTAAGACTACTTCCTTTTGATAAGTTCTACATTGCATTTGTTCTTGTCAAACAGAAGACTTCATATTATGTAATGCAGCATATTTAGGAAAAGTAATATAAGCTAGGACATACCCTGACAAACAAAGCCCCAATTGCTGCCAATAGGGCAACACGTAAACAAAAGGGGAAGAGAGAGAGAGAGAGAGAGAGAGAGAGAGAGGGGTGACCTTAACTTCAAAAAATGAAACCAAAGTAGGGAAACCAAAATGACCTCTACGATATTATGAACGGATGCCAGTTTCATAGGAAAATGGCATAATGGACTCATATAAAGACATGATCGCACTAAAAGGGTGAAGGGGAAAACAAATTTTGTCCGCTAACTTTAAGAATCATTCATGCAGTACCATGACGGTAGAAAAATACAAGTCTCTTATTATTCGGGCAAGATGGATGAAGTCAACAAACACTTCTAAAACTTCTACGAGTCAGACTGGGTAAACAAGAACAATTGAAGCCAGACAAATATCCAAGATGTTAGAAAATGTTGGCTAGTCAAGAATTTAACATATTCATAAAATAAGTGATACTAGATACCATGTATTAATCAATCCAGCCTTCAAATGCAATTCCTCTTCAACCAAGTGGCAATTGCATGGCATCAAAAAATCGATCAGCGTAGTTCATAAAGTTGAGATTCAAGGCATTCTTAGGCTAGGTCAACTTATGCACAGCTAGTAAAAGATTCCTTCTTTTCTAACCATTACCCACAATTATCCAAGTAAAGCATATCGAAGAGGAGCAGAAACAACCCCTAGATATCAAATCTAACAATCTTTCAAAAATAACAGACTTTTATGCTAAGCAATAAATCCAGAAGGGAGCTGCGTACCCCATAGCTCGCTTCAAGATGATGCTCCTCATCAATATGGCAGCATAATCCAAGCAAATCGAAATCCTCAGAACAATATGGGCAGGGGTATTCTGTCTTCAATTCATCATCTTCTTCGATCTCTTCAAAATCAATACAAAAATCTGCTTTCAAAAACAAAAGCACACGATTTAACTAAGCAAACAAAACCCAGAAGAAAAAAACCCCAAAATGAAAAAGAAAAAAAAAACTCACCACTTTGGGATTTAAGAGTGGACTGATAGCTCCTTGATGAAGCTGAGAAAGCGAAACTCCAAGTATCATCATCCATTGAAACTTGTTCACTCTCTAAAAATTGCAGCTGGCTTTGTTTGTAAAAGCGAAAGAATCTAACACGGATGCTTCTTAGATTTTCCTTTTTTCTAGTTCCTCTGACTTTACTAGTTAAAAAGAGGAAGTAAAATACGAGGTAAAAAACTGGGAAACTTTTGTTTGTCTTTTATTTAAGATTTGCAAGGGAGAGGTGGCATACTTAGCGAACACGGATTCCAACTTTCTGAAATGACCAGCAACTCCCGCGTATTTATCATGAACTACCCTCAACAACCACGTTATTTGCTGCAAGTAAAGAACTACGATTCAGGATATGATATTTAAGCTCTATTTGTGCTTTTAATTACCTTTATGTCCGTTAAAGTCTGGGTTTTTATGACGGAAACTGACAAATCGAAGGCTCATTTCATGAAAAGTCTGGGTTGTTCTTGTCATTTTCCTCTTGTATTTTGTTCCTTCGTTTATTCACTCATTTTCCAGGAAGCACAGCAAAGGACTGGAGTTGGACTGGAGCGGTGAATATAGGAAGAAAATTAATATTGGAGAAAAAAGAAATTGGACTTTTCCATGTATACAGTTGGCACTGTTATTTGTTGAATACGGATGGATCCAAAATGAGGCCCAAATAAAATTCAAGGTCCAAGCATCGGCCTAAATAATGGAACTTGGCCCTTTTTTTATAGGCTGATGAACTTTTTCGGTGGCGTCCAGTTCCCAGTTGGCCAGTAGCGTTGTTCATCTTTCCAAGCTAGACATGCTTCTGGAGATAGAGAATCTTATAACAATCACTGATTCAGTTCAAGCTTTTACTATCTTTAACCGTTCCCTCTCTTCCTTTTTTTCATCCCAAAAACCTAAAAAATCCCAATTTTCTTCCTAATTTCTCCTCATTCCCTGGTCTTTCTGTTTCGAATCCCGGCGAGAATGGTTACCGTTACAATTTTTCCCCAATGGCGACGACAAACCGGAGTCTCCAGTACAAAAGCACAGAGACGCATTAAAGAGCGTTCGAGCTCCTCTCTCTTCCTCGGCGTCCAGTTCGGGAGGTCCGGTTATCGAAATGGTTAACGCTTCTT
>JBBYHO010000003.1:8543727-8563554 GCA_038382025.1 Adansonia gregorii | reverse complement strand
TCATCTATAAACACATGATTTTGTCAAGATTACCTGTGTTTGACCCGTTGGTTTTTTGTGATCATGTGAAAACACGTGTAAGTGCATAAAATAATAAATGAGAAAAATTATTCAAGTACAGATATTAAAGGAAATTTGATCTACCGAGTATGCGTTTTGGGTAAATCGAAATACATGCATATCAATAGAGAATATAACCAAAATGAATTATCACTCATGTTCAAGGTAACCGAATTCCTATCGTCTCTACTTATTTGCTATTGTAAAATCTTTGGTTAAATATAAAGTAAAACAAACACAAACTTGATTAAAAATTATATTAAAATAAAAAACTAAACTAAGAAAAATATATATATATTTATAACTTCAAAATTTATGCGTATACATGATAGATATTTTGATTACTTGTTTAATCGGATGCCTTGTATTTAATCTTCAAAAGTCTCATATTTAGCTATTAACTCTTATTATGCACAATTTTATTACTTTTCGGATTTAATTTCTTTAGTTGGTTAAATTTTTAAGCGGTTGGTCATGAAATTAAACCCTATGTTTGAATCGAAATAGAAAAAAGTAAATCAAAAACGAGAGAAAAGTAATTTCTTGATTTTTTTTTTTAATTCCATTGATGAAATAATACTTCTTTTACCTTTCATGCGTATCAATTTAGTTAATGGTAAGTGTATTTACGTATTTACGTTTTTTTTTAAAAAAAAAATATGGATTCTAATTTTTATCTCCCAAATAAAAAAAATTAAGTAATGCCAAATGAGTGGCTTTGGACAATATTTATTTTAAACGTAAAGCTCCTATATTAATTATTTCAAAAAATTAGCATCAACACTTGTTTTGTTCTTGATTTGATATACAAAAATCATGGTTTCAAAGGTTTAATTAGATATATATTTCCTATTATGAATATTCATATTTTTTAGCATATATTATTATTTAGATAAATATTTCCTATATATTTCTTATTTAGATGACAACGAACCTCAATTCAAGCAGATTAACCACTAGGTAGATAGATGAGAAAGGAACCATGCCTTTAATTAGAGAAGAAGCTGAAAGTAGCCGAAAGCAATGGAAAACTGATGGAAAGTAGAAGCTTCAATTCCAAATGGATGGAGCTAGCGGACGAGTCAGAAGGTGGAGGGTTGTGGAAGCTATCTGCGAAGTAAGGAACCAATTCGTTGGGTGGCGAATAAACCGCACCTCCCATCACTCCAGGCTGCTGTTCACTAGGTTGTGGGCGAGGATTCCTTGGTGTTAATCGCGTGTTCGGAAGCTGACACAAATTGCAAGGTGGACATTCAGGGCATGCTGGCGGTGGTGGTGGTGGAGGTGGAGGTGATGGCGGTGGAGGAGAAGGTGGAGAAGGAGGTGGTGGCGGCGGTGGATAGAAAACAGGCGTGCAAGTATGGCATTTTATTTCTTCTTTGGATGTTGTTGTTATAGCACTTGTCGGTGAAGGCAATGCGAGAAGCAAAGTGAAACCAGCCAGCAGCATTCGCATGGCATAAATCATTCCCATTTTTGGAACTCTTCAATCAAATAAAAATAAGAAGAAGAACCCAACAAAAAAAACAGAAAAAAAACCTTAGAAAACTATGGGTAATTAGGGTTTATGAAGAAGAAGAAGAAGAAGAAGAAGAAGAAGAAGAAGAAAACGAATATTCAAAGGAAGATCGATAGAGGGTAAAGAAGTGCATGTGTATTGGAGACCGTAAATTTATTTCGCATTTTATCTTCTATGGCACCATTATCAAACGAATTAAAAAAAAAAGAAAAAAGAAAAAAGCCTAGTCTCCACCTATCCACATTAAAGGCCATAATCTCTTTTCAAGAAGCGAAAAGGAAAAAAAAAAAAAAGAGGCAATTTTTTTAGTATAATTGATGATTAAGTATAACATTTTCTCATCATTAATTAACTTCGAATCTAAAATATTTTTTAACATATTTTAGGGAATTTATACTTGATAATTAAACATACAAAATGGAAAATATTGAACATGTTTTTTATTTATAAAAAACAAACTAAAACTAAACGCATTTAAAACTAAAATGGGAAAATTCAATGGTGTATAATAAACAGTCTATTTGAAGGAATAGTAGGAAAGAACAAACCTAGAATGATGGAACACTGTAACTGGTGGCCGCCCATAACTCAATCCTGCTAACCGTGGCATAACGTAACACCACTTGGGTTTAGGTGCTACACGGATTATTGTTGGTATGCGCCGTTGTTATTATAATTGCAGCAATTAAAGGCGGCAGTAAGAGAAACAAGCAGTGATTCAGAGAGAAGACTTAACAGCCTTTTCGCAAAGCAGGGCGGCAGAAGAGTTGTCTGATAGCCTCCAAGGGCTTCAAATCGCCCGCTTTTAAAGCTTTGCAAATCTCTGCTATGTTACCAAAGACCATAACGCAATTCAATCTTCTCTGCACGAATTTTGAAGACGATCTCATGGCAACATTTTCGGTATCATCTGTCATCATTGTATAGTCACTGTATCTCAAGCATAGCTGATTATGATGAATCCCTTCACTCATCCAACTTGACAATTCCTCCAAAGCCTCTTTTGTTCTTCCATAATCAGACCGTCTTGAATCGTAAATGCAGAAACCACTCCGCATTGATCTCAGGACGTTGTATTCCTCCATGTACATGGTAGTGTAATCGGAACAACTTCCTACAGGTAAATGAGAAAATTCTAAAAATCTTTTCGTTTTTTTTTTTCGCTGCAATTTCTTCTCTGGGAAGTATTATGTTATATCACTGAACTTCTTGATTTTTTCGCAAGGTTTATTAGGCCTGACCGACTAAGACTACTGTGCCTAAGATCTATGAGCGAGCTCTTGCCTGAACGGAAGAATCCATCAAGAGTATTGTGTTCACTGGAGGAATATCCATATCTTCGTTCTTGATCCCTCCGGTTGGTACCCAGAAATTACCTGAACGATTCCCAAGAAGCTCGTGGCGAAGCTCGTCTAGTCCATCAGGTGCAATTAGAGCCAATCTCTCTAATTCGCTAAGCAGTCAGAGCCTAGGCGTTAAAATGGAAACGTCAGGAATGTCCAGCTTGAGTCTAGCACATTCATCGAATTTTGCAGCTATTCTTCACCAGCAATATGCCGATCGACATGATTCACGGTCTTCTTTATCAACATGAGTTACTTGGCTTTTCATCTCTCTTTCTATGACGTACGTTAATTTAAATCAGGCAATGATGGGCAGCCTGTACAGATGATTTTTGAATCTAGGACTGTCAACAGTTTTTGACTCTTAAGGCTAGGGTCGAATTGTTACGAAGAAGGTATAAAATTCCATAAAACAATGCTTCAAAGCCCTCCAAGCATGTTCAATCACTAGTCTCGGTCTGGAATCAACCAACTTCCAGGCTCGTTCCTGAACAGATGATGGTTCACTTTCTGGTAGTTACAACCGTCCATGATTTTACAGAATTACCCACATCGTGAAGTATAAATACTTGCTATGATATGGACAGGTTTGTCACACTCATTTACGCGATGGCCAAGGTCCTACCACAATGTTTCTGATGCAATCATTTAGATAAGTTCGACCTCAGCCGTGGCCTCGCACCATTTTCTCAAATGTCCGAACCGCAAGATAAAGTTCACACATTTCGCCACATCAAAGGCACATTGCAAATGGCCTTAAAATGATCCCCTCGGTTAGGGCCGCACTTTCCGAACACTGCCCTGACGCGTGGAAAGGGACGCTCATGCCAACAAAAAAAAAAAAACATGAGGGCACTGAATGGCCGGTATCTTCTCTTCGTACTTTGCAAACCTTAAAAGATAAGCCTAGTTAGGGTACAAGGAAAGCATGAAAATACAATATCTGGGAATAAATCAAATTCTATTTTGAAAGACCGAACTCTTTTAACAAACACTATATAATTTTAACTCCAATACATCCTTCGGGTTTTTGACAACGATACATTTTACTGGAACAGAATTTTTTTTCCTACTCAAAACTGATATTGGTACATCTTTCTGATCAGAAAGACCGAATAATGAGTCCATAACTATCACTAACCTTTAACAAAGGAAGCTAATACATCCTTTTCTGGATGAGCAGAAGTTGATACTGATATAAAAGGGTGTAAAAAACCAGAAGTTGCGAAACAGAGCTGCATGCCTCACCCTTGCATCTGAGAATATTAGGATGCTGAAAAAGGGTTAACTACCACACAGAAATGTAAAAAAGTATTTGTATGGCTTGCAGACTCTTCAACCGTATTTCACGGTGGTAAACGCCCAGTCTTTATTTGATGACTTCTTAAAAACATGCTTTGGCATCACTTCAACTACATGTGAATTGCAAAGACACTCAAGAAAATACCAACCTCTGAGCTTCATTCTACCCCAACAAGGTCTCCTGCAAATTCTAAAACGTCTTAGGACACGTAACCAATTCATAATAAAACAGAAATTTACAACTTTGTAAGCAATTAGTCCCAGCATCAACCTTACTGATATGCTTTACAAAATATTTGGCCACAAGCAGCATGTGTTTTTACAGCTAGGCTTTGCTACAAAGAAAGCTAATTACAACTTTTTATTAAATTATTACAAGAACAGTCCTGGCGGGACTCAGATCAGACAAAAAGTACTTTGCTATAATTTATAAAAGCATGGGGCAAACCATACGATCCATATATTCACTCCATTTATGGCCTATCCAAACATTTATTACATCCTAAAAAGCATGGGGTAAGCCATACCAACCATCTATTCACTCCATATATGGCCTATCAAAACATTTATTACATCCTAGTTCTGGTTACGAGAAAACAATATTTGTTATAAGGTAAACATGGAAGACCTGAGACACAGAGAGAGCAACTCAGATGTAAGTAAAATTGCTGAACCAAAGAGCAAAAATATTGCAAATTAACATATGAATTTTCCTAATGAACCGTGATCTGTGATACCATTCTTGGAAAAGCTAATCAGACAAATTTAAATGCATACCTTCAACTGAAATTGAATCCACCAGATGGAACAGGAAGCTGACTGCCTCCAAACTGGAACCCTGATTGCGAAGCATCACCAGGGGGTAATGGCTCATCCTCATCTTCCACCCAATATGTTTCAAGAATCTTCACTGCCTTCTCATAGATTTCATTGTTGTCATGACTTTGGAGGTTTTCAATCTTTTCCAACCCCTCAGCATCATCAATTAATTGGGCATAGAGATTGACTTTTCCCGTGTGACCCAAATTTTTCTCAGCTTCACCAACCTTCAGAATGTTTTCAAGACCTTCCAAACAAACTGTGACAATTCTTGGGTCGGGACAGATTAGAAGATCGCACAACGGATTAATGCAACCTTGGCTCACCAAGAACCTAGAAAATAAACCAGAAGTCAATTATTTAATGAAAATTGTATCAAGAAAAACCCAGAGAATGATTATGGCAAAGAAAATATACTTTATCTGTTCATGGTTGCCACCAGATGTAGCATTTGAAATTGCCCAAGCAGCTTCTTTCTTGATCTCAAACTCGGCGTTTTGAAGTAGATGGACTAGAGGAGCAATAATGCCAGCATCAATTACAGCCTGCAAATATTTTCAAAATTCATGCTCCAACAGAGATTATTCAAACTGGATGAAAGTTGAAAACTATACCATCAACTATATGCTTGTCATATGAAATTTGCTGACCTGTATCTGAACCATATTTCCAGCAGTGATGTTAGAGATGGTCCAGCAAGCTTCCTTCTTGATACTCTTTTTGTAGTTATTTGTCAGCAGGTTTAAAAGGCACGGAAGAGCTTGGAGGTTTATAATACACTGAAAGAGGGAATAACATTAAGCACCAGAGTACCGGACACATGGCAATCTAAGCAGTAAAATGAATACAAACATTGCTGTCCAAGAAAACTTCACATTATCAGCTCAATCCTAACAATCAATAATTCTGTTTATTCCAAATGTAAATTAAGGGCATAAACCATGATTCATCTCACAATATGCCAATTACCCATGAACAAGAGGCATTAATCAAATGTGCAAAAAACAAAATATGCTTGAATCATGTGGATGTACAATTATTTCAAAGTCTACAATCTTTTTTTACATCAAAATCTTCTCATTTTAACATATTTAAAGCTTAGTGTTTTCCTACAATATTTTCTATAAGCACGTCAAATATCAATTGAAAACATGAAAAGCTATGCGGTCTTCATAATAAAACACAATAATCACTCTTAATTAAAAAAGATAACCAGCTTTAAAATCTTCAAACAAACATTCATTGACATAATGAAATGGGATGCACATTTTTGAAGAAACAACACTCAGATGAAAAGTTGTGCAGTGTACTAGCACATTAATGTAAAGCATCATTTTTTGTTTGCAACTAGGGTTCCGCATTGACATATAAGAGACAGTTAAAATAACTGTAATAGAAAGATCAGCATTATCCCCACATGGTTTAAGCAACAAAGAACTAGTAGATGGGTCAGAATACATTCTATTAGGTTGCGTCAAGCGTAGCTATAAATGTGATGAACTAGCCAAACCCAGAATGAGGATAATACAGCTAACAATATTTCAGGGGAAATAAATCAGAATAACAGCAGAGAAATTAATAAGTTATGAAATATTCCATACCTGAGTCTGCATATCATCCCCTGTAACAATATTTCCAACAGTGCGAAGAGCAGGAATGAGGAGTGTTGGAGATGGATGACTAACAATGAGGAAAAATGAGTGAGAAAATATTCAAAACATCCAGAATTCACAAGCAACGGGTAACGAGAGACTAAACAGCAAGGAAAAAAAATACATCGAATCAAAATCAATTTGAAATAACAAAAGGATCCAGCACTTACAGCAAGAGCTCAACAAGTCGAGGGCAGACACCTGCCTCAATAACAGCTTGGATTTTGTCATTAGTACCATCTGAGAGATATGACAGGGCCCAACAAGCATCTGTAAGGACTTCCTCATCGTTCGAATGGATAAGACGCTCAAGAGCTGGCAAAGCTGGCTTTGTCTGCTTATTGAATTTCAAAAGCATCATTTATTAGCAAAAGACGTCAGCAAAATGTCATAACTCAAAAATTCATATTAGAAGAAAGTCCAACCTGCTCAAATGAAGGCTGTGGCTTGCCCCTGCAAAAGTTTGACAAAGTCCAGGTAGCATTTCGCAACATAGAGAGCTTGGCATGCTCATTGAATTGTGCCAGTAGTGGCACCAAGGCACCATGGCCAAGGACCAGGTCGCGACATTTAGGTGAGTCTCCGGCAATATTTCCTAATGCCCAAACAGCCTATAACCCCCCCCCCCAAAAAAAAAGTAAAAAAAGAGGAACCATATGAGAATTGCAGCTACACTGTATTAACAAAAAGAAGATCACTTGCGAACTGCAATATTTACCTGTTCGCGTACATCATCGGTTGAAGATCCTAGAAGTTTAACGAATATAGGGACAGCTCCATGATCAATTACAACCTTGGTGTTTTCTGAAGTCCCTGAAGCAATATTTGTGAGAGCCCAAGCTGCCTCGAACTAGAACCCACAAGAGTGAATAAAAACGGTTAAAAAGAAGCAACAACCAAAACATTACCAAAGAGACTGAGAAAATCCTAATAACTTCAGCATCAAAATATCAAACCTGAAGCTGTGGGAAGTCATCCCTTGCTAGAAACTCAACAAAGCGAGGAACAACACCTGATTGTACAACTTCGTTGATCGGAGGACTACGTTCTGCAGATAAAATAAGAGCACGAGATAACCTCTAATTGCAGAATTAGTAATGAATTGCAACAGAAAAAACAACAGAACAAATTATCAACCTATTGATAGCAGCTTGCGAAACTGAGTGGTTGCCTCTAGCTGCAAGGTCCTGTCATCTGACCAAACCCCCGCAACCATAGCTGGAAGACTTTCTAACTGAAATTTGATTATAAATACATCAAAATCATGTTTTATTCAATAGTTAATAAATAAATAAATGATCCTATTCATTTTTTAATGAGGCTTACTATAACCAATGAGTTAAACAAGCATTTCACTTCATGTAATTAATACAGTTTCAGCTACCCCTAATCAGCAATTTATAACACCATTAACATCATAGAAAAAAATCCAATCGAAAAAAAAAGCAACCGCCAATCAGGTCAATATAGAAATTGATGTACGACTACAAGTTAACCCTAGTTATGTGTCATGATCCGACGGATCAAATCGATTAATCAGTAGAAGATACCTTTTTCTCGGAATCGGCGGTGGAAGAGAGCAGCTGCTGTTGCTGCGATCGTTCCTGTTGTTGTTGAGCGACAAGTCCTTCGCGGCGTTTTTTAAGAAGGTTTTGTTCTCTCTTGTTCTTTCGAATCTCGACCATGTTGTCTTCTCTCCTCCGCCGGCCTTCCTCCGCATCAATCGCCACCTTATACCTGTTCCTTCGAACCTCGGTCCTCGCGCTCGGTCTTAGAGACATCTTCGCCGATTAATTTGCCCGTGAAATACGATGTACGATTTTCAGAAGAGTCGATAGGGTGTTTGAGAAAATGACAGACGGAAAGATAGTGGCGCCGTTTTTTTCTTGGAAGAGAGTAAGAGAGGGAACAAAAACAAAGGGTTTTTGGATCGCTACACGACAGGATCCGGTGAGGAAAGTGATACTTGTTTATACAGGACTCTTTGTGTTTTTTTATTTTTTGGCAACTTGCATTTTCGAAATTAATTCATTATATTTGTGATTGAACTTGGGCCTTGATATAGTGATAATAACGATAATACCACTGACTTTGAATTTGAAAGTTGGGGAACCCCAACGTACCAATGCCGTTATAGAATCCAGCTCATCATGAGATTATATTAATATTTTCTCAAGGTTAAAAAAAAAAAAAAAAAAGAAAAGCTTTAAGGTAATCGAGACTTCTTTCAAATATATCTAAAATTCTAAATATAATATATATAGATTTTTTTTTCCTACAAATTCTGAAAAAAAAAAGGAAAAATTCTGCATAAATAAGATCATAGATTCTTATTTTAGAAGTGCATAGGAAATCTTTGTAGACGTATGTTTGAACAAAGAAATTTATATTTGATATTAATAAATTAGATGATATTATCTTATTAAAAATAAAATTATTATGTATATTGAATTTATATTTTGATATAATGTTAGTCTATACACTCACGTAGAATCACGTAATAGTATTTATTAAAAATGATTATTCATTTTATTAATAACGGTAGTGTATCAAATACAAAAACAAGTTATTTTTTAAAAAATTTTATTGAAGTGTTATTATTTGATATCTATAAACTCTAAGTATATCAAATATAAAATCTTTACAGAAAAAATAAGCATATGTAACATAACTTTCTGTGTCCTATTTTGAGTTTCTAGTTTTTTTTTTTTTTTAATTTATCCTTGCTTTTATAGCAATAATTCAGTTAAAGAAAGGTGGAAAACTGCAAGCTCGAAGAACTCATATTTAAGAAAGCATTGCTGAATATCTGCATGCATAATCATAAACTCTTGGTTTTATAGAGGACATCATGTAACTTGTTTGAATTATGAGGCTAATGTTCATTTTTCTTTTTTGTAAATGTTGGCAACAAGCTTGACACTGTATAAAGCTGTGGAAGTTAAATAAAATCATTGCTCGCGCATTGCAAGCACTTTCTAAAGTTTCAAACATAATCAGGGCTATGTTTTGCATTGCCAATTGCCAATTTTATCTGTTTGATAGAATTACACTCTTTTTAAGTATTATTATGAAACGCAGGTTGATGGTATGAAATCATTGTTGCAGTATTACCGGCTATGCTTCGTTCAAGCAGGCGAGGGTGGCCCTCTCGTATTTGTATTGCTCGAGATTTTATTTAGGTACCTTGTTGGCCACTCTCTCCACATGAAAGGGATATATATATATATATATATAACTATAGAAAAAAAATGTAGAATCAAAACTTTTGGTGTCTTACTAATGAATGTCTTTTGCATCATTTGCAAACAGGATATACACTACTCTTCAATATCAATTGTAAACATTTCCAGAATAACTTATTGTTTTGGCATTGTGAAATTTCTAGCAGCCTCCCTGTTCTGATCACTGAAAAAACCCTAAAGTTGTATGAATGCTTTTTCTTTTGGAAGTTGATCTCCAACCATATAGGATTTGATGGTGTTTGAAAAGAAAAAGTGTCTTTGAAAATGATTAGCTATGTGCTGCCAAAGACGAAAGGTTCTTGGAACTTGGCAGTGATTGTTGGATTGGAACATGATTATGTAGCAAGCCCCTTTTCAATTTGAGCCTTAAAAAGTGTCATTGGAGATAGAGACAACACAAAATTTTCCCAATAATGGGTCATTCTTATTTCTGTAAAACAGGGAAAAAGGGGTGGAAAATCATCAAGCAAGAGCTTTATGCTTGCAGACTGCGGCTATTCATACTTGAGCGACAAAAAAGGTCCGTCTTTGGTCCAAAAGAAAGAAACAGAATATCATGGCTGAAGCTAAAGAACACTACTGTTGGTCTAGACGTCTAGTATTCATTGTAATAGACTTTTTTGACAAGGATTTACCACCACAGCCGAATGACTGTTTTCAGACCAATGGTTGAATTTGTGAGACCCCTTAACTAATGAACGAGGCACTTCCCTGTTAAATGTGGTGTAAAATTATAGAAAAATTACCTGCTTTGGTGATTGCCTGATTTATGAAACTGTTAATTATAGCCTTTACGAAATCAAGAGCAATGAGCAAAAGATTGGGTAGTTTCTTCCCCGGAAAGACAGAAATAATAAGTTGGTAAAAGAGAATTTCTCTCTCCTCAGACAATAGAAAGGTTTGCTTGAAGCATCTCTTTTGTAGCCTCAGATTCCACCACCGTCATCAGGGGTAAGCTCTCAAAAAGACGATGCGCTCTTTAGTCATCCTTTTTTTTTTGCTATATTAAAAAAAAAAAACCCAGATACTTGCGCTGTTTCCCATGCATCTTCCAGCTGCATGACCTTTCTTTTTCCTCTCCAAAACTCCTTCCAGTCATTTGAGAAAAGAAAAGCATAAAAATGGCAACTGAGAAAATCAATGCTGATCAGACCCAGACTTACGGCACTGAAGAGAATTCAACTGAGCGATCAGCATCCAGCCAGGAATCAGCTAAGTTTCACTTTAGTAAAGCAATTGCACATAGAGCAGTTTATGGTTCAAGCAGCCGTCGCGGCGGAGGAAGCAGAAATGTTAGAGGCAATGATGCTAGAGCATTACCAAGTAGGCTAAGCAAGGTCTCATTGGCTGATGATGGTTCTAAGAGCTAGCTAGGTGAACACAATATTCTATGTTCCATATCGATGTAATCCAGCTCTAAGTTAGATACAGAAGTTTCATTTTATCCCATGAAAATGTTGATGAATTTGTACTTGTTTTTTGTTTGTTGCTAAAAGTAGGGTGATGCAACATCTCCAAATTCCAGTTCTTGTTAAGAAAGGCTAATGCTTTAATAGATAATACAATGGAGAATTCATAAATTCTGAATCCTGACACTACTGTCTCGGAAGAAGCTAATAATTATAAACTAATAAGTGTAATATTCGGCATTGCCATTGATTTATTTTTCATTGAGATAAAAATTGGTGCTAAGGAAAACAAACTTGCATCAATAATAGCATCCATATTAATATAACGAATTAACTGTAAAAAAAGAAGGAAAAAAAAAAAGGTTAATGGGGGGGGGGACTAAGGCTTGACAGTCCCAACAATTCAGATCTGCATTCAGCCAAACAAACTTTGCAATCTAATTCACAACTTCAGGACTTCAACCAAACTGAAGAAGACAGAAACATGAAATATTGCATGGCCATGGGTATTTCTATTTTCAAGCCGGTGTTAAGAGTTTATTAGTTATATAATAATCTTATGGCACGCAAATCACAAATACGCTTTTGGGTACTGAATTATATTTCTCTGTTAAGACATATTAGAGAGGAAAAGTAACTTAACAGTGGGGGAAAGGGGGAAAGAAGGCAGGATCAGGATTTCCATAATTTATGAAGTAATGAAATTTTATGTGCCAATGATTTATGCGTATAACATGGAGCAAAGATCTCCTTCTCAGCCTTCAGTTCTTCCCGTGGGTCTAAAACAGCAAGTTTTACGACCCAAAGGACAAGTTGCAAGTTCATGGGTAAAAGGCCGAGAGCTTAAAAAATTGGACCGATCTTACCGAACTCCACTTTCTAAATTGGGCTCCTCTAACCTCTTTTGACCTTTTTTTCTTCTTTTGGGTATCAAAAGATAACATGAGAATAGTATTGGTTGGCACTCGGCGTAGAACTTTGATGGTGAAAAAAAGAAGTTTGAGGAAATAGTAATAAGTAACTTAGAGTATCATAAAAAAAAACGATATTATACAATATAAGTTGAGATAAAAATTGGTTAAAGATAGTAATTAGATACCAGTGAAATTAATTTTTCATGAATTACGGAGTAACAAACTAAAAATAAAAAAAATAATTAGATAATTTTCATCGATTTCAACTTTTAAAAAATCTTAATAGAACAAATCAAATAAAGAAAAATTAATATGAATTGATTTCTTATACATTAATTTTGAATATTTTTAATTTTACAAATGAATTTAAGAAACTATCATATATTTGATTTTTTAGTTAGTAAGATATATTTTGTTGATAATAATTACTAACCGTTTTCAAAGAAATAAAAATTATTTCTTACGAAATGTACCCTATGCATAAATTTTCAGCCTTTAAATATTTTCGAAATAGATATGTCTAGCTCTAATTTTTCTCCCTTAGGACAATAATACATGTTGTATTTTCCGAATCTGATGGACCCAAATCTCGAAACAGAAAGCTCTTAATCTTTTTATATTCAAAGCTAGTAGTACAAAAATAAGATGAACATGTTATCATTAGAGTCGAGAATTATAGTTTGTCATCGAGGCAGCATTTCTAAGCATTATTTGAAGATGGGCCTACGACCTACGACACAAGAACATTTGGACTCCTGTATGTAGGGACTAAACACCATCACCGGAACCATGATCCTAACTTGCAATATTCCATGCAATCTTATCAGTATCGGCTATCAACCTATCAGGGTCAGATATTATGCATAGCCCTAGACAGAAGGACCCTGGTGGATTAACATGCTTGGTAGCTGCTATGGTTTTATGTAATGATGCAATGACATAAATATTAAATAATGTGATTTGTGGGCTTTGATTTGAGTCTTTGGATAACTTTCAAAAGCATCCTGCCTGAACCCACTAAACAACCGGATAACAACCATTGCCGACGAATGTGACAGACTGATGATAGCCCACCAATTCGCTTAATACATATCAAGCAAGAGAAATACAATAATTAAGCAATGCAGTGTCAGCTTAATTGGCATGGAAGTATAGCCTTGTGGTTAATAATATCTGGAATAAAATCATGCCATATCATCTCAAGCGGAGAAGTGTTAATCTGAAAAGTCGAAATGTCGAAATCCACCGAGAAGCAAAAAACAAAAGGTGAGCGTGGTTGACCTTAAGAAAGCCAGAGCCATTTGCAAAACACTTGTGCTGCTTCATAGTTCATATAACAGCACAACACAGACTTTTAGTCCCTTCAGATAAGAACTAGGGGAGGATGGTGGGCCATCTTCAAGGATTCTGAAATCTTTAGATGTTGTCTTCTAACAATGGTCATCGTGTCTTATCCAACAAGCATGGGTAATTTATAGCATCTTTTTAACTTTACCAACTTATCCCCTTTCCTCGAATTTACAATTGGTGTTAGTCTTACAATAAATATAGGAAGTGGATGTTAGGTGTCAGTCTCTAGCTTTCTTCTTCAACGTCATAAAATCTTAGTGATTGCCGTTCAAATTTGATGAAAGGGATGACGGATTTCCATGTGCTTCAAGTACGATAACAGAGCTTCAACAACCATTAGGTGAAGCTACCATGACTTGCAAGAAACCAACACGACCCTCGTAAATCTTAGCGATTAGGCATCCTCAATTGATGCCAGATTTTAAGTCTTCCCCAATACATGGTTGGTCATTCAAGTCATTTTCGACAGATATCTTGAATGACAAAACCGAGAGATTAAGTGATCCTACATTTTGCCTAATCCTAGGCCATATTTGTTGGTTCAGCAAGTTAAAAGAGGATACCATTGATTTATCCTAGGCTTAGCCATTGTGCTAAGGAACACGGTTTTTGCTAGCTTAATTACAACCACTAGTCTCCTATATATTATGTATTCCGGGTTATGTCGTATTTGAGCAAATCAAATCTCAATGTAGAGATTGGTATGTATCCACTGGGCCGACTTCCTAACCAGACCTTTATTTGCGCGTGCAAGGAGTAATCGACAGCAAGTAACAAAAAGTAAACCCCACGTGGGCAATCTAGGTTACTTTACTGCCTCAATGTACGCCCTTCAGGCTTCAGCTTCTCTCGACTCTCAGCAGAAAGGAAAAAAAAAACAAAATTAATGTTTTAGCTAATGACTGAAGCTGATTGATGGCCATTTGATTTCAGGAGTTTTTTTAACACGCCTAGAAGTTTCCTTTTACCATCCAAATTAAGTGGCCGAGTAGTCTGTCTGTTCATCTATGGAAGTAACATGCACTTGTCCAAACACGAGACCTGAAATTTTAACTTATATATACAGTTGTCAGGATTGCCAAAATGACAATGAGAAGGGGAATAAAACAGAAACATGGCTCCTACAATGTTACTTTGTTCGATCAAGTACTTATCAGAGGACAGTCTGCGATATTATTTCATGAAACAGAAATGGTAAGGAGGATGAATAAAAAAGGGATGTCTTTAAAAGTGTAAACTCATAGAGATTCATCAGTTTGAAGGTCTTCATTGGGAATTAAAAGCAGAATCTTTCATCAAGATCAATCACATGATGATCGAAATAACTGATTATTATTTCAAAAGATTTAAATTATTTCTCTCTCATTCAGGAAGTGTTTTAATCAGGAAATACCTAAATAGGTACTTCATTATGTCACGATGGTTAGTCGAAACTGAATAAAAAAGAATAATTTACGGAATTGGGCTATTTAAAGACTGGAATTCGACTAGTAAGAACATCAGGAATAAAAATGATGCCTTTAAACAAGACTTTCATGGGCCTTTCTTCCTTTGGCGCACTGATGCTAATTACATTTGCATCTTCCATCAAGCTCGAATTTAAAAATATAAGAGGGAAAAGGAAAAAAAGATAAGTTACTATAAAAGTACCCAGCCAACATATGAATCTTTCCAACAGATGATTGATGAACCTTTTTTTTTTTTTTTTTTGAAAGCCCTTTCAAAAGCATAATAAAGAGAACTGAAGAAGAGACAAAAGAAAGGACAGGAAAACTCGCAGCGGGCCATTACCTGTACTTTGATGTCCCAATTTCTACAAAACGTTCAACAGTGAAACGTCTTGAACTCCCTTTTTTCTTATTTGGGCTTTAAAAGAGGGGACTAAGACCTAATTAAAGCATTTTCAGTGTTCTTTTTTTGGGTAAATAATTTTGCTTAAATGAATTAAGCACCGTAAACAACTGAGCTAACTGAAGCAAATAAGCTAGAGCCGAGGCCGAGCAGCTCATCTCGTCTGTACTCTAGAGCGCCATTGGGGGTACGAGTATGACAAGCAAAGCTAGGTATATTGATCCTGATGGATGCCAGGAAATGCGACTCTCTTAGGTTTACATGAATTGAAGTGAAAATGGGCTCAAGAAATGATTTTAATTATACCGTGGTAGGGTCGATTAGCCACTCAATGATTTTTCATCCCATCACTTGAATCCAAACAACGGAAGGAAAGGGCGATATGACACCATTAGGCGTGATGGGGGCAAACTTAGCCTCATGAGGCATTTCAGCTTTTCTTTTTCTTCGGAATGCAGTGCCTGTTGTAAGACATGCGACTCCTTGTCCTAATCCATGACCTTGAAATTAGTTACAGACACAGATTCATGAACTTGCGACTGTCAGCTGGGAGCAAATCGAGTCGAAAGGGTCACAACTCACATTATTGGGAAAAGTTGGGACCAAAGATATTGCTGAAGATATATTGAAATAACACTTGGATGGTTGAATTATTTTGTTAGTGAAAGTTACAAAATAGAAAAAGGGAAATGCATGTCAATCAAACCTGGATTGTGCCAGACACACTGTGAAATCTGTGATCACAAAAATTTTAAAAAAAACTATAAAGAAAAAAAAACCCCCTCGATGAGGGGTGAAGGATGAGAGTAGGTTCATGCGCACGCTAGTGGCAGGCAACCTTTCTCATTGATGACCCAATATTGCTTTGAAACGTGTCGCTCTACAGCTTCGACTGTCAATAGTTTGCCAATTACAACAAATGATTTTATTCCTTTTCGTACTCCATTTGGGAAGATAATAAAAGCCCATGTGTTATGCTTTGGTTGTCCCTCACCAATCCTTCATTTGGTTTCAAATGTTGGAGGAAGAAAATGATCAAACCGAATCTAAAAAATAAAAATAATTGTCATGATTTGATTCATTAACTACCTGTTTAGATGTCACCCGCAATTAATCTTAAAGAGGGATAGGTATTAAAGTTACATCAATGTCAAATTTTGCACTATTATGTAGGTATGATTTGTCACTCAATCCTGCTTTTTGTGAATATTCATAGTATAGGAAGCTAAATTCAGAGAAAATAGCTTTCGACTTTCTGAGCCATCTTTAAATAATTGCTGGCTTGATTGATAAATATTCTTTCGTAGGATTCTTTTTTGAGTCTTACTGTAGGCCTTTAAGTCGATCGATTTGAAACCTGCTCTAGGCATATATTACATTAACAGCGAATTATCTATTTTTCTCCTAAGATTTGATTGAATTGTGGTGGCTGATGTATGAGTCAGAAAGACCTTCCATTAAAAACGAAATATCTATTCGTTTACGGGTTCTTTGAAACAGACAGACCTTCCACTGGAAGGAAGGCTGGGGAAGATTCTGGTGCATTGATGCTCCGGAGGGGCCTAGCCCTATTTGCGGCAAGCATTAGCTTTCTACATCATCATATAGATATAAAAGAAATTAACCTAAGATTATGGAAGAAGCCAACCAATCAGTTTGAAAAGCTATAACAATTGCTTGGTATGTCAAATCTATCAGGAACCTATAGTCCGCTGATTACTCTCTGGAACCCGGAGTACATTGCATCAAAGTAGAGCTTTCCTATTTATTTGACTCCATCCCCATGCCTAGTCACGTAAAGCTAACATGAGCTATATATTGTGCTATCCCTCACATAGATGGACTAGTTTTCCTAATAAATAGCTACTCAATATGAAGTGTTCCAACAGTGCAATGATCAACTTTAATTAGCTGAAGTTTTTCCCCCATGCTAGCTGTTTGATTAGGGTAATGAAGTGCTGATAATATTGATGCAGCTAGAAGAAGCTTACTAACAGTTAATTAATCTAGAGAATTCAATGATATTTTTAACTGTTTCTGCACAGTGTGAAGAATGGAAAATCTTGAGAAATGTGGGCATAAGTGATACTATACTTCAATTTCTTTTTTAAACTTGCAAACCATGTAATTAAAGAGAAAAAAAAATCAGGTAAGATATAACAATGGCAAAATAAATTCCTTGAGTGATTTGCATGAGTTTGGTTATTAATCTTATCTCAAGATGATTTATGATAACTTAAAAGAAACTCATCATACGAACCTTAAATTTTCAAAATATCTTCTAAAATCTTATTATGTGTTTCTAACAAAATGTTTGAATCATTTTCATAATTGAATCATTATGCACGAAAAGAAGTACGGCGCGTGCAGGAAATTTAGCATATAAAGGAGGAGGCAGGAGGGGCAAGCTTAATATTTAACATCTTGCCTACGGGCAGTGACGCTAATCCCCCGTCTTTCTCGGTCCCTTTCTTTTCTTCAACGTTTTCACCATCATGGATCCTCCTATCAGGATCTGCTCCTGTTTAAACTATGCCTGACAAAAGAGTTTTCACAAAGTTACAGCTTTTCTACCACTGTAATTACCCCTATAAAATTTGTACCACAAAACTTATAACTGACATCATTATTACCTGAATCTTTCAGTAAGAATATTGTTACCAATGGTCGCTAAAATTCTGCACCAACAATCATACTGTCACTTTTCAGGTATAACCCACTCAACTCGACTGGCCAATGCCTTTGTAAAAATGAATGCACTAAAAGGGAAAGACCAAACCAGTCTTAGCTATAAATACAGGGCATTTACTTTGATATAATATACATAATTTTATTCTCTCCTTCTGCATTTTATATGGCAGAGAGCTCAATCCCAACCAATTCATCTTCAGCTGATAAGGCCCCGGATAAACAATCTGACCGGAAACCTTCTTCTTCACTTAAGCTATTCGGATATTCACTTACTAATGATCAGCAAGAGGAAGTTTTGGAGAAAGCTGAAGGTTTTGGAGAAAGCAGGAAATTCGAGTGTCCATTTTGCCACCGAGTATTTGCCAACTCTCAAGCACTGGGGGGCCATCAAAATGCACACAAGAGAGAGCGTCAAAGAGCTAGGCAAGCCCAGTTTCGAAGCCATCAACGGTTCATAGCAGCTGCTGGTCCTGCTTTAAACTCCCATGCTGTAAGTGCGGGGGCGCCCGGCAGGTTTCCTAGAGGGTTCACTAGCGACGGTCCTGGAAAATTTATGTCACAACCAGCTGGTTATCGTCCATCACGTCCACTGCTACTTCCCTCAACTCCTTCTCAGTACTCTCCTCGAATTTATGTAGCGCAGCCATTGCATTTTACCGGTACAGCAGCCCCGGGATTTACTGAATTTTCTGGTAAATTGCCAGAGGCTGGGATAAGCATTGATCTTCATCTCAAACTCTCTCCTTCAGGTTGCTAGATAATCCTTCTATATATATATATATATATATATATATATAGTTATATATGCACCATGGATTTTAATTAATCCCCTCTCACAGCTTTTGCATGTTCTTCTCTCTGTTTAAATGTGGTCGTGAAACGTGTTTATCTCTTGTTGAAACATCTTCCAATGTACTGAAGAGCTTGATCAAATTCCTACAAGGCTTCTCACTTGTGCCAGAGATGCTATCATGTTGAAATAGTGTAAAAAAAAAAGGGTAAAACGTTTGAGGATTGAATTAATAATTAAAAAGGATGCAATTATTCTTTGTAGGTAGCAGACATTGAGTATGTTGTGTGGGACAACAAGGAGGCGACATTGCACGATAGAAAATGACAAGCTCAAAATAAAGCAAAGGGGACATGCATTTGCATCGATCAGGCATCCAAGACCCAACGCCACCCGCACGCTTGTTCTGTTATTTCAGCTTCTGCTCAACTTCTTAATTATGCAACCATCATGGTTAAAATATATATAGATACGGGGCCTTAAATTTATGACACCTTTCATTATCGATTTAATTGATTGAATAAATCAATTTAATTAAATAATTTTAATATAAAATAAATAATTAATAAAAATATATATTTAATTTAAAAATATAATATGTAATATAAATTTAAAAATTTAAATCTCATTATTTAAAAAAATTGAACTGAGTTTTTTTAATGAATTTTGGTTCTAACTTGAACGGTTAAAAAGGCAATAGCTATCTGAAAGAGCATGCTAAGGCTCTCCCTTAATAGTTTAGGACTATTTCTTCTCATAACACACAAAGTTACAAAATTTACTCAAACATATAAGTATCTTTCTTTTTTGCCTAGTAAATATTAACTAAAGTTTACCAAAATATATTAATGCAACCAATTTTAGAATTGATAATTAGTAGTA
>JBBYHO010000003.1:8529677-8543627 GCA_038382025.1 Adansonia gregorii | reverse complement strand
AGTTTTTCTACATGATTGTAGCTCATAGCCGGGTCTATAATAACTATTCTTATAATTGGGCACGTATTTGCTCCAGTTTAATTAATTACCAATGTGATCTTACTCCTTTATTCTTGAATTTTCTTAATTTAATTAATTATTCAGTTAAATCTTTTATAACTTTACTATTATTAATTTACTAAGACTTCAACATACACTTTCAAAATGATTCAACTTTTCCTATTGTAATAAAATAACTGATAATTTTATTCTCAATACATAAAAAAATTGCTACATATAATATCTTTAATACACTAATTAACAAAATTCACAATTAATCAACTGATACGCCACGTTTAATTTGGAGAGGAAGCTTCTTTTATTACTTTTCTTTTTCTTTATGAGTAATTAGATCAAAGGAAGAAAGAGAAAGGTTTCGGCCAACCAAGCAGAGGCAAAACCGAGGTTGCATCACAACTCTACACATTTCTTCATTTTTATAGCTTAGACTAAACCATGATTTTTTCGGGAAAAAAAGAATCACTCAGTACAGAATTACGTCATAAGTAAACTCAAAACAACTTTATTTCTCTCTTCCCTTAGACAGGAAAAGAAAGTGGGAAGTTGAAAATGTTTTTAATTTTTAAAATGAGTTTTCCATTTTTTTTTCCGCCGTAATTATAGCCTCCAGTTGCCCAAACCCTAACGCAACTCATTTTCCGTTTCCATAGAGAAAAAAAAGAGTAAAAAAAAACTTAAGATTTCCTTCATTTCGTTGTCTCGATGGAGAGTTATGGGTCGGGTCAAAGGCCTTACGGGGTGGATCGTCGGATGGAGATTGTGAGCGGGAAGAGTTTGAGCGTTGGATCTAATCAGATCTTCTCGAGCCCTTCCCGATCCCAAGATTTACCACCCGTTCCGACTCGGACGAGTCGGCCAGGTCAAGGGCCGACGTCGAAACCGTGGGGTTTTACGGATCGCGAAACGAAGAGGAAGAAGAGGATAGCGAAATACAAGGTTTATACCGTGGAAGGAAAAGTAAAGGCTTCTTTGAGGAATGGCCTCCGCTGGATCAAGAACAAGTGCTCGCAGATCGTCCATGGATACTAAAGGCAGCAAACATGTGCGGCTCAGATTGTGTACATCTCGGATGAATGGTGGGACCTGGTGGTGCGCTTGCAAGATTTTGATGGAATTGATGGTTTTGACATTTTTGGGCTGAGAAAAACTGTGGGTAAGTAAGATAATTACATAGAATAACACATTATATAAATTTTACAAATATCATATATGTATATGTTTACTTCAGTCGTACTAAAACATTGGAAAAAAGGATTCATGTATGTCTTCGATATTAGATTCTTGTAACTTCATTATTCCATTTCCAGTTAATGATATGAAAGCCCTTTGCAAGCTTTCATTAGCTTTAAGAATAATATTGCCATTAGTGCTTAGATGTTTTCTCAAACAAAATGGACAAAAGATGATAATAATAAAGGAATTGGGAGCTGTTGAGTTGAGCCAGTTTTTGCTGGCAAAATATTAAGTATGGAAGCGTAACGCGACCCTTGCGTTTGGATGCCGCTTCATTTGCATGAATTGTACAAGAATTTGTAGAATCTTGCTTTAGCCCAGTGTATGCATTTTAAACTCAGGCCTGGCCCAGCAATAATTTGAACGTCTTCGGCCGAGTCTAATCCTAAGAACTATATGGTTAAGAAATAGGAATTAGGACTGATGGAGGTCCATGTAGTCCATAGCCATTTTCTGCTGTGAAAGAACAATATGGTTAAGAAATGTTTGTTTGTTTGATAATGAAGTGGCAGCGGCGAAAGGAGAACCATCTTTTTCATGTTAGAAAAGGGCAGGAGTTGAACATATCTTAATTTGAAATAGTAACATAAATCTGCTTTTCAATCAGTCTTAATTGTCTCAATGTTCATGGTTAAGCTTGGGAATGGCCGAAAATGTTTAATAATGTAAAAGATTTTGGTTTTGAGACAAAAAAAACATAAAAAATATATATAGAACAACAGAAAAAAACTTTTCCTGTGCTGCTAATTAGTATAATAATAATTCCATCCAATTCTACGATGTGAATTACAAAATATAAATATGAAATTTCAGTTTAATTTGATCTCACAATCTGCAAATCCGGATCAAAGTAATATCCTAAAATTCTGATATGAATGATGTTACCAATATTGTGTACCCAAAAACTCGTAATACATATGAAAAATTATCTTATCCCGCATCTATACTGAAAGTTAAATCGCAAGGGAGGATAGCCTTATCTTTATTTCCTAGAATTCTATGCACCTCGCGCCTGTACATTTTCCCCGCCTCGACTTTTCCTATGGAACTTAAAAACTAAAGCTTCATAAAAAAATGAAGACAGATAACAAACACAACCGTACCGGCCAACGTGCATGCATGCAAATCTGATGCCGTCCGTACGTTATTGGCCACTGTTCCCCCCCCCCCCCCCAATTTCAGTAATTCATTAAGTTTTGAAGCCTCATTTGTTGGTAGAAATGAGTGATGAATTCTTCGGCCTTGGCATCTATCATCTCGTCGCCACCATCATCATCGCACCAGCATTCCTCTGCGCTAGGTTTTAGAACAAGAATCTCCCGATTCGACGGTGACTGGAATTGGCTCATGTCACCCACGGAGCCGTAAGATGAAATCGACAACGCCATTGGAGACAAGGGAGGCGCAATAGCCTCATCTGTTTGCTGACCAAAGGGTACGGACTCGGCCTCAGGCATGATTAAAGGTTTGGCCTCGTTAGTAGGGGTTGGGGATTGGTTGCTTGTAAATGCATTGGACGCGTTGACCCTATAAACCTCTTCCAGCAAAACTTGGAAATCACATTAACCTGAATGGATTTTGATTTAGATTTGCTTGATTTCCAAAGGAACATGTAAAGCGCCACCTTGAGGACGCCCAGCGCCGTGGATCGCTTTCTTTCCTGGTGCAAGGGCAAGCCACTTCGATCATGATCAGGGGCAATCTTTTCGTCCCTGGGGATAGCGATGGATGCCATTGATGCATTTGATATTTCCTCCATGGAAAAAAGAGACAAGAAAAATGGCCCCTGATGTATTAATTATAATCGGCTATCGTATTTCTACAGGAGCAACCCCTGCGCCAAGCGCAGGGAGACGTGAAATGAGGCTTTGCCGAGAGGGAGGAACCAAGAAACAAACAAGGAATTTATATATTGGAGCTTGGAAGTTTGAAGAGTCGTACTCGTACCCCCTTTTTTATATGCATTTACCGGGAGATATATGGTAAAAACTGTAAAAAGAAACGAAATGTGCTTGAAATGACAAAAAATAGTAAGCAACCAAAATAGTAACTTAACAACTAAAGGTAACTTGTTGCACACAAAGAACAGTTAAATTACAAGCAAAAACGGTATGTCTAGAAGCCAAACTTTCCATTCTAAAAGCCATTACAGAGTTTACAAGTAAAATTAAATGTCCATTGTGTCAAACTTTAACTATTTAAGACGGCCACTTAATTCAAAATCAATTAGTTATATGATTAAGATGACAATTTATTTTATGCAAACAAATGCCCTAATTAATTAATGCATGATTCTTTTTTTTTTAGAGTTAACATCAACTCCTTGCAATTGCTTATAAAAATTAAACTACGAATTTTTAGTATGTTATATGTAACAATAACGAATAGTTATGTAATATATTATTCACATAAAATTAAAAATTTTATATATAATATAGATTTGTGGAGAAGAGACGCAACTTGATGTTCCAAGACAATTAATTCAATGGTTCAACATTTTAATCAACTTTACACGTTACTATATATGTGTGTGTATTATACATTATTGCCAGATGTTTGTAATTAATTTAACCAACCAAAAAAAAAAAAACGGTACAATTGCTTTGGACGCAATGCTAGTGAGGCTCAGCTTAGCTTAGATTAGCAAAATGCGAACAAGGAAAAGAGTTATACGACCGTATTCAGAAGCGTAGAAAGGGCAATCATGAGAGCGTTGTTTGAGGCATGGGAATCGGTAAGGCTTCCATTGTTTTCTTGGAGCAGAAATTAATCTGACGGCTCGCATTTGCTGGATTGTCTCAAATCTTTAATAATGAATTAATTAGCTTGAATCCGTCCTCTATCTCTCTCAACAGCTTGCAATGCCAATATAATGTATTAAAAAAGAAAAAAATTACCCAAAACGAAACGATCCATAAATCGCTGGAGAATGACTCGAAAACATGCGTCCATCAATCCAGCATCATCTCCCTCTCGTTCATCGATGTCCAATATTGTAAGTATAATCGTTGTGGTCCCACAAAGATATCTTATGATTAGTTTACTTGCAAAATAATCAAATCATGTTAATCATGGATCATTCTTCACAGAATTGCCGATTACTTCGTGCATGTTTATTTAATTACGAGCGGTTCAATTAATACTAATTGCTTTTGGCTCTTCAATCTTCGAAGCAAGCAAGCAAGCAAGCAATCGTATTGCAATTACTTTCCCATTCATTTTCGTGAGAGAAAAAGGATTCGATTTTTGCTTAATAGATTTGTTTGCTTGTCTGTTACAGTACTTGCTTTCTACTCTAATGTTTGAGGTTGGAAATTATTAAGCTAAGAGTGAATAAAGTTTTGTGAGATGTTGGATCGAACAATTTGAAACAGGTGGCAGTGCTTTACCTTTGTCATTGTCTCGAACAAAAATGCGGCTAACCAATTTCACTAGTTTTAGGTGCGTCTTGAAGTTAATCCTGTCAAGTGTCAGCTCAACTGTAGCAATGAAGGAAGTAAATTAAGCCATTTACCACCACGAAACTAAAACTAGTGGTAGTTTTCAAAGCCCACATTTTTCTGCCGCGCTTACAGCTAGTTTTGGGATGAAGACAACTTTGAGCTTCTTGGATTGAACTTCCAGAAGCACAAAATTTACTGTCCTTTAAAGCTTGCTTAGCTCGCTGCTTCTTGAAACCAAATCAAACCTAGAGTTTAGTTTCTATTAATTAGGATGGACCTTTACCAAAATGTTAACATTTTATTAATAAATTACGCGACTGTTTTAGATTCAAAATTTAGTTCGGATTTATTTTTATTTAAGTCATGATTCACTTCTGAATTCGAATTACAATGCAAAATTATGAAGAAAGCAAAGCCATCAACTATTACCTGCTGTTGACCGCTTGAAGCTAAATAGGTTGAAACCAATTGAATCAGAATGCCGTCAAAGTAACTTTATTAATGCATGCCACTTTAGCTTTTTCTCCTGCTTCAACTGATTCATTGACCTCTGCTTGTCAACTTCTCATGCTTCGGTAATATTCTTTTTCTTTTTTTTTTGTCACCGAAAAATCTTTCGTAATTTTCGAGTAGAAAGAGTCTCACACTTTGATTTGCAAATATAAAAATACTAAACTAATATAAAACTAATCATATGATTATTCTAATTAGTATAGTATTTATTTTGTGTAATCTTATTATATTCGCAATGAACAAGTTTACTTATTTAAAGCATAATCAACTATAAAAACATAATTTTATTAATTTTAAATATAATATAATTATATAAAATAAATATCATATAAAAATAATTAAAATATGATATAATATATAAATTTATGAAAATAAATCATTAACATTTAAAATATATATATATACAAATTTATTAAAATTATATAATATAAATTATAAAAATAATAATCATGATTAAAATCGACACGTCCACAAATAAATTAAGATGTAATTTCTTTATTTGGAACTTGGGAGCATTATCAAACAATAACAAAGCAGGGGCTTACGTTGAGAAAAGTTGTTCACATTTTCTGAAGGACTCTCTTACTTTTCTTAATCATAAAGCAAAAGCTTAACGGAAATAAATAAACAACGACTATGAAAGCGTGTCCTCCATAAACACCTAAAAGGGAGGGCCAACTTTTCAATTTCAATCATTTGCTTTGCTTCACTCTTTCTCTTTTCCTTTTTTTTTAAGAAAATTTTCCAGCCAAAAACTTTGCTTGATTTGACTATAATAGCCTTTCACATGAATTAGTGTATGGAGTAATATTTATTTCAGTCATGTTAATTAATACCAATTGCCAATTTTATTTTTTAACCTTTTCATTTAATTTCCAAATTGAAATTTGTAATTTATAGAAAGAATTTTTTTAATTTTTACATCATTTCTATATTTAATCCAATAAATTCATTTTATATTATATTTATAAAGGTCGTATATGTTAGATTTTAAGTAAATTAAAAATATATAATTATTTATTTAACGTAATAAATTTTAATTAGTAACTATTTGTAGTAAACGTTGCTTTTTAGATAATAAAATTAAATTTATCTAAAAAATGATATCAATAACTTTCAATTGGTTAAAATATCAATAGAAAATGAAGTTATAAAGGCATATAAAATTAATTAAATTTACATTGATATAAGCATATTTATTCTCTAAAAAAATTATTTCAAATTGGAAGACAATAAGAGATAAATTTTAAAATTTAAAAGCTTTTTATTTAGAATAGACATGCTCAAGGATCGGTCTACTCGCTCAATTCGAAAGTTTGCCCGATATTTGAGAGAGTTTAGATAAAAATATTAAGCCCGAAAAATAGGATTTGACAAAAAAATTAAGCCTATTAAAAAAAGGCATAGGGCCTTAAGTTCAACTTTCAAAACCCGAGCCTGGCCTGCCCAGACCCATTTTAGTATTATGTTGCATATATATTTATTTTATATTTTATGTATTATGTAATCTTTGTTATAGAAATAATACATATATATAATATTATAATATAAACTTTAAAAATTAAGTCAAATTATTTATATTTATAAACTTAATAAAAGAAAATTATTAAATTAATAAAGATTAAATTTTAAAAATATATTTAAAAAAATTATAAAAAATATAATATGAACAGATCTAAACGAGCTTGGACTATCTATTCATAAATATAAACGAGCTTGGACAAAATTTGAAGCTCATATTTCGAATCGAAGTGATCTTTAATAAACATAATTAATATTAATACTATATTTAAATCTAATCTAATTTCGATTATAATCTAACTTATAAACGGATCTAATTTAAAAATGGGCACTTTCCTTTCAAATGGAATGGTTTAATAAGAGCTGCAAATTTATCGAATATTAAATTAAATTAAAAAGCATCAAAAAAATAAAATAAAGTTGGTCTGCTGCTCCTAAAACGGTAATAAAGAAAAGGATATAGGGTTAGATTTGCAAAACAAAATGGGGACAGCTAGATTCATGTCGCGTATAACAAGTAACAACCGTGTTTCTCACCGAACGAAAACCTATTATTTCCCACACTCTCTGTTTGTCTTTACGCGTGTATCAAACGCTAAAACATGATTTACATATATAAATAAGCCAACCTTCACTTCTCTTCCCTCAGCGACCTGATTTGAATATCTCCATATCTCTCAACTGCAAGCAAACATCGATCTTAGCTACCAGTCAACAAATTCTTAGTATCAATTTCAGCACCCAAGAAAGCTTTTCCCAGTGTTTTTGCTGCAAATTATATATATATATATATATGAAGCTGACGAAGATGCCGAAGAAGAACAGTGATGTAGCTCAAAGAGCATGGAATCTCCTGCGACTAGCATTGTTATGGGCAAGAAAGGGTGGGGTGTTCAAGAGGCGGTTGATGATGGAGCTACGGTTGGTGCCGAAGTTCCTCAAGGGTCTTGGACATACAGCTCCTCGTCATGACCAAATGATGATCAGCCATTATAAGGAACGCCAGCTTTCCTTCGATGATACGCCCACATTTCACGTCAAGAGCCACCGTCCTGCTTCCATGCGTTTCCTTCTTCCTTGCATTAACCCTGATGAAGGAGTAGATTTTGATTACGATTTCGGTATCCATGAATATGATGATGGAGCTTACGGCTATGACAGTGGAAGGAAGAGTTACTCAACTGGATCTGAGACTGAGGACGAAGAAGAAGGAGAAGAAGAGAAAGAGTTTGGATATGAGGGTTCTGATGAGAAAGAGAAGAGTCCATATCCATATCAAATAGAGGATGAAGGGATTGATTCAAAGGCGGAGAAGTTCATAGCTAAGTTTTACGAGCAAATGAAGTTACAAAGACAGATTTCTTATTTGGAATATAATCAGAGGGCCAAGAAGTTAGAATCTCCACAAATCTGAGTCTTTTTCAACTTCATCATCTTGCATATTCTACACCTTTTTCTTCCTTTTTCTTCCCCTTTAAGTTACGGAAAACATTTTGTAAGAGATGATCAGAGACATTGCAGCTTTTTTTTGTTTTTGTAAATAACGAGGATTCGTTTGTTTACAATTTTATCAATAAGAATTAAAGATTTTCATGTACTTTGATTGCAAAAAATTGAGAGTTGATGCGTTTGCATTAACTAGTGCTGTTTATACGGTTTTCCATGTGCAGAAACAAACAATGTATCTCATCCTAGCAAGTGACTCAAAATTAAGAACATCCAACGCATAATATTGCTGAAACTCGTACTCAATCTGTGAGTTATTATTCGTTTTAACTCATTAAATTTTATGATTTTATTATCAAAAGACGTCTCACGAATATAAATTTAAATCTCAATATATATATATATCATAACAAATCTTCAGAGATTTTTAACATAAAATTTAGGTGTTACAAGTATATTTTACATTACAACAATTTTTTATTTTATAATTTTAAGTAAAATTCAAGCGTATGTTACTTTATTTTTTCTTTTGTGCATAAAAAATTAAAAAAAAAAAGCAGGGGACATGGAATAAAATTGTTTGACAATTTTCATCCTAGACTAGATCCCAATTCCCAACTCAATGACTGTAAGTGAAAGCAAAATCAGACATGTTTTTAATACACAAAGCCGTAAAGTTGATATATCATAGGTTAAAATCAATCACATTCATCTAATGATAGATAGCCAACTAATATACAAATATCCCCTTCAGCATGGACAATGTTGGGATTTTATTGGTACCCAAATTACACTAAACGACATGACAATTTGAAAGAGAAGCTTTTCCTCACCGAAAATTATAGACCAACATTTGTCTTTCCCTACCCGTAATCCCATGGAATTCCATCCAAAAGAAAACTATGCCGAAAGTGGTGTTCCAATTTCGGCTAATGTTGCAACGACAAGGATGGTGTAAAGAGTAAACAGCAAAGATAAAATACTACAAGAATTTAACGTAAGGAAAAAAAATAGGAAGCAACTTATTGGATAAAGTTTTTTCTAATCTCTACTTTAAAACTAGAATTCAATAAATTCATATTTAATTCAATTTGTTTGTAATATCACTTTTAAGAAGTGATATTAATAAATTTAAAATTTGAGTCAAATATTTACAATTCTTTTTTCAAATCTCAAAGTATGACCTTCTCTACGCTAAATAAAATAAAATAAAATTCACTCTCACCTTTGCCCAAAATCAAAGGATTATTTTGAAAAGGAAATGCTTGTGCTTTTGCGTTGGTGTGACTACAAATGGGTAAAATTAGAATGATGAAATAATGGGGAAGATAGAATTGTTACAACAGTGTTGTCTCAGATTTACAACAATATGAAAACTTCTTTGCTGAGCCTCAGCTTGTTTGAACCAACCTAAATTCAGTCTTCTTATTATGAGTTGACAAAACCCCACACGACTTGTCTATCCAAACTCCATTATTACCAATTATTAATGAATGACTGAGTCAAATAGGAACTTCCATAGTTCCATTGCCTATTAAAGTTGGTGTATGAAGGCAAACGAAAAGCATCAAATGCAGATAATTAAGAGAGAAATAAAGATGTCAAGAGACACGCTACACTTGGCTCAGCGATATAATTCACTCCTCCGGACACAACTTCACCAGTGCGGTAGGCTGTGAAAGCTCCATTTGCGTTGTCAAGTATTCTCTGAGATGCCTCCTCCTGACTCACAACGATGACCATGCCTAATGCCCATACTATAAGTTCGCCGATGTGAGAAGATTCAGATGACTAAAGATTTTGTGAGACGCCTATGAACACTTTGCTTATTCCCATTGCCGCCTACTAGTCCGGTTTCCACATATATTATCAAAGACCGTTGACTGGTATCTACTGATGGTTCACAGCCTCGCCAAAGAGGCTCTGATACAGAGGTTCGGTTCCCACCCTCACCAATGAATTGCCCATTTGGTTCACGCGAAGAGAATGTGCCCACTCTTTTAAGTTTAAGGAACGGACTAGGCTTATTTATAAAGTCCTTGGTTGACAGCAGAGAATATCAGATTGAAGGGTGTTCAACACTGGGTATCTCAGAGCCTGAATTTCAGTCGAGAAATCTTGCAGTGTATAACACGAATTTGTAAGGGGATTGAATATAGGGATCAGATGCTTCTGAGAAATGATTCATAAAACCAGCTGACGAACCTAATTTTGCACATAAATTCACTGTAGAATAGGACTGACTGTTTGAGCATGCAATAGGTCTTGCGGAAAGCGAGTCCTCGTGGTCAACAGCATCAGATGCTGTCTTCTTCTTCCTCTTCTTTTTTTTTTTTTTTTTTTTTCAAATGTCCAGAGCAGATAGATATCTGCTAAAATTCTTTGATAATTATAATTTAATTTGCTTGAAATTCCAGTTTCAGAGCAAAAATTAATTAGCCAGAAGCCGGCCTGAAATATGTATGTCAAAGGTCGAACTAAATTGCCTATTTATTGATGTATAAAGTACAACCAAAAGAATAGGAATTTGGCCTCATACATTAATCTGAAACAGTAATTTGCAGTAAATTGATGTTTATAAAATACATACTACTAAGCTGTAATTGAAGTTCATAATTCTGCTAAGGAGTTGAAAAAAACGAAAGCTTCTAAAAAGCAATTTTTAATTTAAAACGTAAAAAACAATATCATAGAAAAAAAGGGTCTAATAACTCGATCCCAGCACTTGGGAGGCAAACCAATCCTCAGAAACATACCCCACCGTGCACTAGACAAGTGAAACACGGTGATCTAATAAGTTCACGCAAATGTTGATAGGATGTTCTTCTTGAGTGTGAATTCATCAGCTTTTGCTGGGCTAATTGACTGCACAAGAAGGAGAAAAAAAAAAAAAAGGGAAAAACTCATGGTTTAGAGCAATCTCAAATAACAGATGCTTATCATGGAAAGTATGATTCTAACAATTCATTGCTAAACACTCGCACAAAGTGGGCATCAACATGAGTTTGCGAGGTGTAGAAATCATGACTGTAGAATTTTCAAAGTAAGGAATACAATTTTGCTTATAATCTACTGCCAAACATCAGAATGGTGGCAGAGATAATTGCAATTGTCAAACCATCAAAACAAAATTTTACTTCTATTTTAGCAGTAATTCTTACCTTGTCAAGAATGCGCTGTAGCCGCTCAATTTCCTTCTTGGGATAATCAGCGCCTTTCTCCAAACAGCTTTTAGCAGCCTTGAAGTAGATCTTTCCATACCTGAAAACCAGCGACATTAACGGTTAAACATAGAATAGCAGTTCTTTCACACAAATAAAATTTAAATTGCAAACTAGGAATTGACAAGAACTCCTTTAGAGCCGAATATTAAGAGATCAAATGGATACCTCAAAGTGGAACCCTCGAGCTTTTCAACTTCCTCTTCAATCTTAGAGAAGATTGCTTTCTTCTCCTCACTGCTAGCACCAACAAACTCCTTCACTAATGCATCCAAACTTGACAATATACCAGCCTATGCAAAAGGAAGGGAAGATCAATTAATATCTTACAGAAAAATTGATAGACAAACATGATGTACCAGCATATACTATAAGCTACCAACCTTTGAAGTTAGCTGCCCTTTTGCATCACGACTGGTGCCACACTTCTCATTGATGAAAGTAACAAAGTCATCTAAATCCCTGCCACCATCGTAGTCTTCACCAGCTTTGTTGCCCTTCGGGAAGAATTTCAATGTCGGATACCCACTTACTCCATACCTGCACTTAAAGCAAAGGCCTTAAAATCCAGTGATACACCACCTAAACATTAGGAAACCCTTTATAAAGGAAACTTAGGCTTAGAGGCTAAATTTACACTTACTTTTCAGCTAGATCCCTGTATTTGTCAGCATCCAGATTAGCTATCACTACATCTTCTTCCGATTTAAATGCTGTCGCTACCTTTTCATAGGTCTGTAGAGACAAAGACAAAGGGTCAGAATGGAAATCACCACTTTGAACCAATATAATCATGCCACCATTATCACGCAAAGCTATAGATGCTTACAGGAGCAAGATTTTTGCAATGGCCACACCTGGCAGAAAACCAATCCAGAACTTGGTCAAAACACTAAGCATAAAAGACGGAAGGAATATCAACAGCAAAACTCGCTGTATATGTCATGAGGTTCTAAAACGATAAACCAGAGTGGAATTTGGAATATTTTTGCAAAATATTACATTACCAAAGGAAAAAAAAGGGGGGGGGCTTGCTTACCAAGGTGCGTAAAACTCAACCAACACATCTTTCTTCTCATCAAGGACAACCTCCTCAAAATTATCAGCATTTAGCACCACAACATTGGATGGCAATGTGGCTATCTTCACATTGGTCCCTGTAAAGCAACACAAGAGCTTAGTAAAATCCTAGCGGTGTTTTGGCCTTTGGGCATCAATCAACATTCAGCAGGCTCACTGCAAGAAACACGGAAGGAAGAAATCAAGACAGAGTTTCCTAGATAATGTACCTCCTTCAGTGTTTACAAACTCAGCAAGGGACTCTGCGGTGCGTGGTCCTTCATACCTAGATAAAACAATTTTGATCTACTAAGAGATGTTTTAATCGAATATTGATACCAATAACAAAACTTATAACAAGATCAAAGCCTTCCAATTTCTGTTTTCCAAAGTTAAATTAGACTCACTTTTTAGGTTCCAAAGAACCTTTAGGAAACCACTGAATAGTTGGGTAGCCTTGAACACCATATTTGCTGCATAGACTCTTATGCTCGTCACAGTCCACCTAACCCAAATCAACAAAGAAAAGAATTTATGATAAAACCAATTGCAATATACACCAAGGAAAACTTCATCATAGTAAAATTTTCACCATTCCAACAAGAATGAAAAAGGAATTTGAAACGAGCAGTATAAATACAGTCCCTGATCAATAATAAACTACTAAAAACCAAAGTTGTATAATTAATAAATCGCTAACCTTTCCAATCAAGACGGATTTAGCTTTCCTAAAACTAGCCCCAAGCTTCTCATACTCGGGAGCTAGCTTCTTACAGTGACCACACCTGTGATTGGATTAAAATAAAATAAAATAAATCATATCGAGATTATAACTAGCCGGAACTTAATTTTTGGCGATAAAAACAGAATATTCTAAATCTATAGCCAGAAGTGAAATCACTAGATTCGAGTGTCACTCTTAAAAGACATAAGAAATTCAAATTCTTGAGGGGAGAAAAAGAACTTTCAAAGAGGAACACCTTTAGCAATAATTCAGTGATCTAGAGAGTTTGATAAAATCATCGATGCTCTCATGACATTTCATTAGCTGAAGATAGATCTAACGACCAATTAATATGGATCTAGTATGAGACACCAAAAGGATAAAGTATAAAATCTAATCTTATCTAATCATATATAAGAAAAGGTAGGCGATGTAAAAAAAATTGTTACCAAGGAGCATAGAACTCGACGAGAGCTCCTCTGTCTTGACCAACTTCTTTCTCGAAGTTCTCTTCGGTTAGCACGACGACATCGTCCGCCAAGGCTGATGATGCCAATAACAAGGCCAAGGTTCCAATGGCTAACCAGATCTGAAACTTCTCCATTCCTCTTTTGTCTTCTCTGTTTTCACTCCGTCTCTGGTTTTCAGTATTTAGTTTTCTCCGAAGACTTCTGTAATTTGAGAATTACCATCCAATTTTTTCTTTTTTACTTGATTAAAAATGCCATAA
>JBBYHO010000003.1:8499965-8523192 GCA_038382025.1 Adansonia gregorii | reverse complement strand
ATATATATATTTATATATACACAGACAAACATATGATATTATATCATATATAAATATTATTTTTCTTTATAAAATTTTTAAAAATCTCTTTTCTTTGAAAAAAATTATTTACCAAATTTATTTTTAGTGATTTTAAAATTCTGACTTCTACCAGTGTAGGTTTAATTTTTTTTTCCTTAGTGTTTTATTTTTCTAAAGGAATTGGTACTAATTTAGCAATTTTTTGTCGTCAAAGGAACGTGCAACGAATTTGTGATCATTTAACTCATATACCGAAGAGAATGTATGGCTTTAAAACATAGATCTTTACAGGATTATAAAAATTATATAAAAAATATTAAAATTATATCAAATATTACCAAGTGTTATCTAAAATTATATTTAAATGTATTAAATCTATTACAATTATTATCAAAAGTATTAAAAATGCTATTATCAAAATTTGTTAAAATTATGTAAAGAATTACAAAATATATCAAAACCACAAAAAAAAAATTGACTAAATTACATACAAAATATACTGAAATTATTGTCAAAAGTTATTAAATGACATTAAAAATTATTAAAATAGTAAATAATTATTAAAATTATATTAAAAATTATTAAAATAGAATTGAAATTACCAAAATCATTTAAAAAGTTACCAAAATTATAAGGAGCAATCAACATGGTGACACTTCTAGCGACGAAACGTCTTTCTTCTTTGGTATATTTAGTTTCTTCCCCTCGAAGACACTCACCAACTGCTTGGTGGTAAAAGAGGTTTTCTCTCTTTCGGCTATCAAAAGGTTTGCTTGAAAACACCTCTTTCTTAGCCTCAGATTCCACCACCAACATGAGGGGTAACCTCAAAGAATAAAGACAGAGGCGCTCTTTACTTTAGTCATCTTTTGTTTTTACTATACTCTATAAAAATCCAGATACTTGCCGTCTTTCCCATGCATCTTCCAGGTTTCCACTCTTCTAGCTGTCTTCCTTTCCTCTTCAAGGCTCCTTTCAAGTCCAAATCATTTAGAAAGGAAAAGCATAAAATGTCAACTGAGAAAGCCAATGCTGATCATCAGACTCAGATTTACAGCACTGAAGAGAATTCCGCCAAGCGATCAGCCTCTAGCCAGGAATCAGCCAAGTTCCTTCTGAATAAAGCACTTGCACATAGAGCAGTTCATGGTTCAAGCAGCCGGCGTGGCACGGGAAGCAGAAGGATCAGAAGCAACGACGCTAGAACATTACCTAGCAGGCTAAGCAAGGTTTCATTGGCTGACGATGATTCTGAGAACTAAGCTATAGGCTAACAGTATGTTCTATGCTCCATATTAGATGTACTCGAGCTCTAAGTTAGATCAGACGTTTCATTCTGTCCCATGAAAATGTTGATGAACTTGTGACATTTTGTTTGTTTTGTGAAGCTAAAGTTAGGATGCATCACTATCTCCAAACTCCAATTCTTGGTGAAAATCTGAAGCTTTAATAGATAATCCAGTAGAGAATTCATAAATTATGAATCCTGATTCCTGGATCTATAGCCAATTAATTACAGAATTCATATATCCATTCTCCGTGTGTCTGAAAGTTGAAATTGCATTAACAAGAACATCCATATTATTATTACAAAGTAACTAGAATAATTTGCAGAAAGACGTAAGAAAAAGGGGCAAACTATGCTCGACAGTGCCAACAACATCAGGTGTGCCATCACACAAACGAACTTTGGCAATCTACTCCATTTCAGGACTCCAACCAAACTTAAAAGAAGATAGCAACACCAAATATCTCGCATTGGGATTTTTTTTTCCTACCTAATTTTATAGTTTATTAGTGATAATAATTTTAGGGAACACATACTTTTTGGATTCTGAATGCAACGCATTTTAAAGAAGACAAGTAACAATGGGGAAAAGGGGGAAATAAAGCAGGATCGGGACTCCCTTGGTTTACGAAGTAATGAAATCTTATGGGCCGGACATTTATATGTATAGCATGGAGTAGATGTCCCCTTCCCAGCCATTAGCTTTTTCCGCGGGTTTCAAATAGCAAGTTTCTCAACCCAAACGGGAAGCTTCAAGTTCATGGATAATAAGGCCAGGACCATAAAACTATTGGCCCAAGTTACCCAACCCCATCTTCTTGACTTGGCTCCTTCTAATTTCTCTTTTTTTTTTTTTGGTTATAATAAGATAATAGCAATAATCCTAATGTTCTGTCGGCATAAAACTTTTTTATTGAAAAAAAAAAAAGAAAGTTTGAGTAAATGGTTAGTAAATGAATAATTGTATCATAAAAAGAAAAAGAAAGAAAACAGAGTAACGAATATCATGAGTTCAGATAAAAATATGAATGGAAATTAGACACAGGTGGCAATATAGTTTTTATGAGTAGGGAAAAATGGAGAACAATCAAGATAGATTTGCTTTCTTCAACTTGGAAATGGTCTTGAAATAATGGAGAAATTAATTGAAAATTTTTGGAGAATTAAAATAAATCAAATTAAGTCAAACAGTAACACACTCTTTATGTTTCAATATTGATTAAAACATGTATATTTTCTGAAACAAAACTCCTCCTTTTTTTCCTACTCAAAACAAGTAGTACAAATGTACAATATAATGTAAAAATGGTATCATGGTTTTTCAGAATTAAAGTTTCTCATGGAAACAGCATCTCCAACAGCAGTTGGAGATGGGCCAGGGACAGTGCATGGCCTATGACCTATGAAACAAAGCACTTGGAATGCCTGTTCGTGTCCATGTTCTCAATTTACGCACTCACGCTATCCCATAAATATGAGGACAATATATATGCATATAATTGGTTCACTTTTTTTCTTTTTTTTTTTCAGGAAAATTGAAAGGGAAAAAAGGTTCACAATGTTGCAGAATGCAGGATCTTATTTTTTCCAGGTTCATTTGACGACATTTCAAAAGTTACCGATTTGATGTAATCGTTTCGTCACTGTAACTCTACCTTTCCAGCTTTCCAAGTTCCAACTCGCACGATCTTGTTGTCTCCCTTGCATTGCAGGTTTTACGCTAGTAACAGCTTGATATCTTAAGTTTGTTGCTTAAAACTTTTAAGATTTAAAACAACTGAAACTAAACAATTAGATTTACTTATCACCAATTAATCTACCCAAAAGATCCCACATGTTTAACTTATTTCCTTTTCTACTTTCTCAAAGAAAAAAGCAAAAGCCAATTTTCTCCCTTTCGATCGGCTACAACAACACCAAAGTTACTGTTTTTTTTCTCTCACTTACTGCAATTCTCGGCTAGCCAAGAAGAAAATGAAGAAACCCTTTGTTAACAACATGCATTGGCCCTCGCTCATTGCTTAGGGGGTGGCCTTAGAAACCGAAGCCAAATGGCTGGACCCTTTGGCACTCGCATATCCAAGCATTAATCCATCATTCATGATGTTTGAACTTGCAATTTGGAATTAATGGCACCTGGAAAAGCCGAATACGGGAGGCCCTAGATTAACAAGCATAATTTTATGTACTGATGTAATAACATAAATATTATATCACATTATTTGTGGGCTTTTTGGTCTTTGGACAAATGTCAAGAGGACCATGAACCCACTTACAACTGGATGAACAACCGCCGCCAACGAATGTGATAGCCCACCAATTCTCTTAATATACACATTATATTTCTTTTTTTCATTTTAAAAGGAAAAAGAAATACTTTGTGACAAGCAAGAAAATTACAATAAGCAAAGCGGGGTCAGCTTAGTTGGCATGAATATGTAACATTATGATTCATGATATCTGGAATAAGATCTTGGGATATTATCTCAAGCTCAAAAAAGTGTTAAACTTTGAGTGCTACGAAGTCGAACTGTCGAAATCCACCAAGAAGGGAAGCAAACCAAACCGATGGTGAGCGAGGCTGACCTTTACCGAATTGCCGTAAATAGCTAGCTCAATCCATAGCCATTTTACAGAACACTTGGTGCTGCATTCATACAACTGCACAGCACAGCCTTTAGTCCCTTCAGATAAGAACTAGGGGAGCTTGGTGGGCCATCTCCAAGGATTCTGAAATCTTTAGATGTTGTCTCCTAACAATGTTCATCGTGTCTTCATTCAACAAGCAGGATTTATAGCATCTTTTTTTAAACTTTCCAACTTAATCTCCTTTCATCAAATTTATAATTGGAATTAGAAGTTCGGTAACAGTCTAATAGGTGATCAGTCGATGATACAACAGTGAGAATGGGAATTGATATTAGAGATGGTAATAGTTGTCTTGGCATCCTTCTTCATTACTCAGAGAGATTACTGTAAGAAATTTATTAAAGGGATGATGGATTTCTAACTGGTTCAAGGTGGATAATAAAGCTTACCTACCATTAGGTGAAGCTAACGTTACGTTTAGTGAAGAAACTTATATGATAACAGTAAATCTTAACGATTAGACAAGGTAAAGACCGATTAAGAATTTTGATCCTCAATTGTTGCCAGATCTTATATCTTCCAAATACAGGTTGTTCATTCAAGTTACCTTTCGACAGAACGAAGAATTTCTAGCAAAGGCAAAAATGACAAAACAAGAGATTAGAAGTGATACTATGTTGTGCCTAGCTATCCTAAGCCATATACGTTGGATCGGCAAGATTAAAAAAGGGTACCCTTCTGAATCCTAGGCAATTCTTAGCCATTAAGCTAGCTTATATGATTTTGCTAGCTTAACCACAACCAACAGTCTATTATGTTTTCAGGTTATGTCGTATTAGAGCAAATAAAATCTAGATCTCGACATATGGTATATCTACAGGCCGACTTCCTGACTAGACCATAATTTCGCGTGCAAGGATTGATCGACAAGAACAAAAGTGGACCTCAGGTGGACAATCTAGCTAGTTCACTAGCTTAAAATGCCCTGCAGAAAGGGGAAAAAAAAAAAAACCCTAATGTTTGGCAAGTGACTTCCGATTCCCTAGAAATTCACTTTTACCATCCAAACTGAGAGGCTGAGCAGTCTATTCATCCTTTGGAACCAACACGCAGTTGTCAATGCAGCACTCTGGGTTTTAACTTGTAAATTTCTTTGGTAGCCGAAAAGATTCAACTTCGTCAGATATTTTCATTAATTGAGAAGGGTATAAAATAGATAGATGGCACTTAACAAATTACTTTGTTCGATCATGTACTTATCAGAGGACAGTCGGAAATATTTCCTGAAGCAAAGATGATACGTAGGATGATTCAACATTCAAAAGATCTAAGTTAGTAGAGACCGATGTGTTGAGTTGGTTATCTCTTAATCAGGGTGTTTTTTTGTTAAGAAATACTTGAATGGATACTCCATGATGTCACAATGGTTAGAATATTAATTAAGGAACTAGGCAACTTTAAAAGACCTAAATTTGACAAGAACATCAGGAATAAAACAATGGTGCCTTCAAAAACTTAAGATTTTTTTTTGTTGCGGGTCTGTCTTTAAAAGACGCACCAATGAGAACTACAATTGCACCTTCCATCAAGCTCGAAATTGAAAAAACAGGGGAAAAAAAAGTCACCGTAAAAGTCCACCACGTCTGAATCTTTCCGAGAGATGAAGCTTTTTTGAAAGCCCTTTAAAAAGCAGAATAAAAACTAAAGAAAAACTCGAACTGGGCAATTACCTGTACTTTGATGTCCTGAATCCTACAAAACAATCACAGTGAAACGCCTTGGACTACCTCTTTTTTTCCGCTTAAAAGCAGGGATTAAGACCTTAAAGCATCAATAGTTTTTATCATATATGGTACTAGCTAGCATTACAATTTTGCTCCAGATGAATGAACGACCCCAAAACTACAGAGCAAAGCGAAGGTAGTCCTCTAAGTCCTAACGAATGCCTGCAAATGTAGGCTCTTAGCTGGGTTAACATAAAACTGAAGTGAAAATGAGCTCAGGAAATGATCCAAATTGTATCCAGGTAGGGGCGATTATCCACTCAATGATTTTTTGTCCAATTACTTGAATCCGAGCAACGGAAAGGAAGGGCGATATGACACCATTAGGAGTGGTGGGGTCAGAGCTAGCTTGTTGAGGCGTTTTCAGCTGTAGTTTCGGAATGATGTGAAATTGTTTTTGTGCAAAGCATGGTGGGAAAGGAAGCAAACTAAGGAGCACACATGGGGAGGAGAAAGCCATAATGTCTGACTAAAAAAATGTGGGGGACATGTAGTCTAAAAGCGTCAAGAATATACCGTACAGACCAAACAATTCTAATCAAAGTTTCAGTAGGGAGCGTATAGGATTCTTCGTAGAATTCAGCTGGCAGGCCAAACATTGTCTGAGGTTTTCCCAATTGCTCGTTCATGTGGATAAACTTCGACCATGGAAAAAGTTGTGGGTTACCATCATATGTTAGGCGGAACCCTCTAGAGAGTTAACCCTAATTGCCCTGCCTGATGCAAGACTTGAGATCCCTTCTCCTAATATCTATGGCCTTAAAATTAATTACAGGTACAGATTCATGTATTTGCTACTGTCCGTTTGGAGGAAATCAAGTCGAAAGGGGGATCAGGAAAAGTAAGGAAATGAAGTCAGTAAAGATATTGCTGAAGATTTTTACGAATAACACTTCGAATGATTTTTAGTGGAAGTTAATAAAAAGGGAATGCATATCAATCAAACCTGGATTATGGGAGACACTGTGATCAACAAAAACCCTCGATGATGGGTTTAGGATGCGAGACTATGTCCCTGCGCACGCTAGTGGCAGACAACCATTCTCATTGATGAGCCACCAGCGTTTTGAAACGCGTCACTGTATAGCGACAGTCTTCCTGATATAGTATGCCAAGTACAGCAAATGATTTAGTTCTTTTCATTTCCATAGGGGAAGGTAAAAAGCTCATATGTAATGCTCTGTTTGTCCTTCACCGATTCCATGAGACCCCTTTTAGAAAAAGAAAGAAAAAAAATAAAAAAAGCGCCCTCATTTAATCTCCTATGGATTGGCCTACACCCGAGTATACATGTCAATTGGAGATGGAAAATGCTCAAACAGGAAATTTTTTTAAAACAGAAACCAGTCTAAATGTCACCACAATTAACCCTAAAAATGGCCAGGGATATGTATTAAAGTAACATCAATGTCAAAAATTTCACTATTACTATGTACTATGATTTTATCACTCAATTCTCATTTCTGAGTATTGATGATACTATAGGATGCCAAATGCAGAGAAAATATGTATAGCTTATGAGTTGTAAGCCTTCTTTAACTAGTTGCTAGCTTGGTTGATAGAAGTTCTTTTGTACAGTTCTTTTGAGTCTCGTAGTTTAAGGCATTTAAGCTGATTGATTTGAAACCTATCCTATGCGGAATACCTATGCTGCATAAAAAAGGAACTGATGTTAAGATTACAAAAGAAAATGTACAAGATTTAGTATATCAGGGGAATATGAATTCCCCTAAAAGTAATTATGGAATCAAAACCATTACCTACTTTATGTTTTCCTTTAAAAAGATAGTGGTTTAGATGTAGAAAGATGCTTTTCTTTTCTCCAAAGATTTGGTTGCTTTGTCCCAGCTGATGACTCGTTGTTTCTGGGTTCTTTGAATCAGAAAGACCTTCCATTGCGAAAAGAGTGGCGGAGGGGAAGATTTCGTGCACTGATGCTACGGGGGCCTAACCCTAACCTATATATGGGGCGGGCTTTAGCCTATGTGTAGAAATTAAGCCAAGATTATGAGAGAAACCAACCTAATAGCTTGACTTTGACAGCTATAAGAATTATTTCATGTATATCTCTAACGTAGCTACTCCCCTTAATAGCTCTTGTCAACCTGGACATTGCAAGAAAATGCAGCTTTTCTTTCCAATCATGCCTAGTCATATAAACTAACCTGAGCTATATGGTATTGCAATTGCTTAACTGTTTCTGCATAATAAAGAAGCGAAAATGTTGAGAAATATGCTTAAATGATACTACACTTCAATTTAGTTTTTAAATTAATTTGCAATTTATTTCATGCAATTAAAGAGAAAAAAAAACAAAGAAATTGGATAAGATGCCTAATGACGAATATAATGAGTTCCTTAGTGCATGATTTGTAAGAGTTTCGATCAATGGTCTTATCTTGAGTCGGTTGAACCGTTGAATCATTATGCGCGCCAACAAGTAAAGGCGCGTGCGGGAAATTTGGCATATAAGGAGGCAAGAGGGACATTGGGACGATCTTAATTAACATCTTGCCTACAGACAATGACCCTAATCCCCCGTCTTTCTCGGGCTCTTTTTTTTTTTTTTTTTCCTCTCAATGTTTTGGCATCACATGGATCCTCCTCAGGATCTGCTCTTTATAAAAACTGTGCCTGACATAGAGAGTTTTCACAAGTTACCCCTCTTTTCTAGCGCTGCACACACATAGTAATTACCCATGCCATGATTAAATCTTTGAGTAAGAAATTGTTACCATAGCAGCAAAATTCTGCAACGACAATCATACTTTCACTTTTCAGCTATACCTATACCCTTGAAAAATGAATGAACTAGAGGTGGGATCAAACCAGTTCCAGCTATAAATTGAGGGTATTTACTTTAACATCTCACAGATAATTATAGCTTATTCTTCTTCATTACAATGGCAGAAAGCTCGATCACAAGCAAGTCATCTTCAACCGATATGGCACCAGATAAACAAGCGGATCAGAAACCCTCTTCGTCATTGAAGCTATTTGGCTTTTCACTAACTGAGCAAGACGAAATTTTCGAGAAGGCTGAAGATTTTGGAGAAAGCAGGAAATTCGAGTGTCCATTTTGCCACCGAGTGTTTGCCAACTCACAAGCACTAGGGGGCCATCAAAATGCGCACAAGAGAGAGCGTCAGAGAGCTAGGCGAGCCCAGTTTCATAGCCAGCAAGTACAACAACGGTTCATAGCATCTTCTGCGCCTGTTTTAAGCTCCCATTCTGTAAGGTCGATGCCGCCCACGCTTGCCGGAGGGTTCGCTGCTAGCAATAGTGCTGCTAAATTTGTTTCACAGCCAGGTTATTGTGCATCTCGGCCACTCTTGCTTTCCTCAACTCCTAGTACTCAGTACCCTCCTCGAATTTACATAGCACAGCCACTGCATTTTACCACAGCAGCACCGGCATTTACTGAGTTTTCTGGCAAATTGCCAGAGGCAGACATAGGCATTGATCTTCATCTTAAACTTTCTCCTTCAGATTGTTAGATCATATAACCCTTCCCTTCTCTCCCCCCTCTCTCTCTCTCTCTCTCTCTCTCTCTCTCTCTCTCTCTCTTTATATATATATATATATATATATACACCATGCCATGGAGTTTAATTTATCCCCTCTGCTTTTGTATTTTCCACTCTTTGTTTAAATTGGTCATGAAGCGTGTTATCTTCCATTGAAACATCTTCCAATGTATGCAAGAGTTTGATCTTCCGGTCAATTCTCTAGTCTTCGAGCGCTGCAGTGGCTAGATGCTATAATGTTTAAACCGTGAAGTAAAAACATTTGGGGATTAATCATTAAATTACACAATTTTCTGCAGATAGCAGACATTAAGAATGTTATGTGGGACAACATGAACACGGAGGCAACATTACCAGAAAGAAAATGACAAGGTCATTTGCATCATACAACATTAATCTCTGTCTCGAATGAGAAGTGAACTTATGAGTAGTAGGTACCATATATTTTTACTCTCTCTCTTGACTGAGAAGTGAACTTATGAGTAGTAGGTACTATACTTTTTACCTTTGAGGATATATTCAAGATTCATGATCAATTGTCTTAAGCCGTTGCATTGACTCAAGATTCATGATCAATTGTTTTTAAGCCGTTGCATTGACTCTTGGAAATAAGATTTGAGTTGGTACCTCACCCTTTTATAATTTATCTCTCTCTATACGTGTGTGTGTGTGTGTGTGAAAAAAATTAAACATGCTCACGTTAGATATATTTTTCAATAACAAGTCCCGAAGAGAAAATTTTCCTGCTTTTTAGAAAAAGCAGTCATTAGAAATTCAACTGAAAATGGAATAAGAAAGCACCAAATCAGTCTTTAAATTCAAGTCACCAAAATAAAAGAGAGAAATTTCATCTAATGGTTCCCAAAATCAATGACGCAAAGTAGCCCCCTGTGGTGAATGGCTCTAAATGGGGCAGATTGTTGCTTCGTAATTGTTATTGTCAACCCCTTTATTTTCTAGTCTAGAGGATCAAGTCCAAATTGTCAACTCTACTCTTTAAGAATGTTATTTTGATCTTGAAGGACAATCACATTAAGCAAACAATTTTTTCTTCTACATAAATAAATGATCCATTATTGTTTTAGAGAAATGTAATGTAAGACATTATTATCATCAAATTAAGTAATGAAATTTGATTCAAATATGATTTTTTTAATGAACTACGTAAAGAAAGATGCATTTTCTAATGATATTTATATTTCGAATGCAATCACGAATCTTAAACTTACGAGTGTAATGCTGCAGCCTTGTTATTTGGATGCTGTTACATGAGCTAGACAAGAATTTGTAGAAACCAAGTACTTGGGGATATCATGATTAGGCCTTAGCCCAACACTAGGCATTTTAAACTCAGGCCTGGCCTAGCAATAAACTGAGCATTTTAGGTCCATGTCCAAAAATTTCAGTTTTAATTTTAGTTTTGCAAACGGCAAACCAAATCTGTAGAGGCCTTCCTGGGGTTTGACCTTGATCAATATCTGAATTGATGCGCATGAACGACTGCACTTGTCTGATTGTTACAGGATTTTTTATGATTTACCTTGAATCTGTCCTCTCATTCTCTGTCTCAATACAAGCTTCCAATGTATAATTAAAAAGAAAACCCAAACTGCAACGAATCCTTAAATCGCTGGAGATCGAATGACCCGAAAACATGCCTCCATGAATCCTCCCCTCGAACCCTCCATTATGAAATCGTGTCACGTTCACAACTCCAGTGGCCATGGGGACATGGCGGTTGGGGTGGGTCCGCAAAGTTTTTAATTTTTTCCTTGATTTCACATTTTAGTTAATTAAATCTCAAGTCAACTAACCTATAATGAAGGCCAAGTTACAAAGATTTCAGCTCATTTTGCATATAATCAATTGCATTTGATTGATGAAATGAAAAAATAAAAGTTGGAGGAGCTGCCAGCTGTTTAACTTGTTCAAGCTCAGCTGTTCCAGTTGTTTTCGTCTATTTTACACCACTTAATTTGCTCTCTAATGTAAAATGTGTATATATATATATATATTATATCAAGATCAACACTGGACCTTAACAAGTCTGAAGTATTCAGGAACTTTCTTAAAATCGGTGCATTTCTGGCAGTCAACTATTTCGATATTTGACGAAGTTGTAAAAGTGGGACCGCATGGTTTAAAAACGAGTGGTATTGTAGTTTAACGAGTTATCTTTGAATGCGGAATTAATTTAATTAATACATGCAACGATTTTTTTAAAAAAATAATATTTAATAAATTTTAATTTATTTTACTATTTACAGTTTATTTTTATTTTAAATTGTAACTTTTTTTATAACAAGGGGAAAAAAAAATCAAAGAGAAGTTACCCTTCTACGTTGTAAATTTAGCCCTTTTCGCTGGCCCAAACAGAAACCAATTTCACTCATTTGAGTAGCTCTGAGTTCCGGTCTTATTCCTGTGAAATGCAAGTAGCAAGAAACTAGAGCCATTTACCACCAGAAACGACAACTTGGGTAGTTTTCAAAACTAACTTTTTCTTCAACCTTGACAGCAAGGTTCTCGGATCGGATGATGACAATTTTGGAGCTCCTTGAATGGTTGTGATTCAAATTAAACTTCCAAGAAAGCACAATATTTACAGCCCTTCGGAGGTAGATAGGTAGCTAGCTGTCACCTTAAACCACACGATCAATCCAAGATTATCAACTTTTGAGTTTAATTGTCTAAGGAATACGCTTAACTTCAAATAAACAGTCATGGACTTCACAATTTTGTTTGCATTGTGCCCAAGTCAACATTAAATGTACCTCATTGGCTTCTCTCCCACGTTCATCACTTGATACGCATTGACCTCCGCTAGTCAACTTTTCACGCTCTAGAAATTTTCTGAAATTAATTTCGGACCATATTATAGGAAGATTTGTTTAAGTGAACTTGATTATTAAGAATTTAAAGATACATGTATTGTCCACATTCAAGCATTTAAAGTTACAATCAGTAGCCACGTAAATAAAGATATGCATTATATTAAATATGTATTAATCTACACATATGTATCTGATAAAAACTAATCTAATCATAATGGATCTAAATAATTATTGCTTCTCTAAGTCTAGCCTGTAAGTTATAGTCATGACTTAGAGATAGTCATATTGCAATGATTATTTATATAAGATTAAATAAATATTTAATATCGTAAATGATTTATAAGAAGAATTATTGAACCCCAAAAAATTATTTTATAAATTAGTTAAAATAAAATATTAAATTTTTTAAAGTGATAAGTAAATGATAAATTGATTTCGGTATTATCTCGAGGTTGAATTTCTATATTTTTTTTACTATATATAATTTGATATGAAAAATTTTGGAAAAAAAACTTAATTTTTTTGAATAAGATGTATTTTTGTTTCTTTTAAATGGAATTATTTTACTTGCAAGTTGTAAATAAATTAAAGGAGCCGCAAATCTATCTAAATTCATTTTCGTCGAAAATGAAAACGTAAAAGGGCACCGAAAACAGTTTCGGCTGCGCCTAAATGGATTAAATAAAATGGACAAAAGGAGACGGGGTTAGATTTGGGAACAATATAGCGACAGCCAGGTTTCTCTCGCGTACAACCGCGTCCCCACGAGGTTCCACCGCCCATTTTGGCGCTCAAACTCATAATTTTTTTGTTTTTTTTCTCTCACTCCATTTCCGCGTATCAAACGCTCAAATATAAATCCTTTTAACATATCTATCTATCTATATATAAAAGGGCCAACTGAATATCTCAAAAATCACTCAGCTGCAAACAAATTAAGTTATTAGCATTCAACAAAAAATCAGCGTTTCTCGTACCAATTTTTTTTTCTGGCAACTACTTTTATATTTAGGAGGATAGTTTTGCTGAAAATGAAGCTGATGAAAATGCCGAAGAAAAAGGGTGATGTAGCTCAAAGAGCATGGAGTTTACTACGTTTATCATTGATATGGACAAGAAAAGGTGGGGTGTTGAGGAGACGGCTTATGATGGAGTTACGGTTGGTGCCTAAGGTCCTGAAGAGTACTCTTGGACATAATGCAACAGCTGCTTCTCGTGGTGACCGAATCCATTATAAGGAACGGGAGCTATCCTTCGATGAGACACCCATTTTCCACGTCAAAATGCACCGTCCTGCTTCCATGCGGTTCCTTCTTCCTTGCATTAGCCCTGACGAAGTAGATTTTGATTACGATTTCGGCACCGATGAAGACGATGGAGTTTACGGGCATGAAAGTGGAAGCAGCAAGAGTTACTCGACACCGTCTGAGAAGGAAGAAAAAGGAGAAGAAGAGAAAGAGTGTGGATACGAGGGTTTTAATGAGACGAAGAATGGTCTATATCCGTTAGAGGAAGAAGGGATTGATTCAAAGGCCGAGAAGTTCATAGCAAAGTTCTACGAGCAAATGAAGTTACAAAGACAAATTTCTTATTTGGAATACACTGAAATGCTTAACAGAGGCGCAAGCTAATTAGTTGAATCTTCTCAACTAGTCACGCACAACTCTTTTTTACAGTCCATAATTTTTCACAATTCCTTTTTCTTTTCTTTGAGTTTGCGGCTTTTACAGAGATAATGAGACACTGCGGGATTTTGTTATTTTTGTAAATAACGAGGAATCGAGTGCTCACAATTTTATCAATAAGAATTAAAGATCTTCATCTTTGATTGCAGAAGTTAAGAGAGCTGATGCGTTTGCCTTTCTTCTGTTAGTGGTCATCCTATACCTAGCTAATTAGTGAAAAGAAAAAAAAAAATATGACGTCGAAGGCACAATATTATCACATTAAGAAAAGGGAAATTGATTGGAATAATCAAGACTTTTTTCCAAAATTTACGTCGTCTAGTTTATTCAACTGCAAATTACTACTAGCATTATTACTATAGTTTAAGAGTTTTGTTAGCTGTTGTTAAAGTTTATTAATATACTATGTTAGATAATATTATTCAATTAAATGTAAAAATTGATCATTTTATTCATAATTTTTTAGACAGTAAAAGCATTACGATGTAGTAATCAAAGTGCTGAGACGTTTATCAATGCTAAAATAAGTGCTGAGATATAGTAAAGCATTGCGATATAATATCCATGCTATTGTAAATCATTTATGCAACAGACCAGTAAAATTAGGCTTCCTCATACTTGCAGAAAGGCTATGCTTGTTCTGATTTCTTAGCTAAAACGAAAGCTGCCTTGCAACAAAATTTTGTTCTGTTTGTTGAACCTTCTCATGGTTTTAGCCTCTTTCGATTTGCTGATGGTGTAGGGATTCGAGATTACTTTTTCGAGGACATTTTGTTGTAAACTGAAGTTATAATTTTTTTGTTACTGTTCCTTTTTAATCAAAAAGAAATGCTGAGACATTTAATAGCAAAATCTAAAATTTAATTTATCCCCTATTTCAAAGGTGATAAATAATTTATTTTCCTGGCCATCCACCAAAATGAAGTCAAAGACAAGAAAAAAAGTTATAAAAAATCAGAGGTCAAAATCAATGATGTTCATCGTAAAAAAATAAAATAAAATAAAAAAAAGAGGAAGAGGAATGGCACATACGACTTGCTGTGGCCTAGCAATATATAAATATCCCTTTCAGCATGCATGCATGCACAATGGAGAGAGAAATAAATAAATAATAACTCATTGCAATTGATACACGTATTACATTAAAGGCCGTGCCTGTTTGAAACCGAAGCTTTTCCTCGGAAAATTATGGGCCAACAGTTGTCTTGCCCTAACCTTAACCACTAGCACCATGAGTTCCATCCAATAAAACAAAACTTTAACAATAGAAAGGAAATCAGTCAATGATGTTATAACTATCACTTATTGCCATGATTTTCAGGTACCAACTCTGAAATTTGGCCCTGTCAATATCAAGTCCAATACGCAGCAAGAACTCAACTCAATTATCCCTAGATCACAGGCAAATAAGAAGGAACGAGTTGAGTAAGAGCCGAAGCACCAAATGATGTTGCCTTAAATGGTACAGCAATAAGGATCCACTTGAAGAACCCCCTTGCATATATATATATAAATATATCATACCTCAAATCTGTCATCAACTTCCTCCTACCTTCAAGGAAGGAGCTATAGGTCAGTTTACAGAACAAAGCAAAATACTTTAAGTTTGTATTTGATTCTAATATCCAACAGTAATCAAACTACAGGCAAAACCTGCAAACTGATGGCTTAAACACTGCTAAATAGTGACCGCCACCTTTAAAACATCATCAGATATAATGGGCTTAGGCCATGTCTAGTTGCCCTACGTATAGGAAAATACCAGTCGCTTGTGCCAGTTGGCCACGAGACCAATTGGACAGTTACCTCATACATCCTACTCTATGCAATGTGAGTTGTGTAAAAGTCGAAAGAAATATGTGCAAACAACAGTAAAACTTCCAGTTGACCCGAAACTGCAACAGGTACCAGGTTTAGACTCTAGTCACTAGAACAGATACTATCAAGGTCAAAGCAAATCATCAACCAAGGAAACCAAGCCTGGTACAAGTTTGTTCTACCTTCTTTACATATTTTAATTTTAGAAAGAAGATTACCTGTAAAACTGATTTGAATGTATAATTATAAATTGTTAATCAACTCCCATTTTGATGCGTGCTAAGATATGCTTCCAATTGTCCTCTTGCAGATAATATAAGACCTATAATTGCAGAGTCACATATATTTTTTTCACATGTTAGAAGATAAAAGTCGAATAATCCAAATTCAAGAAATATTTGCTTACAGAAAAAGTGGAAACTATACGACCAAGCATGTGGACTTTATTTATTTTCCTTCATATCTATAGGATATAGCACAAGGAAGATCCATAAGGAATAATTTATATGGTTCAATTGATATTCAGATAAATGACAGTAGCTACATTTAGATTATTTTACATCGTCAAGCATTGATGCATATTTAACTTCACCCGGTATGAGACCATGAACATCCTAGGGATACAAGAGTGCAGTCTTTCTCACATCATTTTCTTTTCTGAAAGCTATTAATAACAAATCAGGCACTCTAAATGCACATTAGCTCTCTCTGAATAATTTGTGAGTTGTGAGTACCTAAAAACAGAGCTGAGGGCTTCCCTGGCCTTGATTTAAATTCGGGATGAAACTGCACTCCTACATAAAATGGGTGACCTGGAAGCTCCAGAACCTTCAAAGCATGAGAAAAGAAATGAACTTGCCCCTTTTTAATTTGGACTGGGAAAGTGAGAACCTAAATCCCACTGAATCCAACAGATGGCTACACATACACCAAGAAAAGCTTCAGCAGGAGATAAAAGAATGTAAACCTACCTCCATCCTCTTCCCGGTTTCATCCTTCCCAACAAATTTCAGCCCAGCTTCTTCAAGAACCTCAATGACATCTGGGTTTACCTGCAGAGTGTCACGGAAGGGGGCAATAAATCATATCACAGAATATCGTATAAGTTATGCTGCTAGATCCAATTTTTTTCTCTCTTTCCCAGTTGAATCAACTTGACCAACCTCGTATCTATGCCGGTGACGTTCATCTACATATTGTGCATTGCAGTACCTAGCAAGTTAAAAAATACAAATATCATGCATGGCAATCAAAACAGAGAAATCTTTAATTTGGGAAATAATTTCATTTCATGTAAACAACAGTGCCAATTTTGTATAGCAATGATTTATAGACTTATAATGGAAGCATCACCACCCAGTGGACGCTAAAAACATACTGATTTTACAAAAAAACTAGTTAAAATTCAGAAAAAGCCACCCTGCAGGGGAAGAAATACCATCCGGAAAGATAATAAGATGTAGCCCTCTATCCTTGTAAAGTACTTGGAGTTAACATAAAATTTGTCACTAGAGATCAAATGGCACAATCACCCATTGCACAAATAGGAAACGAATAAATTATGAGTGTTCAATCTTTTCCCTACAGAAGCAGAGTATGAAGAATTTCTTAAATTAAAGAAACTAATAGATGAATAACATACAATTTAGAAGTAACACAATCAAGGGTCTGAAATAGTGTTCTTCGGGATCCTAATCTCATTGTGCTTCCCATACGTGTTCTTGAGCCCTGACACATCAAATAGAAGATAATAAAGTCCTGCATGCATATCGCAGATGAATGAAAAAGTAAAATGAGCAGCATGACATGTATACTTCAGGCATAAAAATGATGACAGGATTCGGTGTCTGCTCATCAAACTCTGTACTGTTTGCCCTCTCAAAACCAAGAACCTGGAACAGGAAAAATACAAAAGGTTTAATGCGTAATTTGGAAAAAAAAAAATAACTGTATTCCAAAGAATAGTCACATACAGATCGGGCGTATTCAATGACAGAAATCTGCATGCCCAAGCAAATGCCAAGATAAGGAACATTATTCTCTCTAGCATATTTTGCAGCCAGTATCATTCCACTTACACCGCGATCTCCAAATCCACCAGGAACTAGGACACATTCAGCACTCTGCAAATAACAGTTTGAAAAAAAAAAAAATTCAATTATCACAGACACCCTCTCTACCCAAAATTCCCTTCAGAGTATGCTGCACAAAAAACTCTTAAACAGCGCAATGACCTAAACAGAAAAGATATGTACAAATTTATATAAGAATCTCCATCCCCTCTAAAATAAATATCTAATTGGTGAACTCCACATATGATTGGATTTAAGACACTCAACTCCCCAGGACCACCAATAATAATCCAGTTTTAGCCTATTCTTGCACATAACGAAACCAGTTCTTAAGTAAAGGAATAAAAGGCTTACTCTCAAGGTTTTCCATGCAGCAGCATGAGCTTCTGGTGCCTGGGTGAGATAGAAGAATGTTCACATGACATCAATTATTTAAAAAATATACATATTGTAATAGCAAAAGCACTGCTGGTTTGATACCACTAGGGCAGTATCATCTTCAAGGTCTGAAGCTGCAATCCAGTCAATAGATGGCTTTAAAGAGCATGCAATGCAAGCATGTAAAAGTGCCTACAAGCAAAGGAAGATATATAGTAAGGAGAATTGCACACAATAATGATCACCATCAGAGACATAAATCAGCAAACCACTAAACTTGAATATCTAAAATATATATAACCAATTAGCAGGCATATAATTTTGCGTCACTAAATAACAAATTACCCAGTTTTCAATCGATCACAATATGATATGTCATTCACCAGAATGATCTAGATTATGTGATACCAAGATGCAGAATTTGAAGTAAAATAAACTTATCCATGCGCTAATCCCTACAGCATATAAAACATTTAGATAATTGTTTATGAAAGCTTTTACCATACACCTTAGGTTAGAAGGATGAAAGGGCAGATAATTTAACAACAATAATAATATAAAGCATCAGAAGCTCTTCTTTGTATAACAGTATGAGTCCATTGAGGAGTATATGTTCCAGAAAAGATATCATGGCTAACATTAAGGATACCTACAAGTCATGAAATTAAGCTAGCATCAAACCTTCACAACAGATAGATATGAGTCTCTCAGACCAACATACTTCCCCACCATAGCAATCCTCACCTGCATAGAATAATATGTTTTTGTTTCACAACTGAGAACGAATTCTTCTATTTCAAACTTGACAATTAGAGCTAAATTAAAAGTACTAACAGAATCAGTGAGATTATCAAAAGTTTCTGCCCTCCTGGTCCAAGCTTCTAAATCTGGAGGCGTTGCAATGCTGAAACAGAACTCCAAAACCATTTAGTTAATGATCAAACCTTCCTTTGGCTGGTAATTTTGGTAGTTAATGGCCAATCAATTTCAATGCCAACATTTCAACTAACCAATAACAAATATAACCTTTGTCGGTGATAAAATCACAGAGATAGAATTAAGGGAAAAAGACCAATAATCAACCATTTAGGCTGCACAGAAAAAAATAGATTGCCTAGGCCTCATTGTGCAAAAGTTTAAAAAAATGTTGATGTTGGAAATATTAAGAAGTGTGGAGGGAACAAACAAACAAACAACTAACCTCAGTAAATCTAGCTGTTTCAGAATTGAATGATGAGCATTTTGGTTCTGAAGCAATAGTCAATATATAACAGCGTTAAGAAATGTACAAGTATGATATACTAGGAATCCTGAAGTTCCAGAAAAATGGAAGAACTGCTGTGGAACATACTCTAAGTAAGAGAGGAACATGCCAAATGTTAGGAACATCATGAATACTAAGGATGTTGGAAGCCTGTGAGAGACCACAAGGTGACAAATAAGATTGTCAGTCAAGATGATAAACCTCAATCAAAAGAATAAAAGCCCAAATTTGCCAACAAATTTACCGGAACATGACAAAATTGTGAAAGTTTCTCCTTCGTATTATCCAATAAAGGCTGCAAGTCACCAACAAAAAGGACATTATATACCAGCAAGTTCGGGACAAAGGTTAGATCAAGTAAACAAAGCAGAAAGAAAAAGATATTCAGCAAGATAAAAGGAGAAAACACGAGTAAATTAAAATGACAAGTACAACAATAGTTCAGAATTAAACATTAAATATGTAGAGTACCATTCTACCAAGATAACTCACCATTAAAAAGATGATAATGATTACTTAGGTTCATGCCAACCCATTTAAGAATTAATCACAGATTCACAATGCACATAAATGCTATAATGAGCCATGCAGCAATACTCCAGAAAGATAAAATGCGTGATGCTGTTTACTGAATGATTCTGATGCCAAAATCATCTGGCATAAGTATGACAGTACATGCAAGGCAGTGTACCTGAGTAGAGCGACATGCAAGCAGATGAGGAGTCAAGCCTAAGGCTCTAAGTTCCCGGACACTATGCTGTGTAGGCTTAGTTTTCTGCACCCAGAGAGAGAGAGTTATTTTCACCATTAAAGGTGGCAATGCAATATTAAACGAAATCACTTTAAAAATATGATCCACAACAATGACCTAAAAGAAATTTGCAATTTATGTACAATATTAAAAGAAAATTCTGAAGTATTACTTGCTCTCCAACAACACTCAGCACAGGTATTAGACTGACATGAATGAGGCAGAAGTTATCTTGCCCTGAAGAAAAGGAAAATTATTATGGCACATGAAAATTCATATCCAAAGATACAGAAAATGCTAATATAAAATCTCTTTCTTCCAGAGTATAGATGCAGAATCAAATTTTTTAATACCAGATTGATGGTTAACAGGATGGTGAAGGCTACCAATCATTCAGAAACCTGATCAACTGTGTCTTTTCATTTATCAATGTGCATGGACGTACACACACCACACTGCAAATGCATGTCCAATGTATTTGACCCATTGACCAGCATAGCATGGTACATTTGAAGAACATTCAAGTTGCACAATCATAGCACTACATAGTTAACCATATTATATTTCTTGGCCATTACATACCTTAGGATTCCAGGTTTCTATAGGCACAACTTTATGTTAACTGTGGATCTAAAAGGGCACCACATGTGTCGGTCTAAATAAGCACCGCATCACATGAAAAAAACAAGGCTAATAATCAAGTGAGAAAACAATGATTCATAAACAAACAAACCTAAAGCATATACTTACATTTGAGGAATAAAAAGAAAAAAATTGCAGGCTTACCAACAGAAAAAGACAGCTGTCGCAAAGCCTCAATGAATGGCATTGATTCAATGTCACCTGAAGACCACCCCCCAAAAAAAAAATATATATATATATATATATATATACAAATCAATCATCTCTCTGCCAAAATGAGCTAAACAAAGGAATAGAGAAAGAATTCTTGACACATTAAATGTCTCAGTTTTAAGCAGAGCTCTTACCCACAGTGCCTCCCAATTCTATCACACAGACATCCACAGGACCCTCTTTTCCATCCACAGGAATGTGAGCAACTGACTGAATCCAGTCCTTAATAGCATCTGTGATGTGTGGAACAACCTGGAATCCACTTAAAAAAGAAATGACATGAATTCACAATTACTTTCTTTATACAGACAAAGATAGCTACATGATTTGGTAATAAGAAGAGTCACCTGAACAGTCTTTCCGAGATAATCACCTCTCCTTTCCTTCTCAAGGACAGACTGATAAGAAAATGCAGCTTGGATTATTTTCAACCACTAACGGAACTCAGAAGAACACTGAACAAATAAATTGGCATCTATCTTGACTAAACTGAAATACCTGATATATCTTTCCAGTAGTAATGTTATTCTCTTTAGTAAGAATTACATCTAGGAAGCGCTCATAGTTACCTAAATCCAAATCGACCTTTTTGGAGCAAACATAAACTGAGTTAGTATATTGCAATAAGGTTTTTTTTTTCTCGGAAAATACGGATTGCGAAAATACTGAATGCTATAGGGAAAAAAAAAAAGAAAGGGGGATAGTAAAACCTCTCCGCCGTCATCAAGAACAAAAACCTCCCCATGTTCAAAAGGGGACATGGTTCCAGCATCGGTGTTAAGATAAGGATCTGTAAGATACAAGGAATATGAAAAAGATATAGTCAGGATTTTTCTCAAATTAAAAGCGAAAATAAATCCCAGAAAACAAGAAGTTTAGGAACCAAAGAGCAACTAATAGCAATAATAAAAACCGGAAAAAAAAGAAAAAAAAAAGAAAAATCAGATTATATTAATCTCCAAAAAAGTACAATCCTTGGTCGAGAAGCACGAAAGTTAGAAACAAACCAAGAAACCTGAACCCATATAAAGAAGAACAAAAAATGATAAGCAAAAACATGAGAAATAATAAGAGGTGGGGGCGAAAAGAGATAAAAACCAATTTTGATGGAAGTAACACGGAGGCCACAGGCTTTAAGAACAACGCCTATGCTGCTGGCGGTGACGCCCTTCCCCAGTCCACTTACGACTCCTCCAGTGACCAAAACATACTTCATTTTTCTTCTCTCTGAAAATTAGGATTAAACCGATTGTAAATTTTATTGCAGGTAAAGTGCTTGTTTTAATGTCTCAGAGCGAGCAGGAAAGTCTTCGAAAAAGAAGACGAAGAAGAAAAAGAAGCAGCAAGGTAAATAACAAAGCTTCTGCTTTTTTTTGCCTCTACGTATACGACGGGATATCGCTTTCCAGGTTTCTCGACATTTTTACACAAAATTGGCCTAGCAAGATCAATCGAACCCTTTTTTAGGGTACCGCCTACAACTAGAAATACCCAACTTTTGTTGACCTTTTACCATCCACTTTCTAAAAGGCTCGGTCATTCACTCAACGTTCGGCTACAGTCGCCCCTCGAAGCATTTTTACTTTTTATTGTAATTTTTTTTTTTTTGCATATAATCAATTATTTTAATAAATTTAAAAAATATTATAATAATTAAATGATTTTTTTTTTATTTTTAACCCATTAATCGTGTCTGTTAACATCTGCCAATTAAAAATTGTTGAGTTTTTTTTCCATCTTTACTGACTAATTTTTTTTATTATTAATTAAAACTATCAAACAATAAATTTCGATCGTTATTTAAAACTAACATGAAATCACATAATTATTAAGGAAAAAAGATGATAAAATTTACCTAAGCCAAATTTCTGTTAAATTATGCTTGTCGCAGTTTTTATTTTTTTTTTTTACCAAAGACAGAATACTTCATTTATTAAAACCGTTATAACTTAAATAAACTTGAATTTTTTATAATTAATGCCAATTAATTAAAGTACATCAAGCTATTTTGTTCAGAGAAACGACATCGCATTGGACCTCATTATGATAAAAAAATATAATCCAAGTTGATCATATCTATAAGATCAGAGTGAATTACCATAAGTAATTCTAAATAGACACTTTAGTTTTGGCCAAATAATTAAAAAAAAAATGAAACTTTAGTTAGTGGAAGGATTTCTTTTTAAGGGGGTTCTGAATGAAAAAGGATAATATAAGATTAGATGCCATATGCTTTTGATCATTGTATTATTGTTCTTCTGTCTTTTATTTAAAAATAAATAAATAAAAAACAAAAATAATTCGATTTTAATATTTGAATATATATAATTTGTAATTTATTTGAAGTTTAAAAGATACGAT
>JBBYHO010000003.1:8488427-8499865 GCA_038382025.1 Adansonia gregorii | reverse complement strand
TTTTGCTGCCCACCTCATCAAAGCATTCTTTTCCCAAAAGGAATTAGACTATCCTTTTTTTGTTTTTTTGTTGTTAGTTCAATGAGAATAATGCTTTAAGTTAAAAAAAGTATTTTAATTAATCTGATAAGCATTTAAGTGAACCTTGCAACCAAGTAATACTATATTATTATTTTTAAATAATTATATTTGATATATTAATCGTGTATATATATATTGTAAGTGAATTAAACTAAAATTTTTAATTAAATTTTTTTAAAAATAAATATAAATAATTTTATTTTTTTTTTGCATTAATATCGTGGGCCATGGATTGGCGGGGTTAAGCTCAATTTCTAGGACAAAATGTGGATCCAAAGCAAGGCCTAAATACAAACTCACTTGCATCTACATTATTATAACCCAAGGGCCTTGGCTGCCTACTTGGATTGGCCGTGCATAAATACAAATTCGAGTCCCAACTTTTTTTTTTTTTAATTTCAAAACAGCAACATAGCCGCTAGGGATAGAGATTCAGTGAGAGAGGGCGATGGTGGGAAGTGCAAGCATGCGTGGATCTGGCTTTTCATGGGTTGACGAGGTCGAAGAAGGAGAAGGACGGAGGCAAGCTCAGAAGCAACAAAAGCAAAAGCCAAACCCTTTTGGCTCTACAAGGCCCGGAGAAGTTGTTCTCCAAGAGAAAGGAATTGACGGGAGACGACTTCCATCTTCAACAACAACAACAACAACGACCTTTTCCTTCCCGCTCTGCTATTTCATCTTCCTTTTTACGGATGCGATTTTGTAATAGATTTGAGGACATTCACCCTTGTTGTTGCGTGAATTACTATTTGCAGACACGAATTTCACGATGAAAAGCTACGGAAACACGGCAACCCTCAACCTACAAGAATTGTTTTGAGCACTAAACAAGCGGTGCGGTTCAGAGGAAGTCCATTGTCTTCTAGTACTCCCCACATTCAGAGTCCTAAATTGCTTGTTCCTCCTCCACTGAGATATTTACCAAAATATGTTGCCATTTTTCTCTGCCGGCCTGAGGTGTCCAACACTCTGAACGAATTAGGCTCTGGATATCAACATCTTAAGCTTGAGAAAGAGAATAGATATCAGGAAGGAAGAAAAATCCACAACTTGAAGAGCGAGTCGGCAATGTGCCGGAAAAGAAGGGAACAACAACTGACATAGTTCAAGCTAAGGAAGCACAACAAAAGGCGGGAACAGAATTTTGGGAGAATCTGTAGTTTATGGAAACCATCCGGAGGCCGGTTCTGCAAATGGAAAGGAAAAGTTGCCCGGCAGGAATTCACTTGGTTTGCCTCTGGTAAATCAAAAAATGACCCCCTCAAACGCCGGCTAACGGTAGGCAGCCAACGAACATACAAGACGATTTGGGCATTGGTGGAACCGTATTTCAAGTTACTTATAAGAGGGCAAAGGAAGAAGAACGGCATAAGATTACCAGAAAAATGCAAGATTTGTCCGTAAAGCAGGTAAAAAATGGTGGGAGAGACACGGCTCATGGCAAGATCAAGGCAGACAGGGCAGGCATGGGAAGGAATAACAAGAAATTTGAGAAGAAACATATCAAGATAAAAGCCTTAGAATTAGATTAATGTGCCTACTAGCAGAAGAGATCGTGTTCAATTTTTGAATCGCCAAACTGTTTTCTTCATTACTTTGCCATGCTTCTTATATATCTGGAAGGGGGATCAGCAGTTAAGAGAGCAATAAAAACATTCTTGTTATAAAAATTTACTTGGATGGATGGTCTTTAATGCCAAATTCTGTTGCCTTGACTTCTGTCATGAAATCTAATTTCGAAGGCAAAACTAGTGAATGATTATTTTAATCAAAATCAACACTCATTAAGTCTTTATTATGAGTTCAGAAACCTCCCTACCATTTGTCTATTCAAACTCTCATATTACCAATGAATAACTGCGTCGAATAGGGACTTTCAATTGCTTAGTAAAGCTGCAAATGCAGATCTTATCTCAATTAAGGGAGAAATAAATGTCACAACATGTTATACGGCACAACCTAAAGTTTCTAGTGATAGTTCACTCCTTCTCCAGTCACGATTTCACCAATACGGTAGGCTGTGTAAGCACCATTTGCGGCGTCTTCAAGTATTCTATGAGATGCTTCCTGACTCATGACGAGAACCATGCCAATGCCCATGTTAAAAGTCCGCCTCATCTCAGCATCCTCAATTTTTCCAGCCTAAATACATATCAGATAAAAATAAACTAATACGTTTAACAAGTCTCCGGTCCATGGGATGCAAACCTAAAACCTTTAAGTTTCCAACATTATAGTTCGAATGCTAAATAGTAATACAAAGCAAGGAAAGCAATTCAATCTATTTGTAGGTATAAGAACATGCTGTGCAAATACTTTTTACCTGTTGTATCCATTTGAAGACAGCCGGCACTTCCCAAGAATCCTTATAGATGGCAGCACCAAGGCCTTTTGGAAACACTCGGGGTATATTGTCTGTAAAACCACCACCTGTGATGTGTGCTATCCCCTTCACCCCTCCCTTGCCAATTAAATCTAGCACCTGTTGGCATTGAAAAGGGACTTACTCTGCATAAGAAGATGAGACCATACTCATAATGTCAAACAAAAGGTTGATTATAACCTGCTTAACGTATATAACAGTTGGTGCCATCAATGCTTCACCTAATGTAACCAGTGCACCAGGAAGTGGATCCTTTAAAGAAAGGCCACTACGAGCCAAAACCCTGCAAAAGATTATAAGTACATCAAAAGGATTACATATATTGAATCAAGATCTCTATTTAAAAAAAAAAAAAAAAACTATTGTATCAAAGAATCATATAGATTCAACCATATATATCACAAATACCACTGAAGACAATTACACATAGGACATTCATTTACAAAATTGCTAACCTTCTAACAAGAGAGAAACCATTTGAATGGACTCCGCTAGAAGGTAGGCCAATCAGTACATCTCCAGCCACAATGTTTTTCCCATCAATAACTGAATCCTTTTTAACAATGCCAACTGCAAAGCCACTAAGATCGTACTCGCCCTTTGCATAAAAATCTGGCATCTCTGCAGTCTGAAAAGCATGTAAAATCCATTGAGTTGACCTAGGAATCAAATATATTTATAGTAATTTTAACCATGGATAAGACTTGAAAGGTCTTCAACATAGCAGAACGAAATGCAATTCGCAGATATGATCCTATAATAGTACAAGATGTGTAGGGTTAAGAAAATCAACCATCTGTGGTTTTAAGTTATTACCATGAACACCAGTCACACCAGTGTCAGCTTCGTGTAATTGCTTTATCTCAGATACAAAATTTTTCTTATTAAACGGTTAGTAACAGTTCTTCATATCAATATTCCCTCATTATTTCATTCCATGAACCTAAAATTTCCAAATTCCAACTGGAAATTGTCCCATCCCACTCATTAGGTAAGACATATGACTTAGAAAATTAAATTTGTACCTCTCCACCCAACAGAGTGCAGTCAGACTGTTGACAACCATCTACAATACCTTTTATAACCTGAAGAACAACAAATCAGAAAATGAACAATACTAATGACAGTCGGCCACTGAGATTTATCCACACTCAAAATAATTGTAAGCACACAAAAGTATTTGAACCTTTTCAGCAAGGTCAACATCAAGGTGACTTGTTGCAAAATAATCAAGGAAGAATAATGGCTTTGCTCCAGAAGTAACAATGTCATTGACACTCATTGCAACCTGATGTATAAGTTTATTAGGATAAAAATATCAATATATAGAGAAAAAGCATATAACAAGGTTCATTCAAAGTTTACAAGATCAATCCCAATAGTTTCGTGGATTCCGGTCTCAAATGCTAGCTTGAGCTTGGTTCCCACACCATCTGTACCGGCAACAAGGTAAGAATCGCCTGTCCATCCGACAGAAAGTTTATTATTAATTTGAAAAAAACCAAATCTAGAGATTCTAAAGGAACAAGAGATGAAGATAGGCTCTATAAGCATTTAATAGTAGAAATACTAGCAATTTGAATTTTCTATATAAAGGAAAAAAAAACACTAACAAAAGCGAATTAAACTAGAATCTCAATAGAACTCCAGTACTTGATAATTTCCTAACAACAAGCCAATGTTAATTAAGAACTAGATTCAGCTACTTCATCGAATAAAATAACAAAACCATAAAAAGTTACAAAATTCATTATCTTGGAGAGTGGACATCAAAAGGGAAGTCCACTATAAACCAAAATCAGCCAACGAGTAGGCTTAACAATTTCCTAATTTCTAGCAATAGAAAAGGTATTCTGCTATTCTTATGCTCCAAAAGAATCAACAAACTGGGTCATGAACCAGATAAAAGAACCGACGATGCTTTAAAAATTTTTAATTTCGTACCACGCCATTTAAAAAGACTCCATTTTCATGGCAAATAAAAGGAGGTTAGAAAAAATGTTACCGAGGGGGTAGAGGCCGCCAAAACCACCAATTCCAGGTGCCATCTTAGCGATTCTTCTAACAAGCTCAGAGCCGGCATCAATGTCAACACCAGCGTCCTTATAAGTTAGCCCAAAACCAGACCCATCAGAGTCCTTGGAAATCGAACGTATGCGGCTATTAGAAATACTATCTCTTCCTAAAGAGGATAAACAAAGCAGCGGAAACCGTTGGGAGAAGAACCGGTAGGGGCGTATTCCAAAAGGAGGTTGAATAGCAGTGGTGGGTTTATCGAAAGTGGGTCTAGAAGAAGCTGCAACGCAACGAGATAGTTCAGCGTTTGCAGCTGCCAAAGTGTTGGTCATGGCAATGGATAGACGAGAATTGAAACGGCGTAGGAGGAAGAAACAGTAACGCAGTGTGTGTGGGTTTTACGCTTTGTAGGGCTTAGGCTTTTTCCTTTTTCGTTTTTGTTCAGTGGAGTGCAGTAGGGAAATGCTGCGCAGAGGCTAATTGCAATGCGCTTTAGCTCTACTTTATTTGCGTTATTATTATTAAATTATTATTAGTTTTTGGATAAAATTTTTTAATAGATATAAATATGAATAAAGGTTATTGAGGCCCAATATTTGATTGGTAAGAAAGTCCAAAATGGCAATAACAGTTGGCCCATTCACTTACCTCCTATTTTTGGCAGACCCATCCTATCCTGTATGTACCAAACAAAGTACCATATTTGTCAATTTTTTCCAATTTTCATATCTATAATAATAATAGTTATTTAATAAAATAAGATAATTATATAAATAAATTTTCATAGAACCAAGTTTATTTATTTTATTTTTAATTGATTTTCTGTTTTTTTTTTACACCAGAAGAAAAGGGAGACACTCGAGCAAAGAAGTAGAAATGTAAATAATTTTTTTGTGCGTGGAATTGTTATCAATTAATGCATGAATTCTATCATCTGAGAACTTAGAATAATAACGTTTGGGGATTAGCAAAGCCAAAACTAAGTTGGGCCACAAATTCAGAACCTATTCGTATTTTTACAACCCCCAATGCGGAATGGATTGGGCATGGATAGGGAAACTAAACTACCAGCGGAAAACAGATGGAAAGTCAGACTCAAGATAAGACATGACTCAGAACTCACAACTTAGAAGGGTCAGAACTGAGGAGGAGGTAAGCAGTAAGCAAGCAGGGAATCATGGGGAAGGTAAACTCATATATATATATATATATAAGAAATGTCAGGGGTGATACTTTAAGATTTGGAAATTGAAAAAAGAAAGTGTATCAATCAATATTTTTTTAAAAAAAATTTCGCAAAATAATTGATTAAATGTAATTTATATACCGTAATAGTAGAATAAATAATGGAAAAATGAAGAAGAAAAAACAGGGTATGGGAAAGTCGAAGCCCGGCACGCGCCTCCACGTTTTCTCTTAACTGGAGGAGTCTTTCTTTGTTTGATGAGTCTCTCTCTCTCTCTCTCTTCTACTGTTTCTTTTCTTCTGAGTGCTCAGTCATGACATTGCATGTTATCACCCTGACAGCTCAATTCAGCCCTCCTCCCCCCCCCCATCCTTCTCTTTTTTTTTTTTAATTTTTTTATTAACCTTTCTTTTCCCGTCATTTCCTTTCTCACCCTTGCTCTTCCCCCCACACTTACACTGTTTTATCCATCAACTACCGATTCATTCCAAAATCCAACCACATGTTTTTTGCATTATACGAAATAAAAAAATTTATATAAACAAGACTTTGGCAGCTACTAAATAATTCATACCTTAGTTTGGCCAAAATAATAATAATAATAATAAAATTCATATCTTAGAAACGTAAATACCATGGGATATATTATGTCCAAAGTACATTTCCATTTTTAATCGATTACATTGGTTATATAAAACAACAAAATTTATACCATCGTGAAATAAAATAAACATATTACTTCAAAGAAATCAACTACCATTTGGTGCTATTACTAGTAATAATATTGACCAACAATTATTTGATTTATCAAAAAAAATAAGTTTTTAATTTCATCAATCTTCTCAAATATTAAATATAAAATAACATTTACCTTTGTCGTAAGTCCATTTTAATAATAATAATAATAATAATAATAATAATAATAGTAATAACAATAATAACTAGTATGTGGAAATTTAGGGGAATCCAAAACATCCAAGGGAAGATTATTGAGTATTTTTTTTGGGGGGGTGGGGGGAACCGGTAATTCCTCGCTTCATATTCCGCAAAAAAAAGACAAACTTATTGATAGTATAAAAAAAGACAAACACTTCACTGCCCACTTCTATTATTGTTAGTTTAAGAGCAACCCATTTCGCTGCTTTCTTCTTGCATGTGCATTCCTCCGCGCTCCTTGCGCATTGTCTGCTCCATTATTACGTGCCCCGCAAGCTACTCTACCTCTCCCCTCATTTCTAACTCTTTTCTAGGTTTTGTTTTCTCAATATGGATTTAGTTCAAAACCTTGACGATAATACTAGTAGTGAGACTGGAGTTTCAGCTGTAACTCTGGTCTCTTCTGGTTCTTACGATGGCGACCCCACCGAAACGCCGCGTTTCAGTGAAGACTTTGATTCTACCTGCTCCACTCCCTATGTTAGTGCACCTTCGAGCCCCGGCCGTGGCCCCACCTCGGGGTACTTCTTCAGCGCGCCGGCTAGCCCCATGCATTTCGTGCTATCTTCTGCTCCCTCTCCCACGTGTCATCTTTCGTCGGAGTCCTCATTGATATCGGGACAATCAGATGCTTCGTCTTTCGAGTTCGAGTTCTCGTCTCGCTTCTCCAGCAGCGGTTCTGTAACCGTTGGATCCATGAGTTCGGCTGACGAGTTGTTCTTGAATGGCCAGATCAGGCCCATGAAGCTCTCCTCGCTCTTGCAAAGACCTCAGATTCTAGCCCCTTTATTAGATCTAGACGTCGAGGACGACGACGGTTTAAACAACCCGGAAGCTTCACGAGGAAGAGATCTGAAACTCCGAAGCAGATCTCTTCACAGAAAGGCCAGATCTTTATCACCGCTTCGAAACCCAGAGTTTCAATGGGAAGAAGACCGTTGCAGAGAAGAACAAAAAGAAGCTAGCCAGCTCATTTTGGAAGGTTTGAAAGAAACTGTCGCTTCAAAGGAAACGACACCGTCATCGTCTGCCTCTTCGTCAAGATCTTCATCTTCGGGCCGAAACTCCAAAAAATGGATATTCCTGAAAGATCTTTTGTATAGAAGTAAAAGTGAAGGGAGAGGAAATGGGAAGGAAAAGTTTTGGACTTCCATTTCCTTCTCTTCCTCAAAAGAAAAGAAGATTCAAATTGAAGAGGAAAAGCCACCTCCTTTGAAACGTAAGCAAAAGGAAAACAAACAAGGAGTGGGTAAGAAAGTGAGTTCTGGGAAGCCAGCAAACGGGGTAGCAAAACGACGGGTTCCTCGGTCGCCGCACGAGTTGCACTACACGACAAACAGAGCTCAAGCTGAGGAAATGAAGAAGAGGACTTACTTGCCTTATAGACAAGGATTATTTGGGTGCTTAAGCTTCAGTTCGAAAGGTTATGGTGCACTTAACGGACTGGCCAGAAGTTTGAATCCAGTCTCGTCCAGGTAGTCAACGGAGGACGGATTAAAAGCAGGGTCTTTCTTTTTTTTGTATAGTTTTTAAGGATATTAATTAAATTATATATTACAGTTTAATGTATTTTATCGTAGGCTTGCCTAATCGCCGTTGTTACTACTAGTTGAAAGAACCTATAGTATTAGTATGTTTTAATCAACATTGTTAAAGGTTCCTTAGCTGGCTTGCATTAACTGATCTTAGAAGTTTAAGCAAACGTCCTACTTTTTGTTGTGATTAGGGAATTTTAAAGGTTAATCACCGGTTGTAATAGTAAAATATTTAATTACGGGGTGGGTTGGGTTGGGGGGGTGCCTTTAATAATTTATTTATTATTTAGCACCTATACGAGTTCCCCTGCCTTATTCAGACAACTGCATGAGACCCTGTATTGATCATTTCTGTAAAGCAATAGGAACATATTTAAGCGTTTTCGTCTTCTTTTCGCTGGTCAGTTTTCTCCTGCGTGGATCCGTTTTTCTTTTACGCGGTATTATTATTGATTACACTAGTTTTTAAGCTGGTGTGGGGTACAATTCGCTATGGACCATTTTTTGTTTATTACTCACCATTCCTTCCTTCCAAAGCTGTGTTTTTTCAGGTTGTTTTGTGAATTGTACATGCTTGCCCTTGTAAGTACCGTATGATAGAGAAGGGGATTATATGGGGCGGTGGCTCTAATATCTGCCACGTTTATGAGATTACAAGCCGTGGATAATATCCCATCCCATGTTTGAAAGCCACCAAAAAGAGTTGCTCGAAATTAGCTGACCCACATGTGTTCTGTTCTTGTTGTTAGTTGAGCTGTAAGCCTTTGTTATTATCCATGTCAAAGGTGGGACTCGGATTGGATTTCCGAAAACACCTTATAAAATCCTCGAGGTGAGACCTTGTGTTTTAGTTAGGTATTAACGATATGACCCACACCTGACTTTGAAAGACTTTGTAGCGTGGCCTCTTTGGGCGTTTCTCATCCATATTCTTTGGCTCTTTGCTTGTATTTGATTGATGCGGGGTTGGATGCTGGGGGTTGGGTTTAAATTTTAAATGATGTAAGCCCCTGACCAAACTTAATTGGGACCAGATTTTCCGCCTTAGGAATATCAAGTTGGATTTCTGTGGGTGGATTTTTAACACTTTTGGGGCTTATTGAAAGTGCCTCATCGTTGATGATGTGCACCTGGGTACTGAGATCAAGATAATGGTTGTTTTGAACTTTATTGGAAGGTGGGGTGAATGCAAAATGTTCCTCGTTCCTGACTTACTATGTTATTGAAGGGATTAAAGGACACTTTAAGTGGTGAAAATAATTAAATCTATAAACCAATTCAAGACGCGTTCACCGCACCATTTGGATTGTGAAGAGAGATCTCATAATGAAATCGAAACTTAAATGGAATCTCAAAGGGTCCCATCTCAAATTAATATGACACTAAAATAAGGACGGAAGAAGGGATTAATGACGGTCCTAGGCTCCTGAACGTTGGGTTTAGGCTCTCCGTGCTTAGATCAGTGTTGGCAATGGATTTAAAGCATCTTATAGGCTGAGTTGGGACTTGGGAGTTTGGCAAACGTTGTTGTGGACCGTCGATCTATTGCCTGTCCCCCCTGCCTACTGTGCAACTTGCATCAGATATTTTTCGCCAATTGCGCCGAATGTGGACCATACTCCACTGATTCGTACTGCTAAACGCATCCAAACATCAATTTTGGTTTACCTTCTCTCTTTTCCTTTTTCTATTCCCCATGCGTCCATGGTGTATATGTCTATTACTCATCTACTTGTATGCCTTTCTGATTCTATTCATCATCTTATCATACACTACAGTTATGTTACATAATATGCCCAACTTTTAACCCACTAACTTACTCTCAATTTGGGTGTGCGCCAAGCCCCAGTTTCAAAGCCCGCAATGAGGCCCAGTTCATCGTCTTCCTTTTGGTTTCATTGAAAGCAACATAATAACATTACAAATCGTTCCCCTCACCAGGTTAAGCGTTTTTTCCAAATGCATCAGGAAATTGATTATAAAATGAAGAGAAATGTGGCAGTAATTAATACCCCAAGGGCAGGAGCTTTTCTTCCGTCAGATCATTCACTTATTGTTTCTATTGTGATGTTGAGAGTTTGCATGATTTAATTTGCCAATTAATTTATTTTATTTTTTTCCCTTTGGAGGGGGATAAGTAGAGTCAAGTCATGGTTTTGTCGTCGGCATCTTTTGAAATTGACATATCACTTATCTTCAATGCTACATTGGACTTAGGACGATGACTTTTGCCCTTTGGATTTACCTTTTTCGGAGCTTTAGTGCTTTGAATCCATCATCATATTCCCATTGTTTTGACTCTATTGTCATTTACAATAATTTTTTATTAAAATTTTAACTCTAAACCTCTTCAAACTCACAATAAACAGTTTGTACAATTAAAATAGGTAACATCCAAATTTTTAAATTTTCTTCTATACTATCTCCTTATCCTTTTTATCCAAACTCAAAAGCATTTATTTATTTTTTTAATAATGAAAGATAAGTCACATATAAAATTGCTAAATCAATAATCAAAGTTTTGGCTTATTATCTTATCATTAAATAATATAATGTTTAAATACGTAAACGCATTTTTATCGACACTATACGGGGGGGAAAAACATATTATTAACACGTGTCAAAAGCTGAAACATATAATATAATCTCTATCGTACACCCGCGGAACAGTTTGTTATTTCTCCTCGATCTCGCTTTTTTGTTCCAATCTCCAACCAAATAATGTTTCACTTTATTGTGTTTTTCTCGTTCGATGTCCCAATTCCGAATCTGTCATTGTCTTAAAGCAAAAATAGTTAAGTTTTGCTTCTATCTATGTTTAATTGATTTAATCCAAACGAAAACGAAAATTCAGAGCTTAAAAAAAAAAAAAAGAAACAATGGGTCCTGAATCGAGCTCCACGACGACATCATCGTCGACGCCATCCCCAAGTGGGAAACGAAGCAGAGACCCTGAAGATGAGGTTTATCTTGACAACCTTCATTCTCACAAGCGATATCTCAGTGAGGTTTTCTCCTTTCTTTGTTTTTAATTTCGCTTTTTAATCTTTGTTTGATTGATTGTATGCTATTTAGATATTCCAAACTGTTGAAAGTTTCAATTTTCTGTCTTTTTTCTAGGTTAACTTTTATCTGGGTGACTGTTATCTACACGAAGCATTTTGTTTGTTTCTTTATTATTATTATTTTTTTAGGTATTTGCATTAACGGGCTTCGATTATTGAAAATTTAAAATCTTGTGTTGCAGATAATGGCGTCTAGTTTGAATGGATTAACTGTTGGGGACCCACTTCCTGAATGT
>JBBYHO010000003.1:8452960-8473129 GCA_038382025.1 Adansonia gregorii | reverse complement strand
TCTCTCTCTCTCTCTCTCTCTCTTTCTCTCTCTTTTTAAATGCGGTTATATATGCGTGGAATTTTGTGGTTATTTTGCTGCAGGAAGAGTTATTATGAGATATTGCAAGTGACGAAAGGAGCATCCGACGAGCAGATCAAAAGAGCGTATAGAAAGCTGGCATTGAAGTTTCATCCTGATAAGAACCCCGGCAATGAAGAGGCCAATAAGCGATTTGCTGAGATTAACAATGGTTAAAAATCTTCTTCTTTTTCTATTTTTTGAAAAATAAGTTTGATGGAATTAATTGCTTTTTTCTTCTTTGGATGATTAATTGGTTTGATAATGATTAGCTTATGAGGTGTTGTCCGATAGCGAAAAGAGGGGCATATATGATAGGTATGGTGAGGAAGGCCTGAAGCAGCATGCTGCCAGCGGAGGCAGAGGAGGAATGGGGGTCAATATTCAGGACATTTTCAGCTCGTAAGATATTTGAATATTAATATTCCATTTCGTTTAATTATCCTTATAGCAATTTGGTGGTAGTTGAAATGTTATCATAAATGATATGTTGGCATTATACCCACAATTTAGGAGCCAATTAATGCAGCTTAGGTTTCTCTTAAGTATTCTAATACTTCCCAAACTCAGGTTCCTTATACTGGAGGTTAGAACCTATAGTTTATTGATGATTATGTTAAATATTAATATGATTTTGCACGAAATCATCAGTAAATGTTAGTTATTGACTTACATTTGGGATAACATACATTAATAATGGTTTAAACATTTAAGAATCATTTCCTGAATCCTACATTCACTTGTTTTAAATGTGGTTAGCCATAAATTTGAGGAATTGTTCATTTTATTCATATTGTGCTGAACTTGACTGCCTATTATTGCTGAGAAGACCGAGTTTTCTTCAGGTTTTTTGGTGGAGGCCCTGCAGAAGAGGAAGAGAGAATTGTAAAGGGTGATGATGTAATTGTTGAATTGGAAGCAACACTGGAAGATTTGTATATGGGAGGTACTCTTAAGGTGAGAAATCATGTCTTTTAGTGATGTGCCTTTTGCAAATGGCAAGGCTAGATTATGTATCTCAAATTTAATTATTTATCAGCTATAAGGCAGAATAGGATAGGATATGATGCATATCACATGTTATGCTCAGACCTGTCCAAGGTAGGTGTTAGGTTATTAGCTATTTCTCCTTGTCAGCCTTCTTAAAGCAACTCTTAGAAGTGCAATAGACACGTGTTAGGGAGGGTGTCATTGGGAGCTAGTCATTTATACTTGACAATTTTTTATTTTGTTCAACTGTTCTATTTCCTAGGAAGCTAGTGGACTGATAAATTATGCATAGATTATCATGAAATAATTATGATGTGAACAGGGTATATCTTTTTCCTTCTGATCCTTATTTTCAGCCTTTGTGGGAAAGGTAGAAGGAGCTTGTAGCTAGGCGTTTGCCTCTCTGTTCCCCTGCTGTTCCATGATCTTTCATAGTATTCTTATTTTACAGTAAAGTTACATTGATCTGGAATTCACCAGGTTTGGAGGGAGAAAAACATCTTAAAGCCAGCTCCTGGTAAACGACGCTGTAACTGCAGAAATGAAGTCTATCATAAACAGATTGGTCCAGGGATGTTCCAGCAGATGACTGAACAGGTACTGTGGCTTTGGTGTTTTTCTTTTTCATTGATATTTATATTTCATACTGTTATTGTGTTCTTTATCTTTTTTCTTGGGCCTTTTACACTGTCATAATTGTCTTGTCTTATGTCGCTATGATCAAGCTTTTACTACCAGTCTCCAACATTCTTTCTCTCAGGTTTGTGAGCAGTGCCAAAATGTGAAATATGAACGAGAGGGGTATATCGTCACAGTTGATGTTGAGAAAGGAATGCAAGACGGAGAAGTAAGTTTTTAGAATTGAACGCATTGTTTTTATGCAGATTTGTTCATTTCGTAATTTCATCAGGATTTCTTATCCTACAACTCTTACGGGATTTAGTAACTCTAATCATGTTGTAGTTACACTATACTAAAAGCAGAATGGTTGTATTGTCAGCATCTCGTCCTTATTGTTTTTGAATTTAGAATAATGAGTTCCCTGTGCATTTTACAGGAGGTGGTTTTTTATGAAGATGGTGAGCCTATAATAGACGGAGAACCCGGAGATTTGAAGGTTAGTTTCTAATCAGAGATGAAAATTTTCCAATCCTTCTACATAGTACAGTAGTTGTGTTACTTGCCAGGCATTGGGCAAGGCCAATAGATTCTTGTCCAGTCAAACAATCCTAAGGAGCCTTTATTAGTATATTGGAATTTGCTCATTCTTGCTCACATAAGACTCGTAATTCTGCAGTTCCGCATTCGTACAGCACCCCATGACCGATTCAGGAGGGAAGGCAATGACTTGCACGCCACTGTCACCATAACACTTGTAAGTCATTAGGATATCTATATGTCACAATGTTTTCAACTTTCTTTGGAAATGGAAAACTATGGAACTAATTTTCATTTCCTTACTTGCTCCAGGTTCAAGCTCTTGTTGGTTTTGAAAAGACCATTAAACACCTTGATGACCATTTAGTGGACATTGGCTCTAAGGTAAGCATGACACATCCCATGGAGATTCTTTTTTAATTTGTCCGAAATCATCAAAATGATCCAAAACTAGAAATAATGTTGCATTGCATGCTTATAGGGTATTACCAAGCCCAAAGAGGTGAGAAAGTTCAAAGGGGAAGGAATGCCATTGCATTTCAGCAACAAGAAAGGAGACCTCTATGTCACCTTTGAGGTTTTGTTCCCCACATCGCTTACGGATGATCAGAAGGCGAGAATCAAGGCAATTCTTGGCTAGGAAATAATAGAAGATACCATTTTTTTTTTTGGTCGGGTCCTAAGCTATTCCCATTGTAACATTTGATGAGAGGATCCACAAACTAGGAAATCTGAGGGTTCCAAAAATTTCTTTTTCCCCTCTTTTTACGTATTTCCTCCCTCATTAACAAATTAGTTTGCAGCGTCTGAAAAATGAAAAAAAAATGTCTTTGGTCTCTAATACGTTCAAGTTTCCACCAATTTGGAGAGGCTTGTTTTAGCATAATATTCTTTCTTAAGGCTAATGCGAGGTTATGTATTAGCTGTTATAATTTCTTTTTGTGTGTTTTCACAAAATAGTCATAAAGTGAAAGAGTTCGTTGCTACACTAATTAATTACTTCGGATGAATAATTCTTCGTTTGCCCTACTTGCATTGCATTTATCAGAATCCTTGCATTGGGCTGGGATTAGTGGCTGCTTCGCTCTCTTTAGCTGTCTTTGTTTTGTTGGCTGCCCCACTCGGTGGTTTGGGCTGGGTTCGTCAATTTTTAGCCCAACATTTTTTCAAGCACCTTTGTGGGTTGACTTGCTTTTTACTTTTTGTTGTTAATCACTTTTCTATTTTTGTCCCCTTTACGGGTTATCAAGGATATGATTATGTTTTATGGGGAAAAAATAGTTGTCTGATATTTTCCGAAAGGAGGGGGGGGGGGCGGTGTAGCCCATCAACATCGAACCTTCTTAAGAGTAAGACGCCGTTAAATTTAGATGCAAAAAAGCGGTGCCATGCCTCCACCATTAATTCACATCAATTAGATTTGTAGATAATTAATGATTATTACTTTTCGCAAAGTCAAGTTATGGGGATGGGATCGTATAGATTTACAACTGCCTAATTAAAGATAATATCGCTTTCGTGACGGCTAGGGCCGCATAACGTTAGGGTTTAACTTTTCAAAGTCCTACCCACTGCCGCTACACCAAAACCCATTGCCCTACCGTTGCCTTTCAGCTTTGAAGCCTTCCGAAGTCGTAACTTCTAACCAAAACATAATTACTTTACAAACTAATTTTTTAGTGTCCTTTTTTCATTGATAAAATAAACTGCATTAATTCTTTTTCTTTTTTAGAAATAAAGGAAATAGTAGGAAGGAATTTAGATAAACGGTTTATCTACCACCTTGTCCTTTCTTGCAATTCAAGTTCCGCGTAGAGAAGCACGGGACATAGTATCTTACTTTTAGGGGAAAAAAAGGACACATCTACGTAACCTTTTATCTTTGAATTGTATTAAAATAAAATTTTAATTTTTAATTAATATTTAAATAAATTTTAATTTAAATTGATTTTTTATTATTTGAAATAGAAACTTATTTAAATATAAAAAAGAATAAAAATTTATCTGAATACATATCAAGATAAAAATTTATTTAAAGACAATAATTTTAAAAAATAAATATTTATATATTTTTAATATTTTAATTTTATCCCTAATATTTAAAATAGTTTAAAAAAATAAATAGTGAAAAAAAATAATAGGACGTGGTGTCGTGCTGGCAAACTGTAGACGCGTGTGTAATACACAGGCAAACTTCTTCTGCCGAAAGAAAGAGAGAGAGACATAAGGGAATCGAAGTTTACCGACACGTCATTGGGTTTTCTTACTTTAATCCGCTAACTATTGACGTGGCAAACAGTTACTGTCCCCACAAAATTTTGGAAGCCAAGTCAGGCAGGTGGGTCCCTGCCCGCCCCATGTGCCACACGAAGTCGAAACTCCATTAACACGCCGTCGTTCCCAACTCATCCTTTAAATTATAAGCGGAAACTTTCCAAGAGAGAATTAAAAAGGAAACAAAAAAAAAAAAAAAAAAAAAGAAGAAGAAAAATCGCTCAACCAGGTTGCTGGTTTTGGGGACAACCCAATTTTCCTTTCTTCCGCCTCTATAAAAGCTATCTCTCGATCTCTTTTCTTTATGTTAAGAAGAATTTTGTTCAAAGATTTTTGTAAAACGAGACAACGGGTGCAAGAAACAACAAAAGAGAAAGACGAAAACGATAGTAGGAACTCAAAGATTTGTTTCGTCCTATCATTGTTTGGTATAGTATTATATTATCTAAGTTTTGAAGAGAAGCTAATAGAAGTAAGAGGCGAATCTTGATTTGAGGAAACGAGAATGGATGGGCTTTGTTTGAAAGCGGGGATTCACGGGATGGCGCCGGCGATCTCGGTGACTGGGCCACTGGAAAGTAGGACCAACGTAACGCAAATCAGTGCGGTGGGGTGGTCATCGGTGGATAATAAATCCACATTGTCGTCGTCGTCCACGGCGTCGGCGGCAGTGCTGCCTCCGCGGAAGACGGCGTTTTCCAGGTTCTCGTTTCGGTACCCTTTCGGATCTTTGTGGCCCGGAGGTGGAGCTGGAAATAACAAGAGGTACAACGGGATGGCCGTTGACGACGCCCTTTTGGTGGAGAATAATAATAATAATAATAATAATAATAATGGGGAGGCGAGAAAAGTACACGAGGACAATGCGGATGGTGGGGCAACGACGGGAGGGCGGAATGAGAATTGGGTTTTGAAGATTCTGCACGTCAAGTCGTTGTGGAGAGAAGGCGAAAAAGAAAGAAACAGCGTCGATGAAGAAAGGGAAACCGAAGAAGAAAACAAACGAAACGGTGTCGTCAATGAGAATGAAGAAATCTGTGAATTCTGTAGAGTTGATGATGATGACGATAATGAAAATGAAAAAAAGGAGATTGAAGTTGATAAAGATTCGTTTTCCAAGATGCTACGAAGGGTGTCTTTAGCCGAGGCTAAATTGTACGCTCAAATGTCGTACCTTGGAAGCCTGACTTATGCGATTCCAAAGATTAAGGTAACAAATTAACTCAGATATTTGTTTTTGTTCATTTTCATACAAATTTTGTTCGTTCTTTGAATAGTGTGGGATATGTGTTTGTTTTATTGTTTTTGTCAATGGACAGAGTTAAAGGTTGGTTTCTGGGTCTCTAAGACCTTAGATTAAGTTATTCAGTTTGTAATAAATTGCACTCAAACCAGAAATTTTAATCTTAAAATTTTAAGATCTTTCTGAAAACTTCTATTAATTTTCTCTAGCAAGGCCAAATTGGTATGCTGTGAAATTTTTTGTTTTTGAAACTTTGGATCTAGCTGAAGCCTTCTTGTACACATTGTCAGCCAATCGGCGGCGTGGGAAAGTTCTACGAAAAATCCAAGAAATCCAAGGGTTGCAAGTTGGAACCCTGCTTGTAGAGGTTTCAATTTAATTGTGATGGTTCATTTAGAATAATATTACTAGGGTTTAGGGAGGCTTTGCCTCAAGGGATACATCTTGGATTTGTGAAGCTTTTGTGTTTTTGGTGGATCAAGGAACTGTTGAAAATTTATTTATGCTTGGAAGATAATGGCTTTCTATCTCTGGTAGGCGTATGCTTGATATTCTTTATTGATGAAACAGTTATTTCTTTGTAAATTTTCCCTTGGCTCACATAATTATTATGTATATGAAAGTTGAGTTTAATATAGTAACGGTTCTATAATCTCTATGAAGAATAACATGGTTTTTTTTTCCTCCGTTTTCCTTTGGGGTAAAATTCAGCCTGAAAGTCTCCTAAAATATCGTGGTTTACGTTTGGTTACTTCATCAATAGAGAAGAGAGAACTGGCAATGAAAGCTGAGAAAATTCATGAGATAATTGGTTTGTCATCTGAAAATCAAGAGACACTAAGGAATGAAAAGGATGATACAGAAGGCAATGAGAAGAAAAATATTGGCTACGGGATCAGTGCCTCTGCTGCGTATCAGATAGCTGCCTCTGCTGCTTCTTATTTGCATTCCCATACAAGGACCATACTTCCATTCAAATCATCAAATCCTGAAAGCAGTAAGGGTTCATCCAAAGATAGCAGTGGAAGTGACAGCAGTGCTGATATGATAAACTCTGATGTGGCTTCTTTAACGGCAACCACAGAATCCGTGACTGCCGTTGTTGCTGCTAAGGAAGAAGTGAAGCAGGCTGTTGCTGATGATTTGAACTCAACACATTCGTCACCTTGCGAGTGGTTTATATGCGATGATGATCAGAGTGCTACAAGATTCTTTGTAATTCAGGTAGGTAACATAATCCATACTTTTACAATAGTGCATTATTTTATTAAAACGTGGTAACAGGGGAATTACTTATGCTGTCTTTATATGAGAGCTGTAGATCTATTGATAGGTGATTTGATTGATGCAATTTGCATTTTGGACTATGACCTTACAATTTTAACTAGTTGTCATGCTATGGCCATTGACACTGTCAGAAGACATAACTTATTTTTGTTGTTTACTCAAATTATAATGTGTATCCGTAGGGATCCGATTCATTGGCATCTTGGCAGGCAAATCTACTTTTTGAGCCTAGTCAGTTTGAGGTAATTTCTTGGCAAATGTGTTGATTTGCTTCTTGAATCTTGTGATTTTGTTTGGATTCTTAAATGTATAAGATGTTTATAGAAATTGCATCATATTTCAATTCAGTCATAAGCCTTTTTAGCAAAAAGAATCCGGAATGTTCTACCTCTGTGTTGTTTATGTGGTTAAAGTCATAGAGGAACGTGAATAATGTATTTATTACCTGTTATTGATACTTCCAATACAATCTTCTTGGTTTAGGGACTTGATGTTCTTGTGCATAGAGGTATATATGAGGCTGCCAAAGGGATGTTTGAACAAATGCTGCCTGAAGTGCGTTCCCACTTAAAATTACATGGCAAGCGTGCAACTTTCCGCTTTACCGGGCACTCACTTGGAGGCAGCTTGTCACTGTTGATAAATCTCATGTTGCTGGTAAGAGGTGAAGTGCCAGCTTCTTCCTTACTTCCTGTTATAACGTTTGGATCTCCAAGCATTATGTGTGGTGGTGACAGTCTTCTTCGCAAACTTGGGTTGCCACGAAGTCATGTTCAAGCAATCACAATGCACAGAGACATTGTTCCCCGAGCCTTCTCTTGCAGTTATCCTGACCATGTTGCGGAGCTTTTAAAGGCTCTTAATGGAAACTTTCGCCAACATCCTTGTCTCAAAAATCAAGTAATGCTTCTGAATTTTCAAAAATCAATATGCAACTACATTAGAACATGCACCTAACTAATTACTTTTATTTTACTACAGAAGCTATTGTATGCGCCGATGGGGCAACTTCTGATTTTACAGCCAGATGAGAAATTCTCTCCACACCATCATCTCCTTCCTGCCGGAGCTGGTTTATATTGCCTAAATTGTCAGTTGTCAGAGAATGAGAATGAAGAGAAGCTGCTCCGAGCTGCACAGAGAATTTTCTTTAACTCACCACATCCACTTGAGATCTTAAGTGACCGTTCTGCATATGGTTCTGAAGGGACAATCATACGAGATCATGACATGAGTTCTTACTTGAAATCTGTTCGAGGCGTGATTCGTCAAGAGCTAAATCGCATCAGGAAGACCAGGAGAGAACAGCTGCGCAGGATCTGGTGGCCCCTGGTGCTACCTCGTGGCATCAATGCTGGTATCATACTTGGGAGGTCGGTAGCAAGGATCAATGCTGACCAAGAACAATTCAACTTTGCTGGCGTTTTATACACTGGGAAAGAATACTTGAAACGGTTCAGTAGGCTTGTTGAATCACAGCACATGCATTTGCTAGTGGTTCTTTTGTTCCCTGCCAACTTGTTACTCTTGGGTGCATACAGCATGATTCGTTTCCGCTAATCAGCTTATTTGCTTGGACATGTCATGTTTCTTCCTAGGAAGCGTTCTACATGTGGAGGCACGTGGCATGTGACATTTGGCGATTAGATGATTCTTTATTCATTGTTAGGAAAGGAAATTGAAAACAATTCATTCTTTTTTTTTTTTTCTCTTATCATTTTTTTGATCAGTTGGGAGTTTCGAATAGACATATTGAAATAGAACATTCGATATGAATGATAGCTAATTAAAAAAAAATTGATTATACTTTCCATTACGAGTACACTGGTGGAGATTTTTGGAATTCATATTATGTTTCGTTTGCTTGGATCGCTGGTAGTCGATCTTGATTTTTCCTCTATAACAGTTGTCCAAAGCCAGCCAGTTTTAACCCCGACTGTTTCACGAAAATGATAGTCAAAGTGATGGCTTTGGGGCCGTCTTTGCCCGTAGATACCAATGTGGAATATAATTGAAACTTGAAAGAAAGATCTAGCTCCGGCCTTCGGTGCTATAGTTATTGAAAACGACGTTAAACTTGGTGGTGTTTGAGTGGATCAGATTTACTTAACCATCGACAAATATCTAAGTCAGAACATCAATGATTGAATCATGCAAAAAAATGTCATAATATCGGTCTTAGAAGGCACGCAATTTGCTCTAATCAGTTCATTCAAATCAAGGGAACTGGAAGGTTTCACTGGAAGGTATGGAACCTTTGCAGAAGGTAAAAGGGACATCCATGTTGTTTGAAACGTGGGAGTTGGGACGCGCTGTTTTAGGTTAGCTAGATAGAATCAGCAATTTCCAACCCAGATTCTTTTTCTTTTCGTAATGATCCACATTAACCACATGGGCGAGTCACATGTAGGGATTCTAAGAAATCGACAAACCACGCCACGAACAGAAGTTTTGGTCTGCTTGGCGCTGCATGAAAAAAGGGTTAGTCTACAAACAAAATAGGAGTCCCCCACAGCCCCCAGTCCAAAATGACTGTGCTTTCCTGAAGCCTATCCATCCAACAAGGCAAAAAGTCAGCCTGTTTAATATGGATGAATTCAAGACTACCAGGCTTACCCCTCACCCAAATCCCCAACCTCCATCGCACCGCGCGTTGCAGCAGCGTTTACGTGTGGACTTCCATCGTTATCTGGTAGTTGCTTTGCTTTGGGGTTAACGAATTTGCCACAATCAAATTCTTGATTTTTTTTTCTGCCTTATATATATATATATATATATAACAAAATAATGGCAGGAGGCATGAAAGTGGGACGTGGACCATTTTTACAAGAGCTGCCAAAGTACATGAATGTGACTTAAGATTGGCAAGGGACGGGTTAAGGACCACTTTGGCTTTAACAAGTACTACGGTTGAAATAGTTATTGTACACGAGGAAGAAAATAGGATCTCCATAAAAATTTCAAGTAATTATTTTTGCTTGTAAGGCATTCAGCCACTTCATTGATTTCTGAACTAAAAGAACATTGTTTTAAAACTTTAGATTCAAATCTCCAGCAACAGCAAGGAGACCGACCTTGTTTCCCTGCCTTAGGGAATGTGGTGAGACCGTGGCGGTTGGAATAGCCCAAAAATAAAGGAAAAGTGGCGATATTGACTAGATTCTTAACCATTGCCTAGCTGGTCTGACACTGTTGCATTATTTAAAAACCATTTATTATTAGATACACTTAACCAATATCTATAAACACCAATTAATTTATCATTTCATTGAAGTTCTTTTTTTAATATTTAATGAATATTTTTTATTTTTTTAAAAGTAATACATTAATTATAAAGAAATGTTAACCAATGCCTATAAGTATAGATTAAGATCATATTAAAAGAAATAAACATGTAATTAATAAATTACTTTTTATTGAGATCCATTAAATCTAAAAAAATTTCCTAAATTAATAAAGAATAACCGTTAAACAACACATATAAACACTCATTAAGGAAACCCTTCTAGATATATATAAATTATCTTAACTAATGCCACTAAATACTCGTTAACATTTTAATTTATTATTCTCTCCGGAGGCAGCGGACGCATATTACAATTCCAAGAAAGTTTTTGGTCATAGCAACCCCAAACTGGGGCTAGCGGTCCGCAGAAGAGTTAGATCTCCTTTTTTTCTGCTTCCTTTGAAAGGATTAAGCAACGCCAGCAACCCTATAAGCTCGTTTTTGTTTTTCTTGGGCCTATCCATGCCGAAGCCCACGCTCTTGCAGCCCCAAACAAAGTATAAGACAGCATAGAGTGAGAATAATGAATTCAGGTCATTTCTTTTGTCTTACTGTTCTTTGACATAAGGCCCAAGTTCAACCTCCCCAGACGAGCACCCATTAACAACTGTATGATTTTCTGATCCATGTAACATTTACCAATCTAAGTTCACGGTGTAGTTTAGTGTTAAATTCAAAACCATCAAATAGTGGGTAATACTAAAAGTAAAACTGTTAAATCAATGATAGTTGATAGTTTAGTGATCCCTTCATAGACTTTCAAGGTCATAATCAGGTAGGATTTTGCTAGGTTGCGGTAAACCAGTAACAACATCCCGCCAAGTATCAATGCATGATGAACATACACGGTAACCATGCAATATCCTCCAAAGAACACATTTTGCATAAAGAAACAGGGGAAGATTTGCATGGTCCATGAAAAATTAAATCAGTGTGTGAAAGCTTATTACCATTGTTCTCAAGAACTTCGCAGTTTTTCTTCAATGAAGTAGCTGTGCTACTTACGAGGTAGATACCCACCAAGATAAAACCATTTTAAGGCATGTCAGCAAGCCAAAAAAAAAAAAAAAACCAATGCAAATCACTGGTGCATAATGGAAATACAATGAAAACAATAGTACATGTTTCAGCTACTAAGCAAACTGCAAACACAGAAGTTAATGAAATATATTTAAATACATTAAAAGGAGTTTCATACATCGACACTCCACTTGACATGAAAAGCCATGTGACTTAGTTAATTTATTTTTTAATTGAACCGATAAGACCAGATTCTGTTTGTTGACATATGGTTCAGTTTTACACAAGTCTGGCAGGAATAACTGGAACAGTCTATCCAATAGAAAACACAAAGTACAGGTGATTACATTTAATCTATATCCAGAAGGCAAATTTAGAAATTCAACTTTCTCTGTAAAAGTGAACTCCAAACTACAGATTGAGCTTACCGGCTAAGTACCATGAGTGCATGGCAAGGCTGCCAAAGGACATAATATTAGCAAGGGAAGATAATCCATGAATCATTCCAAATTTCTTGTTCATGGCTGCAAGCTTTGGATTAGTCTTTGCAGCTTCCTGATTCTTCGACCATCCAATCTCATCACCAATGTTCTGATCTCTCTCCACTTTGTGCCTTTGCTTCATCATCTGCATTATCATATTCATAGCACAAAATCATTGCATATATACATATACATAAATATATATATATATATGCAATTAGCAAACCAAGATATAAACTCAAAACTATACTCAGAAATGCAACCATTAATCTACTTAAAATGAAATGAACTAAATTATGTATTTCAAGGTTGCTAAGAAAATGTAGAACAAAGCAGAAAATGCTTATCGCCGTCGACTCCTATGCATTTAACACAACCATCCAATCAACGGAATCTTATACGACCATTCTCAAAAATAGTAAACATATTCTCAATTCTTATAAGAGACAAAACCTATAAACCTTAAACATTTTAGACTAAAAAATTCGGATTTTTTTTCCGTTTCTTTTGCCAACCAGATGAACCCCTAGAAGTGAAATTAATTTTCACACCTTTTTATTAATTAACGTGGCAACTTAGAATCCGAATTTCTATGAACGACAAGCACTGGATAAACTAGATTAACAAAATTACCTCAATAGTCATGGGAGTAAAAACGAACAAATTGGTGAGGTTGAAAGCAAACGCAGAGGCTAAAAACCCAAGCTGGTACTTCTCCGGCGTCGTTGCGGACTTCCACGGATGCAAATAACCAAACGCCGCCACCGATATGGCACAACAAACCCCGACCATCGAGAAATAAGCCGGGAACATCTTGCTTTGTAGATTACCAAACTGATGCCTTGGCAGATTCCTAAGCATTTAAAAAAAAAGTGATTATGAGAATAAAAGATTTTTAATTTATAGATTAAGGTAATAATGGAAGAGCGTACTTGAACATGATGATACCGCCGATGAAAGTGACCCAAAGGGCGGCTCCCCATGCGGTTGAGAAGCTGAGGAGATGAGCTAGCCTAATTAAAGTGGGGAGATTGGGAGACTTTGCACCGTCCGATTTAGATCCGAAAGTCTCCGGTGAGAATATTACTCCGACAGTTAAGAAAGCCAACGCCGTTAGGAATCGCGTTATCCAAGCCATCTCTCCGATTTACTAGGAATGTGTGGCGAATAAAAATGGCTAGTTGGATTATTTATTTATTTATTTATTTTTTTGGATTTTGGCATTTGATGCGGGGGAAATGTTACGATTCCTACCCTCAACGCCGCCGGCTGGAAGTTGGTGGAATTTTCATCAATTTTAGGGTTTCGACTGTCCGCTAATTACCAAGCTGCCATCGACTGTTCTATCTCGTGAATAAATAAAATGAATTCTACCATTCATTAGATAGGATTTTTTCGTATTCTTTGCCCCTCACCGGCGCCTTTGATACGATTAGCATAATTAATTTGTAGCATGCTGTAAATAAATAAATAATTAGTTAGTAGAGCCTTAATTCATTTTAAGATTACAATATTAGAAAAATACTTTTCTATCTATCCAAATCAAATTCATTTATTAATTATCAATTACAATATAAATCAAAAATATTATTGCATATAATCATTTAATTAATTCTAAAAACATTCAATAAGAAAATCAAATTTTGCTAAACGATACTTTGAAATTTATCATATATATATTAATATCTTAATGAATAAAATTATTAATTATAATATTTCTTATTTAAAGAATATTTTAAAAATATTCGTTGATAAAATCTATTAAATAATTACTGATAAATAATATAATATAAACGACGTCTACATTTAACCAAACATCATCATTTAAAACCTGCAATTTGAAGCAAATGAATTTAAATTACCAACCATGATTATAAATTAATGACAAAAAATTATTAAATAAATATAGTGCATATATAAAAGAACATAAACTGGTTATTATTGATAAATGATCAAGTCATTAGCGGACCCCAAAAAGAAAAGCCCTGCCAACTTCAGCTTCAGACAACAAATTTCCCTACCATTGGGTCCTGAAGGCAGTAAATGGCTGCCCTATAAATCGGTGATAGCAGACCCAGTACAAAGCCCAAGAATTAGACCCGTCGAGACGATGTCCCTTCAGAGCGCCACGTGGAAGCACCGTGTTCAATCATGAAATTTCCACTCCCGCCAGTAAAGACGATCGTTAATGGGAACTATATTTCCCTGTCTCACTTTAATTAAACTAGTCACTATTTCCACTCTTCCTCAACAAGTTTCGTAAAACTCGAACGTTTCTCTTTATCGTTCGCTTTCCCTCTCACTTTGGATTAGATTTCTGCTTTCTAGAATTATTTTACGTCGATTCTTCTCTTTTTCCGTCAAATCAAACCTCTCCATAACCCTGCATTGCCCTTATTATCTGTATGCATATTTATTTATTTAAAAGGATAAGTTCCGATTCAATGTTGGAATCCGATACTCCCTCCAAGACGTTTCTTGGCGTTCGTTTTTGTCTAGACGGCTTCGATCCCCTCAACGAGCATAAGGCCTTTCCTCAATGTCCTGCATTCTCTCTCTCTCTCTTTCTCTCTCTCTCTCTCTCTCTCTCTATATATATATATATATATATATACACACACACACACACACACACATTTGTTTCCAAAGCTTTTTGCTTCTTACTTATTGAAGTGCTTTATTTGAGCCAAAAAAAAACAATTTGTTAACAATTCTAGAGGTTCGAGAAAAGCTCATTGACGGTGGCGGCGTAGGTGTTGGTCAGTATAGTCAGAATTGCTCTCATGTGATTGTTGATAAGATTGTTTATGTAAGTCTTTCTTTTAATTTAGCCCAATTAATCCAATCGTGCTTGCTTATCCCGGGGTTTGCATTTTTTTTTCTAGTTTTTAACATTTAAAAACAAAATACTGAAAATCCTGCTTTGAAATGGCATGCAGGATGATCATGTATGTGCTGCTGCTCGAAATGACAGCAAAACAGTTGTCATTGGATTATGGGTTGATCATAGTTTTGACATTGGAATGCCTGTCGATGTTACTTTGGTGAGATTATTTTATTTTAATAATTTTTCAGGCTGACTGTCTGATTGTTTAAGATATATAAGAGATTTCAAGTTTTATATCCTTTCTATCATTTGAAATTTTTGGATTCATTTGTAAGTGTAGCACTAAAAATAAGGAATAAAAGCCAACAGTTTGATCACTTACAGATAATTTCTCATGCAAACTGTATACAATTTCTTTGACTTAGAGATATTTCGTTGTTTTTAGGTCAAAAAAGTTTGTCAAAAATCATTTCTTCGATCAAGTTGAATTTTTCTCTTATTCTCTGTTTAATTGTGAATTTGTCATTGTTGTTGAACAGATTATGTACAAACCTCTTTGAGATTTGAATGGAATTCCTGGTGCTAAAAGTTTAATTATATGCTTGACCGGATGCCAGAAGCGAGATGAGATGACATTATGGTATTGATCTACATTTACTCATTTTGGCTGCTTTTATTGCTCGTAAAGCAAATATTTTCTTTTTTCCTTTTATTTTGAATGCTAAAGTAGATGTTATGGAATATTATTTATTTGTTTGCAGACTATGGTTAGCCTGATGGGTGCTCAATTTTCTAAACCTCTGGTTGCATACAAAGTCACCCATCTGATATGCTATAAATTTGAAGGTGCAGTTTTCTATGTTTTCCTTGTTATGGTGTAGATAAAATAAATTGTAACTTGCTAAGGACTCTCTGCTGATCTTATTTTTCTTATCAATCTTTTCCAAAGTGAATGTTATGCTAATGAGTTCTTTCTTTTCTTTCGTGTTAACTCTTAATGCCCTCCTCTCTCTTTTTTCTTGAAAAGCATTGTGTTTGTTAATTCATCTATGGTTCCATGTTTATATAAATTTAATTTAATTTCACATAATTCTATAAACATCTATTACCCAGTTTGGTGGTCATTGCTGGTATTAAAATGTCAAGATTCTTGTCGCTAATAAGGTTTTTGTAGGTTTTTAATCTTTTACTTGCTGTGCATAATGAGCTTCGGTGGTAATTTTTTTATTAAATATTGCCAATTTATGCAGGGGAGAAGTACGAGCTTGCTAAGAAAATCAAGAAGATAAAGCATATAAATTAGTGTTGGTTGGAAGATTTATATGTTTGTAAGGGAGCAATCTGGACAAAGAAGTTAAAATAGAAGCCCTCATAATTTGAAAGCTGGAATGCTCAATTACAGTGAGTTGCCCAATTCAACGTTTGAAGTGTCAACTATGCCCAGACATTCACCAAATGCCAAGGAAGTTTCATTGACGCTTGGCAAGTCTCATCAAGGCACAAGCTTTAATAATGTTAATGATCCTGAGCTACATGCTTTTCAGGACTCCGATCTGAGGGATGCTTCAACCACCAAGTTAGCTGTACCACGCAACAGAAGCCCAAATTCTACGAGTGAAGATAATAACTCGACATCTACCTCTAAGGGCCCCTCTTTATACTATGAAAAGTTTACTGCTATAAGTTACTCAAGGAAAACACCAGGGAAATCACCAGGAATTTCTATAACTTATCAGGAGAGATATTAGGCAATATTAGTGGCTCTCCTCAAGCTATGAAAATCAAAGATGCATGGGACATTTTCCCCTCTAAAATGCAGCAACCAGAGGAAAGAATCAGTTCTTGTTTTTTTTAAATCTCCATGGAAAGGAAGTGATTTATGTCATGGAGATGACTCAGCTAGTATATTGCCTCAGAAAAGAGCATTGGAATTTTCTGCCCATAGCTTTAAATCACAAAACATGAGTCATAATGCAAAAGCCACGATAAAGGGTTGTGATTGGAACCTACATCCTTGGTGGGTGATCAACTACAGATAAATGACTGCTTAGTAGATGGAACTGGTTATCTGAGTGTTCTACAAAATTCATGTGCCAGCAATGCAACGGCAAAGTTATTGTCAAATGATCTTTCTTCATTTAAAACTGTAACTCCAAGAGGATAGGCAGAATAATAGTGATGAGAAGTCACCCAAAATGTACTTTAGGGGCTATAGAGAGTCCACCATGTCAAGCAAGTGAACTAGCTTATGAGAAGTCACCTCAAATGTCCTCCAAGGAATTAGGAGAGTACACATCAGCAAGCAGACCAAATATTGGAAATTCTGGCCTAGAAAGATGTGCACAAGCGGTTGGAGAGCCGGGTGAGCGTCAGAATAAGCGGCAACATGATGAGGTTCCTTCACTTGATGATAGATGACTGGGAATGGAAAATTCCCATGGCCCTGCTACCTTGGATTTGCATGAAGGAGGAGGTGATAAATTGGTTACAAAACCTCTTAACAAGATGCTTGCCAAAAAGAGCTTGAGCTCTAGACCAAAAGAAAGTAATATTGCAAACAGAAAAGGTTCTATTTACTCGAGCAAAATTGCTTCCGCAAATGATTCTACAATTTACTGGGATGGGGCCAATGAAAGGGCAACTCATAAGAGTACCAGTGAGCATGAGACACCCCCTCCAACTATTAACCAGGATGAAGGAAAGGATGTGGTAGAAAAAGTTGTCACAAAATCTCAGACTGCTGCCACTAGTAAGATGCAATTTATGGATGATGATACTCAAGCTCCAGATGAGAACTATAAGAAGACACCTGGAAAAGAGAAGTCTGAGTTGGTTGAATCAACATGTATAACAGATACATTGGTGGAAGTGGAAACTGTCGGACTTTATTCCAAGTAGCTGTACATGAGAGTGTAATTAGCGCAGTAATGGAACTTATCCTGAGACAGCAGTTGGTAGAGAGCATTCTGAATTGGGTGAATCAATTTCGAAACGTGATGGCTTGAAACAGAAAGCAAGTAAAAGGAAGGAACAATCTTCAGATAAAGCCAAGACGAAGGTTGTTCCTTCTCGATCCAAAAATGATTTGGTTGGGAAAGATAGTAGTGTCGGGAAAAATGTTGAGGATAAAGACAATGAAAAGGAGAATTTCATGCCCCTTCCTCCCTCCGAAACAAGCAGCAGTAATGCATCTTTAAAAGTGGAAAAATCAGGGGCTGCAGACAAGAGCAGCACAGTTGGTTGCAAGGAGGTTGCTGGGAAATCAGTTGTTAATGCCAACAAAAAGGCAGTGAAGACTAATGAAAAACCCCAGAAGGTTGACTTTAACACAGCCGGTACAAAATGTTTTCAACAGATTGAAAATTGAGCATATATGGTTTATATTGAGTGGCCACAGACTGCAGAGAAGAATTTCAGCAAGTCATTGGACGTTTGAAAGGAAAATTTTGCAGAGATTCTCATCAATGGTCATACCAGGCAACACATTTCATCACCCCAGATACAGTTCGTAGGACAGAAATCTTTTGCTGCTGCTGCATCAGGAAGGTACCGTATTTCTAACTGTCAAAAACTTATCATAGTTTTACCTTTAGTGCTTCGCAAACTTCAGCTAAAAGTTTCTCCATGTCTAGTTCTCCAAATAAGAAGATTCTATGGGAACTTTTGCTGTTTATATGCATTAAATTTTGGGTGAGCATTTTTCACGTCTTTGCATCACTATTTCATCCTTAATTTCAAACTGTTATTGCATTTGACTTTCCTCTGAATGCAGGTGGATTCTTAAGTCTGATTATTTAAGCGCTTGTAATCAGGCAGGAAAATTTTTGGAAGAGGAGCCTTATGAATGGCACAAGAATGGCCTCAGCGAAGATGATGAAATAAACATGGAGGCTCCAAGGAAGCGGCGTCACTTAAGGGAGAGAACAGGCCATGGTGCATTTTATAGAATGCGCATTATCGTGTATGGAGAATGTGTTGCTCCTTCTTTGGTATGTTTCTCAATATTCATTTGGCTACAGTGTTTCCAACTTCTGTAATATCTTGTACCATACCACTGATTGTTCCCTGCTGGGTTTTGTTGTTTCCCACACCTTAAAACATACGTTACTTTTGAGTTTTCATTTTTCGATTTTCTTGAAATATCCAACACGTTTTTTATTAGAAAAAATTAAAAATATTTGTATCCGATATATATCCAGCCTGAACAACATACCCTAAAACAAATGATTAAGGTTGGTTTTTGTATACAGTCTAAATGACTCTTGACCTTTTAACAATTTTCAACCAGGATACTTGGAAGCGTCTTATGAGGGCGGGGGATGGTCCCATTTTAGCAACTTCTCCCCCTTCCACCAGATTCCTCAAGTCTAGAGTTGATTTTGCAGTTGTTAGCCCTAGCATGTCACGTGTTTACTTGTGGGTTCGAGAATTCTTAAAGCACGTGATACCCTGCGTTGCCGCTGATTACCTAGTCGAGTATGTCTGTAAACCAGGTTACTCCTTAGAGAGAAATGTCCTGTACAACACTCATGAATGGGCTGAGAAATCATTTAGCAACTTGATAAGACGAGCAGAAGATATTGTCAAGGATCTAACCGATCAAAGCGTAAGTGATTCTTAATTTGCTTCTAAATCTTTTGGAATGCTAGGCAGAGGTTTCAATTTTTCTACGTTAGTTTTGGGCTTTGTCGCCCGGAGCATTCTTTTGAATTAGTCTGAAGTTATACGAGATGCAGAAATAAAACTTCCCTTTTAAAATATTTAGTTGGCCATTTAAAGCTGTATCTTATGCTTATCTTACATCATCTTTTCTACATAATTATTCATATATATTTACCAAAAATAATTACTGTTCTCCACTCAGATTGGTAGAGGAATTTTATTTGCAAAATTGTTTTCTAAATTGGGCCTCAGGGCCTTAATGGAACAAAGAGGTTGGAGAGAGACAGAGAGTCGAAGCCTAACTTTTGTGTCGCAAGCATCCATTTATCAGCCTCCGGACATAATGCTCAAAAGAGGTAATTAACATTTTATAGTCTAGTTTTTATCAGTTTTAAGTATACCTGTCATTTTGTTTATTTATGTTAGGTGCTAATTTTTTAATATTATAATTATATTTAATTTATTTTATATTTATATAAATTTTAATATATTAATAATTAAATTATTATATATTTATATAAATTTTTACGTGTAAATAATTTTTAAAAGTTATAAATTATTTTTATATAAGTTTCCTTATATGTGATGGTATCCTATTTTAAGCAAAGGGCAGTCAGGCAGGCAAAGTACAAAACTGTACTGGATTGGATGAAGGGGGTTTGATATTTTTGAAAATTTCTTTCTGCACCAATCCGTACATAAACCCAGCGTAACAAATTTATTTATAACTTTATCCTTGAATTTTTTTTTTTCTATTTTCATCTTCACATTAAGGGCAATAATATTAACATTCTTTCGTCTTATTTCTTTTTTTTTCTTCTTATATAACATAATTTAAAATAATGTGAAAGATATTTGGAAAAGTAAAAATGTTTCTTTT
>JBBYHO010000003.1:8438501-8452860 GCA_038382025.1 Adansonia gregorii | reverse complement strand
CAAACGAGGGTTGAAACTTTCACCTGCTGTCGTCAAATTTAAGACCAAATGATTGGTTCTCTTGTCCAATGTTTCAGAAAATGAATGGAAGGAAAAAATAAGATTTATCTACAGGAAAAAAAATATCAATGCAAAACAACAAAAGAATACAAACGAAAGATGACGAGGATTAATGTAGACATGCAGGCAGGTTCGGACGAGATGTTTAATTTGGATATCTGCTTTTCCCTGCGTGTCGTGTTCTAATAACTTCGGAATCAATTATGATGTCTTTTGCACCCATCATCACAGTCTTAGAATCAAAGTAGGACAACTTTAAAATAATAATTTACTCTTTGACTAACGAAATCTATTCCTTTTCCGAACAATGATTACGCTAGGTTGTCAATGAATAGCGGTCAAGAAGGATAGCTGAATAAGGACTTTCATTCCCTGATAATTTTTGCCTTCTGTTTAACTTTTAATTTTGGTTTAGGTATATTCTTGGGGAAATTACTAAATCTATACCTTCTACTACCTCAGTAATAGTCATTTCAATAAAAGTAACTTTCATATCTTTTGGTTGTGAGTTTAGTAAATCGGTGAAATGTCAGGTAAAGATTGAAATTTTTGAGAAAATTTAAGGAAATCGAAGTTTTGTTCTTGGGTCTGCTCATATGCAGTTAAGTAATAAGCAGGCTTGAGAAGAAAGTCGATGGAAAGAGAAGGTGTTTACTTACTTATATTATATAGATATGTTCAAATTTTTAATATTTTTTATATTTAAATAATTATATATTTGTAATTATTTTAAAATATATATTAAATAAAATAATTTGAATAAAATAAACTACGAGGAAAAAAATAAAAAAAAGCTATTAAGAAACATCACCATGCTCTGTCTGCTTTTCTGATCCAAAATCGTGGTAGAATCAAGCCTTAAAGGCGTGGTAAGCCTGAACTTGAAAGTGCAAAACCAAACTGGTTGGTGGATTGGGATTAGTAGACACGTGTCACGGGCAACATATTTTGATATGAGGCGGTTGACAAAGAGGCTTCTAAGGGCCCGTAGAAAACTTCAATTAGTTCTTTTTAATGCCCAGCAAAGAAACGCAACCGACGTCGTTCAAACAGCTGCTAGCAGTTGGAGTTATGATTTGTCAATTCGTTTGTGAATCACTGTTAAGTTTTCCAGGAAATCAGATCTGCGACCCGGAGAAGAGGAAATCACTCCAGGTGGCAAAACCTGTTGGAAATAACATCTACAAGCTAACGCTCGTTGGCCAGTTTCCTCAACAACACGTCCCAAAAGTTTAGTACCAAAGCCACTTCGTTGAATCGATGCCTCATTGTTCAGATCTGAGCTGACGGTTCGTGCATTTGAAGTTGGAATCTCAGACTCCGCAAACTTCACAATTTTTTAAAAGAAAAGGAATTTTAAACTCTTGAGCCCAGTTTAAAAAAAGGATCCATTGAAGAAAATAGAACGCAGAGCCAAAGCTTAAGAACCCCCTTAAGTCTCTCCAAAACAGTTAAACTATATATTTTTGTTTTGTAATCGAAGATATAAGAAGAAATTTTAAGCTGTCGTAAGGTTTTGGAGAGATCCAGTTTCTCTCCCGATCTCAAATCCATGGCGCTTCCGAGAACGAAGCTATTTTTTCTGTTATGCGCTTTGTCTTACGCGGTCGTCGCCATTGCAGGGTACGTCCTTATCTTTTTTTTTGTTTGGTCACCTTCTTCGTTCTTTAAAAAAAAATGGCGTTTTTATATGCGTGAAATTTTGTGGTGATATTGTATCGATGCAGGAAGAGTTATTACGAGGTATTGCAAGTGCCGAAAGGAGCATCGGATGAGCAGATCAAAAGAGCGCATAGGATGCTGGCATTGAAGTATCATCCTGATAAGAACCCCGGTAATGTCGAAGCCAATAAGCGATTTGCTGATATTAACAATGGTAAAAAAAAATCTCTTTCTTTTTAGTTTTTTTTTTCTTTTCGAAAACAAGAGGTTGATAGATGGAATTAATTAGTTTTTCTTCTTGGATGATTAATCTGTTTGATGAACAATTAGCTTATGAGGTGTTGTCGGATAGCGAAAAGAGGGGAATACATGATAGGTATGGTGTGGAGGGCCTTAAGCAGCATGCTGCCAGCGGAGGCAGAGGATAATTGGGGTCAAAATTCAGGACATTTTCAGCTCGTAAGGTTTTTTTTTTTTTTTTTGTGCTCTTTTATTGTTGCCGTCATTGCATTTAATTATCTTGGTAGGCATCATAGGTTTGCTAATTCTACCCAACTTCTGGGTCCCTAGAGTGGAGGCTAGAAGATTTATTGGTGATTATATTAAGTTTTAAGTATGATTATGTACGCAATCTTCAATAAAATTTTAGTTATTGGGTTCGATTTGGGATAACATTCATTGCTAACTGTTCCTACAGTGGAAGTTAGAGCCTTTACTTTATTGGTAATTATAGTAAATGTTAAGAATGATCAGGTAGAAAAATCATCAAAAATACGCGAGTTGTTGACCTCTATTTGGAATAACAAACATTAACAGTGGTTCCCTATAGTGGAAGTTAGAACCTTTACTTTATTGGTGATTATGTTAAATGTTATGGATGATTATGTAAGAAATCATCAATAATTAATGTTAGTTATTGACTTATTTGGGATAATAATTTTTTTTAACCTTTACAAACCCTCTACCTAATCCTAGATTCAGTTAGTTTAAATGTTTGTGAGGGATTGCTCGCTTTTATGCATGTTATGCTGAATTAAACCACCTTTTATTGCTCACAAGATGGAGCTTTCTTCAGGTTTTTTCGTGGAGGCCCGGCAGAAGAGGAAGAGAGAATTGTGAAGGGTGACGATGTAATTGTTGAATTGGATGCAACACTCGAAGATTTGTACATGGAAGGTACTCTCAAGGTGAGATATATGTCTTCTGGTGGGATTAATCACTTCTCCTTGCCAGCCATATTAAATCATCTCAGAAGTGCAAAAGACAGAGCTGTTAGGGTATCATTGGAAACCAATGATTTATACATAACAATTTTGTATTTTGTTTTACTGTTCTGTAGTATCCTAGGAAGCTATTGGTTCAATCAATTATTCATAGATTGTCACGAAGTGATGATGATGGTCACAGGGTGTATCTTTTTCCTTCTTATCCCTAATTTGAGCCTTTCTGGGGAAAATAGGAGCCACTAGCTAGGTGCTTGCCTGTCTGTTCCCCTGACCTCCTCCCTTATCTTTCTCCTTAATATTTTTATTTTGTAGACTGGTAGCATTGATCTGGAATTCACCAGGTTTGGAGGGAGAAAAACATCTTAAAGCCAGCTCCTGGTACACGACGCTGTAACTGCAGAAATGAGGTCTATCATAAGCAAATTGGTCCAGGGATGTTCCAACAGATGACTGAACAGGTATGGTAGGTTTCTTGTTTTCCTTATTGTTTGATAGTTGTGTTTCGTACTGTTATTGTATTCTTTATCTTGTTTCCTGGCCTTTTTACGCTGTTAGAATTGTTATTTCTTCTGTTGCTATGATCAAGCTTTTATAATTATTCTCCAATTTTATTTTCTCAGGTTTGCGAGCAGTACCAAAATGTCAACTATGAAAGAGAGGGGTATATTGTCACAGTTGATATTGAGAAAGGAATGCAAGATGGACAAGTACGTTTGTTGAATTAGAATTTTTTTTAACTTATATTTTTTTTTGGTGATTGTAGTTTTTCTTAGAGTGCATGTTGATGATTTTGTCCTTTTTTTTCTTGAATGATGTTTGAATATATAGTCATGAACCTAAGGAAAGGGAAAGTGGGTAAACTGTTCTGTAATATGGTTAGTTTGTTGTATTATTTGCTGCAGAAAGAGTTGTGGATAGTACCATCCTAGTCTTATACTTTTGTGTTTTATTTTTTCGCTTACAATCCAAATAGTTGTTTAGCATGCTCCTTTCCACTATCTGTGCACCTGCTGATCTGGGTGCTTTTTTGATCTCTTAAGAATGACAATGATAAGCAATCAGAACTAATAGTTGACATGTATCAGGGTGTTGTTCATTGTTTTGGAATGCTTTATTTTTCAGCATTACTTCCAAAATAAAGCAGCCAGAGAACTGTATTTTAGTAAAAATCTCCCTGGGGATTCTTGATGTTGTGTAAATTGAACATAGTTTTTTCATGCAGATTTGTTCAGTTGACAATTTCGTCAGAATTTCTTATCCTACTACTTCTATGGGATCTTTTAATTTTCGTCATCTTATTGCTTAGAGTTGTACTTTTACACTATACTAGGAGTAGAATAGTAAGTTAGTCATTATTGTTTGTGCATTTGGAATACTGTTCCCTGTGCATTTTACAGGAGGTGGTTTTTATGAAGATAGTGAGCCTATAATAGATGGAGAACCTGGAGATTTGAAGGTTAGTCTCTAAACAGCGATTTGAAAAATTTCCAATCCTTCTGAATAGTCCAGTTATCATGCTACGTCCTGCGTATTAAACAAGGCCAACAGATTATGCAGCCTTGTGGTTAGTGTATTGGAATTTGCCCATTCTTGCTCACATAAGATAAGTACATATTTTTTTCAGTTCCGCGTTCGCACAGCACCTCATGACTGATTCAGGAGGGATGGCAATGACCTGCACACCACCCTCACCATAGTACGTGTAAGTCTCATTTTTTGCGGATATATATAAATATAACCTTTCCTGTTTACCTTATTTTGAAATTGAAACTATGAACCGATTTTCATTTTCCTTTACTTGCTCCAGGTTCAAGCTCTTGTTGGTTTTGAGAAGACCATTAAACACCTTGACGACCATTCAGTGGACATTGGCTTTAAGGTAAACATGACTTAGTTTAATTTGTCTTGATAGATAAAAACTAAATGTCCAAAATTAGAAGTAAACATCCATAAATTTGTATTGTCTATTCAGGGTATTACAAAGCCTAAGGAGGTGAGAAAGTTCAAAGGTGAAGGAATGCCATTGCATTTCAGCAACAAGAAAGGTGACCTCTATGTCACCTATGAGGTTTTGTTCCCGACATTGTTGACAGAGGACCAGAAGGCCAAAATCAGGGCAGTTCTTGGCTAGGAATACAAGGTAAAGATCTTCTGGTTGGGTCCTGAGGTGTTCCTATAGTAACATTTGACAAGGATACATACAAACCTAGGAAATTTGAAGAGTTTCGAATTGATAGGTTCTGGCGTCTAGCAAATTGGAGAGGCTTGTTTAGCATAATATTCAATTTATGATATAATATTATCTGTCTCGTTTCTTGTATTGTACTCGTGCTTTACAAAGATAGTTATCAATGAAGAGTTGTTTGCCTTTCTTGCCTGTCTTCTTTTTGTAATCTCAAAGTTGTTATCCTTCATAGTTCATAAGAGCACATTCCGCAGAACAAACGCAGGGGAAGTATAAATGGTCTAAGAAAAATTGAAATCCATGGATCAAAGCTTATTCCATGTTCCAAAAGTACAGGTGATCAGTTTGATCTATAGCCGGAAGGCAAACTCTTCAGGCCTTGCATGTAAAAATGAACCGCAAACTACAGATTGAGCTTACCGGCGAAGTACCATGAGCCCATGACATGAGATTTGCAGGGGAAGACAGCCGATGAATCATTCCAAAATTCTTGTTCATGCCTGCAAGTTTTGCCTTTGCTTCATCATCGGCATTTTCATATTCATAGCACAGCATTTTTACGTTATGTAAGTTGTAAATGTAATTCAGCAATTTTCGTTAATTAAAAATGAAAAAGAGTATTCAGATTTCTAAGATCAACGAGCAATGCAATAGATAAATTTGATGAATAATATATTAATTAATTTAAAAAAAATCTAATAAACTCATTAAAAAAAATATTATTATATAATTTTCATTTAATATAATAAAATAAAAATTATAGATAAATTTACTTAATGCAATTATTATGATTATAAATAATATATTAATTAATCTTAAAAAATATAAGTAAAGATTTTCGTAATACTCGCCAGTCAAGCCCTCTGGTTTTCCTCACACTGGGCCCTAGACAGTAATGAGCAGCCCTCCAAATCGGTGATATCAACCTAGTATAAAGCCTAGGAATAACACGTGTCGAGTCGTTATCCCTTCTCTGCGCCACGTGGAGGCACCTTGTTTAATCTCGAATTTTCCACTCCCGCCACTCCCCCCCCCCCAAAAAAAATCAAATCACAAATGTGAAAGCAAAAAATGAGATTTTCCCTCTGCCACCCCCCCCAAAAATAATCCCAGTCTCACTTGTCACTATTGCCACTTCTTCTTCCTCGACAAGCTTCGTAAACCCCAAACTCTCTTTTTATCCGTAACTTTCTTCTTCATTTCCAAACTCATTGGATTAGATTTCTGTTTTGTAGAACTATATTTACGTCGACTTATCTGTATTTTTCATCAAATCAAAACCTCTCTCTTCTTTCAGTTATCCTAATTTGTTAATTTTGTTTAAGGTCTAAGTTTCGCTCCAATGCTGGAATCCGATACTCCCTCGAAAACGTTTCTTGGTGTTCGTTTTTGTCTTTACGGCTTCGATCCCGTCAACGAGCAGAAGGTCTTTCCCTAACACCCTTCATTCTCTATTTTATTAGTATTTTTTTTCTTTTGTCTTCAGAGCTCTCTGATTCTTACTCATTGTTCCATGGAAGTGCTTGTTTGAGCCAAAAAAAAAAAAATTGATGATGATAGTTCGTTATATTTATTTATTTGTTAAAAATTGTGAAGGTCCGAGTAAAGCTCATTGATGGTGGCGGCGTAGGTCTTGGTCAGTATAGCCAGAATTGCACTCATGTGATTGTTGATAAGATGGTTTATGTGAGTCTTTCTTTTAATTTAACCCAATTAAACCAATTCTTTTGTTTTTTGTTTTTTTTTTTTTTTACATTCAAAAACAAGATGCTGAAAATCCTGCTTTTAAATGTTATTTAGGATGATCCTGTATGCGTTGCTGCTCGAAATGATGGCAAAGCAGTTGTCACTGGATTATGGGTTGATCATAGTTTTGATATTGGAATGCCTGTTGACGCTAATTCGGTTAGTTTATTTTATTGTAATATTGTTTAAAGCTAACTTTCTCATTGGTTAAGGTATCTAAGACATTTTTGAATTTCGTATCTTGTCTATTATTTGGAATTTTGGTTCATGAATTCGGTTAATGTAGCACTAACAATGATGAAATAAAAGCCAATAGTTTGATCGCTCTATAGATAATTCCTCATGCAGATGTTAACAATTTTTGTGACTTAAAGATGTGTCCTTGTTCTTAGGTCAAAAAGGCTGTCATAAAATATATCTTTTCTTCACCAAAGTTGAGCTTTACTCATATAATCTGCGTAGAATTGTGAATTTGCCATTTCTTTTGGACAGATTATGTACAAACCTCTTAGAGATTTGAATGGAATTCCTGGTGCTAAAAGTTTAATTATATGCTTGACTGGATACCAGAGGCAAGATCGAGATGACATTATGGTATTGATCTATCTTTACTACTGTGGGCTGCTTTTATTGCTTGTAAAGCAAATAAAAAGGTTTCTAGTTTTACTTATTTGGTTGCAGACAATGGTGAGCTTGATGGGTGCTCAATTTTCTAAACCTCTGGTTGCAAACAAAGTCACCCATTTAATATGCTATAACTTTGAAGGTGAAATTTTCTATGTTTTCCATATTATAGTGCACTGCTAAAATAAACTTTACAATGCCAATAATTTGTGCTGTTATTTCTCTTGTCAATCTTTTCCACATTGACAAAGATCGTGCTTATTTGTTCATCTATGGTTTCATGTTTCTATGAAATTAATTTATTTTCATATAATTATGTGCACATCTATTAGCCAGTTCCAATAGTCTTTGCTGGCGGTTAAAATATTAGGGTGCCTGTTGCTTGTTTCCTGTTACTAATAGGATATTCATATGTGATGAGGTTTTTAATCTTTTACTTTTACACATAATGAGCTTCAGTTGTAATTTTTTAACAAATATTGTCAATTTATGCAGGGGAGAAGTATGAGCTGGCTAAGAAAATCAAGAAGATAAAGCTTATCAATCACCGCTGGTTGGAAGATTGGTATGGTTGTAGAAAAATGAAGTTTTTAGTCGTGAAGTTCAACACATTTAAAAGCTTCTGGAGCATATTTGACTAGTTGTTGTCGTCATTTTTTTTGGGGAGGGGGGGTGGGAGAAAACTAGAATTCACATACAAATTTTTTTTTCCTGCTGTCTAATCTTGTGTTCTTTCTATGCAGTTTAAGGGAATGGAAACTTGTTTCAGAAGCTAATTATAGCAAGAGGTAAGGTTCTTTCCGAGAATGTTATTTATGCTTCTTTGTAACGTACCAACTGTGCACATGCTAAGGCATCTTGATTCTTATTTAAGTTTGCTTGGCTCTTACCCAAGAATAAGTGAAAAATAAAAGTATAACTTTATACCAAGTTGTAAGCTGATCTCTTCCTCTTAACAGTGGCTATGAGTTAGAGGTGATGGAAGCTGAAGCTAAAGATTCTGAAGAAGAGGCTGAAGAAACTACCTTGAAGCAATCTGGACAAAAAAGTTCAAACAGGAGCCCCCATAATTTGAAAGCTGGAATGCTCAGTTCCAGTGAGCTGCCTTCAACAGTTGAGGTGTCAACTTTGACTATGCCCAGACATTCACCAAATACCAAGGAAGTTTTACTGACGCCTGGCAAATCTCATCAGGGCACAAGCTCTATTAATGTTAATGACCCTGAGCTATATGCTTTTCAGGACTCTGGTCTTAGGTATGCTTCATCTATTAAGTTGGCTGAACCATGCAACAGAAGCCCAAATTCTGCAAATGTAGATAATAATTTGGCATCTACTTCTAAGAGCCCCTTGTTATCTGATGAGAGGTTTACTGCGATAAGTTATTCAAGGAAAACACCAAGGAAATCACCAGGGAAGTCTACACCCCCAAATTTATCGGTGGAGATATCAGGCAACATTAGCGGCTCTCCTCAAGCTATGAAAACCAAGGATGTGTCTGACATTTCTTCCTCTAAAATGCAGCAACCAGAGGAAAGAAACAGTTTTTGTTTTGTTAAATCTCCAAGGAAAGGAGGTGATTTATGCAAAGGAGAGGACTCGGCTGGTATATTGCTGCAGAAAAGAGCATTGGATCTTTCTACCAGTAGCTCTAAATCACAAAAGATGAGTCATATCGGAAAAGCTGTCATAAAGGGCAGTGCACTTGATACTGAACGATTGGAACCAACATCCTTGGTGGGTGATCAACTACAGATTAATGACTGCTCAGTGAATGGGACTTTCAAGTTTTCAAATGATCTTTCTTCCTTTAAAACTGTAACACCAGAGGACAGGCAGAATAATAGTGATGAGAAGTCACCCAAAACATCCTTTAGGGAGTGTAGAGAGTCCTCCTTGGCAGGCAAGCCAGATATGCAAAATGAGAATGCTTATCAGAAGTCACCCAAAATGTCCGTCAAGGGATTAACAGAGTCCACCTTTTCAAGCAGATCGAATATTGGCAATTATGGCCTAGATAGATTTGTACAAGTGGTCGGAGAGGCAGGTGAGCTGCAGAATAAATGGCAAGATGTTGAGGTTCCTTCAGCTGATGATAGAAAGCTGGGGATTGAAAATTCCAGCAGCAGCTTTACCTTGGATGTGCTTGAAGGAGGAAGTGATAAGTTGGTTACAAAGCCAGTTAGCAAGAAGATGCTTGCGAAAAAGGCCTTGGGTTCTAGACCAAAGCTAAGTAACGTTGCTAACAGAAAAGGTTCTATTTACTCAAGCAAAATTGCTTCTGAAAACTATTCTGCAATTTGCTTGGATGGTGCTAATGAAAGAGCAATGCAAAAGAGTGCCAGTGAGCTTGAGACATGCCTTCCAACTATTAACCTGGAAGCAGCGAAGTATGTGGTTGAAAAAGCTACAAAATGTCACGATGCTGCTACCAGTAAGACCCAATTCATGGATGATGAAACTCAAGCTCCAGAAGAGGAAGATGAGAATGATTCTAAGAAGACAGCTGGAAAAGAGAAGTCTGAGTTGGTTGAATTGACATGTAAAGCAGATACATTGGTAGAAGTGGAACCTGTCAGACATGATTATGAGGTGGCTGTGCATGGGAGCCTAATTATCTCAGAGAATAGAACAAATGGAAGCGATCCTGAGAGGGCAGTTGGTAGCAAGAATTCTGAATTGATTGAATCAACTGTAAAATGTGATGGCTTGAAAAAGAAAGCAAATAAACGGAAGAAACAACTTTTGGGTGAAGCCAAGATGGAGGCTGTTCCTTCTAATTCCAAAAATGATTTGGTTGGGGAAAATACTATTGTTGGGAATAATGTTGAGGAGAAAGATGATGAAAAGGAGAATTTCATACCACATCCTGCCACCAAGCCAAGCAACAGTAATGTATCTTCAAAAGTGGAAAATTCCAGGGCTGGAGGCAAGAGTAGCCCAGTTGGTAGACCTAATAACAAAGCAATGAAGGCTAATGAAAAATCCCAGAAGGTTGATTCTAACACGCAATCGGTGCAAAAGGTTTTAAACAGATTGAAAATTGAGCCTGTATGGTTTATATTGAGTGGCCACAGACTGCAGAGAAAAGAATTCCAGCAAGTCATTAGGCGTTTGAAAGGAAAATTTTGTAGAGATTCTCATCAATGGTCATACCAGGCAACACATTTCATTGCCCCAGATCCAATTCGTAGGACAGAAAAATTTTTTGCTGCTGCTGCATCTGGAAGGTAGCCTATTTCCGACTGTCAAAGACCTGTCATAGTTCTATTTAGCTCTTAGCAAACTGCTACTAAAGGTTTCTCTATGCTTCATTCTCCTATTAAGAAGATTCTCTGAGAAATTCTGCTTTTTTAATTGACCAACTTTTGAGATCACGATTATCACATATGTGCATCGCTATGTCTTCTTTAATTTCAAATGGTTGTTGAATTCGACTTTCATCTGACTGCAGGTGGATTCTTAAGTCCGATTTTTTAAGTGCTTGTAATCAGGCAGGAAAATTCTTGGAGGAGGAGCCTTATGAATGGCACAAGAATGGCCTCAGTGAAGATGGTGCAATAAACTTAGAGGCTCCAAGGAAGTGGCGTCAAATGAGGGAGAGAACAGGCCATGGAGCATTTTATGGAATGCGCATTATCGTGTATGGAGAATGCATTGCTCCTCCTTTGGTATGTTCTTCAGTATTCATTTGGTAACAGTGTTTTCAACTTCTGTAAAACCTTGTTCCAGACCAGCAAAATTTTCCTATGAAGTTTGCTCCCTGGTGACTTTCCTTGTTTCCCACAAATTAAAAGAGATGGTTTGAGGCTGGTTTGATAACTGTCTTAGTGACTCTTTGCCTTTTACCAATCTTCAACCAGGATACCTTGAAGCGTGTTGTGAAGGCTGGAGATGGTAGCATTTTAGCAACTTCTCCCCCTTACACCAGATTCCTCAAATCTGGAGTTGATTTTGCAGTTGTAAGCCCTGGCATGCCACGTGTTGATATGTGGGTTCAAGAGTTCCTAAAACATGAGATACCCTGCGTTGTTGCTGATTACCTAGTGGAATACGTGTGCAAACCAGGTTACTCCCTGGAGAGACATGTGCTATACAACACTCATGAATGGGCAGAGAAATCATTTAGTAACTTGACAAGCCGGGCGGAAGAGATTGTCGAGGACTTGTCTACCCCACGGCCACCAGATGATTGCGGGAGTAATGATACAACATGCCAAGTTTGCGGTTCTCCCGATAGAGGAGAGGTCATGCTGATCTGCGGGGATGAAAGTGGTTCTGTAGGTTGTGGAGTTGGCATTCATATTGATTGTTGTGATCCCCCGCTTGACAATGTTCCTGAGGAGGACTGGTTCTGTCCGAAGTGTAGCAGAAACAGCACGTCTTCCAAGAAAAGAAAAAATGGAACCTCTCAATCAAAGGGCAAGTAAAGTTTCATTCTTCTTGTAGCTTTTGGAACGTTAGGCTTTCGTCTCAACCTTTTGTGCACCATTTTGGGTATTGTGTCCTAGCTTGTAGAATTGTTTAGAATTAATCTGAATTTGTAAGCGATACCGAAATAAATCTAACTCGTTAAAATATTTAGTTGGCCATTGAAAGTTGTTTGTTTTGCTTATCTCATCTTGTAGGAATGTTAATATATTTTGCCTGAAATAATTGCAGTCGTTCCAATCAGACTGATGGAGGCATTTCTTTCAATGTCAACTTCTATTATATTCTTCCGAAGTTGGTTCTCTTTCGATGCAGGATTGCCTGTATCATTTTCTTATTGTTACCCATAATTGATGATCTGAAAGGGGAACGGTATGTGTATTTAATAATTTTATATATTGCTTGGGGCCATAATGGACCAAACCAACAGAAGAAATACTTTAAGCCCAAGGGCAAGCCCAAAAATTTTTTAATTTTTGACAAATATCCATTAATTTAGGCCGCACGCTTGTCCATGTAGAATAAGAAAAGAATTAATGGAGCTTGGACTGGAGGGTTGTTGCATAGCCATTTTAGAATTGAAGATCAGTGAAGAAGGTTGTTGCATAGGTCAAATGATGCAATTCTCCCTTCTTAATTGGTCTCCCAACAGCCCTCAAAATTTCTTCGCCATACGTAACCTATCGTTTCCCGAGAGACAAGAAATTAAAAAGAAGAGAAGAAAGGGTGGCAGCAGCAGCCTGATATTATAGAACAGGGCAAACATTAAACAAATATACTACAACAACAATAACCACTACTACTAAAACCAAGTAGCAAAACCAATATTGTATATTGTTTCGTACTTGCAGAAGAGAGCAATTGCTTGAAACAAAAGTCGTTTGATCAGAGTTGTAGCGCTGCCTGCCATAAGAAAATTGTCGTCCACGCATTGATTAAATACTATTTTCGATGCTTCAGTAAATGCTGAGCAGGTCAGCACAGCAGGTGCATGCAAAGTAACTGCCAATTGCATTCTTTGGGACACATTAAAATACCCATTTGAATTAATGGCTGATTATATGAATCAATTTTCCAACACATTCATTTACCATTTGTCAAATCGATCCCCCTCTTTTCGCATTAATACTGCTTTACAATTTACATTAATACAGCATTCCCAACATTATGGATATTTTACAAAAAGTATACTCATTCTTTTGGGCTTTTGGACTTGAAAAAATTTATTATTCTGCCTTTTAGCAGCAATAATTCTTTCATGAAATTTACTTAAAAAATAAACGTGCATTTAAATTGTTAAAACCCACTGTCAACTTTTATATTAAACAAACTTTTGGTCATCTTTTACCATCAAATTGACATATAATTGTTATTAACTCTTTTTTTTTATTTGAATTTAATGAAAGGGTGTATGGAAGTCACATTGTTTAAGGCTCAAGATTAGGGTAAAACTTGTGTTTATAAATGCGGAAGCATAAACGACTCGGATCTCAAGGAAAACAATAATATATTGGTATAATTACCACGTATTTTTAGCTTTTTGCATACGCAAGATCCCAACCACTCGTCTCAAACCCAAAATCAACCACACATTTGTTCTTTGTATTTTCTCTTTATGTTTTTCATTTTTTTATACGAAGCAAAGAATAAAATGGGAAAATTGTAAGATAAAAAAAAAGGTGTCCCCAAGTATAATTAGGCCATCCGGCTTGTGCAAATACTAGCATTAGGCAGTAGCTAAAATAACAAAGCCCTATGATTATTCGTTCTTTTCTTTTCTTTTCTTTTTTTTTATTAAAAAAAATTGTAGAGATGATTTTTGATTCTCGAGACAGAAGAGGAAGCGCATGATTTCATCACATGTTGTCACTGATATCTTCATATATCTCGACAAATTTATTATTTTACTTCAAAAGATTATCTTATATTTATATATAGATATATATTTAAAAAATTAAACTTTAATATATTTATATTTAAATATATAAATATTAATATTAAATATAAATATTTGTAAAAAATTCGAATAACATGATAGGCCACGGCTTCTTCTCTTTTCAAATCTAAAATCATTCAAAATCACATGTTCTATTTTCCCTAATTCCCTTTTATCCGCCTTAACCCAATTTTATCCCTCCATGAATCCAAGTTACCTGCCACTGCTATACGCTTACAAACCTCAAAATTCAAGGACAAAATTGTGCTTTCAAACGCTAGAATAATTTGTATAGTTTTTAAGGCTCTCTACACTCTACACCTAGTCTACTCACAATAGAAAGCATGCAGACAGATCCTCCATGTAACATGAAAGTCTATACATATTGCATTTAATAAACCGAATTAAAATGTTGGCCTTGAGAGAATTGATGCAAAACTTCCCTTTTCTTTCGCCACAAGAAAGTGTATATATATATATATATATATA
>JBBYHO010000003.1:8412697-8427635 GCA_038382025.1 Adansonia gregorii | reverse complement strand
TAAAAATAAATACGATATTCAAACGTAAATATAAAACTTATAACAATCATTAACAATCCAAACCCTTTATGTAAAGGTAAATAATAGACTGTTTCCTAAATATTTTCCAGTACTAATACTTATTACTGGGTACTAACATTTGACAGTAGTAAAACCTTCATGAATGAAAACCCCCCAGAAAAAGTAGAACTTTCATGATGCCGGCTAAAAAGAATTCGCTTGGACCAGCCAATTTTTGCCTATGATGTTCAGCTGAAAAATGGTTTGTATACAATTACCCACCAGCTTTATTTGCCAACTCCATCATATGCAATTATGTACGTCGAGTACTGCAACGAAGAATGCATGCCAAGAACGCTTGACCGCTAAAACGCAATTGATGGCAAAAAAATATATATATATACGGATAAAATAATTAAAATATAATATAATTTAAATATTTTTAAAATTTTATATAATATAAATTATTAATATTTTAATTATAATTATAATATAATAAAATATATTAATAAAATATAAATATACTAATTATCAATACTAAAAAAAGTTGTATTAGCATGTATTGACATAGCCTTTTTAAAGCTCTTTGTTTTCCCCTATTGAGTGTTGATCAATACTTAGTACTCTCTTTTCTTTTGTTGTACTAGGCACGGAGACCTGAAAATTGCTTACACCTTTTCACCGGTGACTGACTTGACATTGTCCTTTTTTCTTTTTTTTTTTCTTTCACAGGTTCCGCCAGTTTCAATCTAAGACACGTTTCAATGACGATGGATGCACTCAAAGCCACGAAGCCCACAACTCAAAGAAAGGGGAAGGTGGTGGGGAGGGTGGCTCCAAAACCAATCACATCCCTTCCCTCGATGCTGAGAATTTCATCAAATTGGATAAAGTAAAAATATTAGGTAGAACTAGCAAATAAAAAAAATCTAGAGGAATGTCAGACATGTCAGTCCGTGGATTTAATAATACATGAAAATTAAATGCCAATAGATAATGACACAGAAGAATGCCAAACCCCAGTGGCCATTTGTTTGGCCAAGACAGTACTATTTGGTGCCAATTTAAGCAATTAAAAAATCTATTGAATTCAAAATTTGAGGGAAAGGAAGAGTTTTAGGCTAATTGAAATGCACCCAAAAGTAAAGTTCAATAATGAAAATTTATGTACATGTAGTAGATAAACGGAAAAGAAGAAAGAGGGTGACAAAATTTTCCGGCGGACTAAAAATTTTACTTTACAAGCAGGGTGAAATGAAGAAGAGATTCTTCTGCCGGTTCACATCCCACGTAGTCTTTTAGTCTTTGACCTGATGTAGACTTCTGATCAAAAATCAGCAGCTCAGCGCCTCATACTTAAGTGGAAGTGGACGATTAAACCCAACTTGTGATAGTAAATTCCCAACTGCAGCAAGATCCCTACAAAATACACCTTGAAACACATTTGTATTGGAAGCAGTAGTTGTGGCTTTGTTTTCACTAGGATTAACCCTGCTATCGGAACCCGAAACATCTGATGAGTTTGTTGACGAAGCGGGACAAGTTTCAGGTTCAAATTTAGAGTTAGAATATTGGGTTTGCGGCACTGGAATTGCTGCCTGTGTTGCAACTGCAGCATTCTTCCTCCGCTTCTCAGCCGCTTCTTCATCCATAATAGTACACATCACGCTGGAGTAACCTTTTTGAAGCAATCTGTAAAGAAGCAAAGCGGACATCTTGGCACTGTCTTTAACCGAGTCGAGATCACGCTCACCAGCGAACTCGCATCTATCAATAAAGTTAGTAGCTTTATCCGGCTTGTGCCTTAAACACAGCAGCAAATGAGCCCTCTCTAGCTCAGACCTTGAGCACCCACGGTTCAAACCAATCAATGCGTAATAATCAACATTTCCAGTCTCCCCAGAAGCTACTCTTTGCTTCAATTGCTGAATTCTAGTCGTTAATGCACAGAGCTTCCCTGGAATCTCCCTGTACCTCACGTTGTGACGCTTCCAGGCAGGACCTGGAAGCTTCCTGTCTCGCAAGATGGAGTTGTAAAGCAGTTTCAAGTGTTCAAGGTCGTGTAAACAGTCAGGTAAACAGCGTATTGCTTCGAAAAGCGAGGCCCTGGTGTCAAGCGCTTGGATGCAAGTTGGATCAAGAGCAAGGGTTTTGTTACAGTCCGAGATTGAATCAGCTATGCGACCTGAGGCCATATAAGCAGAGGCTCGGTGCATATAACATTCTGCAAGGAAGGCCTGAGGGGCAGGGCGGCGACCCTCTACGATTTTGGAGAAATGGCGTATGGCTTCAGGGTATAGGCCAGCATCTAAGGCGGCAATGGCAGCGGTTCGACGGCGGATGAGGAATTTGATATGCGATAGAAGCTGAGAAATGTTCTCGGATTCAGATAGAGGGATGGTATTGCGTGGAGGCGTGGAGGGAGGTGTTGTGGGAGCAGTGGAGATGTCTGATGCAGTAATAGTGGTGGGGAGGGAGAAGCTATCATCGGACCAGCAGATGCTTTCACGGCGGAATGCGGCGGAAGCTAGACGTTTACCGGTTTGGAGGAGAACCATGGCGTCCTCCATTAGGCCCAAGTAGCAGCACGCTTGGCCTAGAACCAAGTACCTGTATCAAAATCGAGTTTCAAGTGAGTTAAGAGTTCAATAAGATTAATAAAACTCACGTTCAAAATTACTTAGCTGTCCTTTTCTGTCTAATTTAAGTTTAAAAATTGAATAAAATCAAAGCTTGTTTATTTTATTATTTTTTGGGTTATCCAAATTATTTGTTTATTTTATTTTGCCAAAGCCCGGGTTCATAATCACAGGACAAGACTTTCGTTACTACAAATTGCTGTCAAAACTTTAATTGCCATCGCCATTGGTTCAAGACTTTGTCTGCCCATGCCTAGCATTCGCAACGCAAGTCAGTATGGGTGGCACCGTCGAACCTTTTTAGTTCTGGCGATGGGCCAACTTTTTACCCAAAACAACAACGAAAATAATTTTTTTTTCTTTTTTCAAGTTTTTACAAGGTTTATGTAATTTTAGAGATTTTTTTTAAAAAAATTGTATATAATAGTTGGAAATTCCATGGAGGCTGGCGCTGCATTTACATCAACCCAATAGAATAGAACATGACCTTTGATAATACAATTAAGCAAATACCTAAAAAGTTGGACCCCAACAACATTAAAAAAAAAAAAGAAATTAAGAAAAAGAAAAGATGAGAAGGATACAAAATCAATGGAATAAAGGTTGGAAATTTACCTCCATTGCCCTTCTTTGTCACAGTTTTTACACAACCCGGCCATTACTTTCTTCTTCAAGTCGGACACAGAAAAACACTTGAAAGATGGTTCACGATCAAGTGAGTCCGAGGATGAGTTATTGGAAGGCAGAAGATTGACTCGCTCCCTTGAGAGCGGTTGAGAGGAGTTGTCCGAGGAAACTGAGCCAGAGTCGTCGCTTGACACTTTGAGACTGGGAATGTAGTCTTGAAGCATGTCAGCAACGTCCCTGAAACGCCTCAGGTACAGCAAAGATCTCGCTTTGAGTTGCAGAGCAATCTCAAAACGAGGCGAGAGAGCCAACGCTGCATCAAGAAGATTAAGAGCTGAAGCGATCTCGCTTTGTTCTTGCGTTGCAATTAGGCACCTTGCTTCCTTAATATACTTATCTACAAGCTGTGCAGAAATCAATGTATATAAGCTTCTCTTTTTTCAACATCCCCATTTCAGTAAAATGAAGAATAAGATCCAAGTCAATGAAAAAAAGAAGAAGAAACTTTGTAGAAACTGGATCAAGGATCAAGGCTTTTTTACCTTTCTATTGCTAACCCACCAGTGTCTCTTCTGATCATTAACACTCAAGCACTGAGAAACGGCCATTGTTTTTTCCTTTTCCTATATCCTAGAAGAATAAAAAATCAATCAACCATTAACCTCTCTCTCTGTCTCTTTCTCTTTTCTTGCTATCAAAGCATGCACATTTTCTTTTTCTTCACTAATAAATAATGAGAAGAACACATACATATATATATATATTTATACACACCGGAAGGGAAAATTAGAGAAAGGTAATAGAGGGAAACATGGAAACCGAGTGGGAGAAAGAGAGAGAAGAAAATGGAGGAAATGTTGATTTTTAAATCTGAATTGATATGAAGAGTAGTAAATAAGGGAAGGTTGTGGAGAAAAGAATAAAGCTCTGCATAAGAAAGGGAAATATAATAATATTGCCAGCTTTGACCTCAGAGAAAGCTTTGATCCTTCAACTTCATAGCTGGCATCGTACCATCTTGGATTCTCTCTTTCTTGGCTATGCTATGTGGCCTATGAAACTAGGCAAAGCCCCCAAAGGCAAAGCTTCTTAATTAAAAAGATTTATTTAAAAGACGAAAAATAAAAACAAGAAAATAATAAACTGAGAATTATTTTCATGAATGAAAAAACTGGTTTATCCGGTGAGTGCAATGACTATGAACCGGTAAATCCGGTGAACCATCACGGGTCCAGTCCTCGAGTTCAACTACTGGGAGGCTAAGGGGGGGAAGAGATAAGAAGCCAGCAAATTGCCCCCAGAAGTATGTTACTAAAGAGTGTACAAGAAACCCTGATCTTCGAGTTATTTATTTCTGATCACTTTAACATGACGTGAAACTCCTTGCTTTTCTAAATTGTTTTCGAGTTCTTTTTCCAAAGTTGCAACCTATCCATGAATTTGTCAATTGGAACATTCTGGTCCATCAGGGTTATTTCTGGGTTTTTTGAAGCATGGTGGTCACCACAAATTCCTCATACCATGAAGCTGGCAAGCTGCTGCTACTCCTTAATGGTGATTTTAATGGGTCAGAAATATCGTCAGCCACACTGTACTTTGGGAACATAAAGGGTTTATATTTAGCTTCCCCCCACCCCTCAATTCTTTGATTATGCTTTGATTCTTTGTTTATGCTAAATGGTTTACAATTAGCTTCCCCCCCCCCCCGGGTGGATATTCATTACGTTTTTTTCCCTTTAAAAGATAAATACCTAAGTACATAATATTCAGCCATTACTTAGGGAGAATTATGAATTGAAGGAAACAAGAACCAATTCCATTTCATAAATTATGGCATATAATTCAATAATCAAGCTACACCATTTATCCATCTTCTATTTACGGTATATTATAATATCCGAACGAGGATTAAGATTGACATGGAGAGCAATTCAGAGAATTGGGAGACAATGGTAATTGACAAGAATGAAAGGGAGGAATTAGTAATATACTGAATTTATAAAGGAATTGCACATTTATAGGGGGGAAAGAAAAGGAAAAAAAAAAGATAATAAAGTGACTCTTCTATGGTAAGCCACAAGAATCATGCTTTTTCCTTAGCTTTTTTTTGTTATACCACCCACATTGATAAATGAATGCACATGAAAGACGGATAGATGTGCCAGATTGGTTTTGTCTTAAAGGCTCTCCTTCATAGGCCCCACCCCCACAATCCCCTCCTTTATAGAAGGAACAGCTCCTTTAAAAAATCGTCCCCCAGCCCCATCCATCTTTCTTGCCATGTCATCTGATTACATGACATGGCATCGCTCCACGTGCCATTGCTCGATTATGTTCCCGCATTACTTGGCTTCCAGATCAGCAAGAGACTTTGATATTGGCATTGGCCCATTGCATGTCTAATGTACGATATATTATCATAGGATAAATGATTTAAAATGCTTCCAATAAGATCTCAGTGTATTGAGATGAGAATTAAAGTCATTATCAACATAAACAAAATCCAGCACAAAACCAAGGAATAAATAAATAAATAAATAAACAACGAACACGTGTATAGTTACGGAATTTTGTGACATAATAAATGGAAATATGGCTTATATTAAAAGCAATAATAAATATATTTTATTTTGGCCTTAATATTTGGAAGAACGTGTTTTTTATTTTAAGAAATATCGCGAACCATGAAGAATTCCACGCGTTAATTAACATAATAAAATTTGTGATTCTTTCTTATGTTTACACAAGGAATATGTTAATCACTATCATTAGATCTTAATTCAAATATTAAAAGATTATTGTACGCAATAATTATATCATATCAATATATATTATTATGATTAGATTTTTTAAAATATAAACTATTTATTACATACTAAGTATAATAATTCATTTATAAATATTTACTTTAATAATTTACTAATGATTTATTTTTTTAATAATGAAAGCGATATATGCGTCCTCGTACAATTCTTTCCCAAAAAAGCAATAATATGTGTTCACTTAATTTTAGCTGCGGTCTGATGTAAATAAGTAGTGTCGTCTTTTACACGGTTATAATATTTAATTAATTAAGACCAATTATGTTACATCTTGATGATTTATCGACCACAAAATTGATGGGCAACTATATTGGTTTACTGGTGAAAGACCAATGAATTACTTAATTCATGGCCTCTTGCCATAAATTTTAACGTAATTAATGTCTTGATAATTTGTTTGATTGCTTAAGCCTAAAATTTCTCTAATAATATTAAAATTTTTTTAAATTTATATTTAAATTTGATTTTAATTCAGTTCGTAAACTCGAATAACCGTTTAATTTATATTAAAATATTAAAAAATTACATTAATATTTATTTATTTTTATAATTAAATTTAAATAAAAATTGATTATTTTATTAAACGAACGACCTGAATAAAAAACACAAACCTAAACTTGATTTGTATCTAACGGGCTTGCCCTTGAGTAGGTAATTTTCTTTTTACACATACATAATATTTAATTTACATCAAAGAACAATAGAAAATAAATCAAGAAACTCTAAATTATTAGTAGTTACATTTAACCGATTGATAGATATTTGTGACCAATAAGGCATTAATTGTGGTTTTCCCCATGCTTACCAAGCGAGTTAATTACTTTATATTGTAAGAATATAAATTTGAAAATGAATCAGAACACTCGAAATACGTATAAAAAATATATTTTTTAATTATTTCATTTTCATATATGTCATTTACCAATCCAAGACTTAGGTTACTTGCGCAGTGTGTACGAATCATGTTTTGAAAAGGTTTTTTTAATAATTTAAAATCGATTTGATTTGATTAAACTATTCTTTAATAATATAAAATATTTTATTTAAATTTAATTATAAATATATAAATTATTTTTAATATTTTATAATTAATAATTAATAATTTTAAATTAGTTTAGATCTGATTCGATTTGGATTTGAATAAAAATAAAAAATTTCAATACATTATTAGATGTGATCATAGGTTGGTTTAATATATCATGTCTACTTATATGTGTGTGTGTGTGCATATAAACGTATATCTATATATATTGTATTAAAAAATAATAGTAGTGAAAAAAAAAATTAAGTTTATGCGCTTAAATTTAATCATACATTTTCGTTGTGTTATGGATAAGGATTTTGAAAATTTTTATTCCTCTTCAATATTCTATTTTCTGTATTTTTTTCCCTTTGTAACAGGAAAAAGAAAAAGAAAAAGAAATTATTTTGTATTTACAATGATAGTGATTTTTTCATGCTAGTGTAGTTTCGTATGAAATTAAAAGGAATGATCAAAATTATTGCATCGAATGCATAAGGACGATCGACAAATTCTATTTTCAATATATATATATATATATATTATCACAAAATAGATTACGGATATATATGAATAAATTGAAGCTCTTTTACGAATTTAGATTACCAAACAAAGCTCATTATTGAAAATAAACTGAAGATTGGAAGAATGTCGACTTGGATCTGTTATAAATTTAACCAGTTAATTTGGAATGGGAATTAATTTCGTGGTTCGTATTTCAGAAAATGGATCAGACTAGCTAGCTACAATCTTATCCTCCGGGAGAGAAAAATAAAGGTCCTATAAAAAATTTAAAAAAAAAAAAAAAAACCAAATGTTTGCTTTCCATTCATGTTGCTTCATGTTCCCATAAGCTTGGGACCATATTGGACCCATGGACAAGTGGGGTTGGTTCCTTTTATCATAAACACGAGTGCCGCCCTGGTACAGCTAAGGGAATGCAGGTTTTAGATGGTCGAGCAAGCCAAGCCCACTGCTGGGACGCTCTTAATTGCAGAAGAAGACGCAGATTTTAGCTAATTGCACGGAATTAATTCAGGAAGTCCCCTAGCTCCTAGTGTTTATGTTCTGGTAGAAACCCTCTTTGCCAAGCAGCCTCTATTACAATTTCATGTTCCTCTTAGGTACGTATCACCTTCACCTTCAACTCATGGGTGAAGATTTCCCCAACATATACATACATATATATATATATATATAAATGGATGGGAATTGATCAGTTCTTATCAAGGTCAGGTATCTATCCGAATATATGCTTGTTTTTTAGTATGAAAATGGCCATGAAAATTATTGGTACAGAGTTTTTATCGCTGTTTACTGTTCTAAAAGGGAATTATTGACATAAATGAAGATATATATATATATATATGCATTTTCAAAACAGAAGAACAACTTATCATGCACCCATTTATATTCAATGAAATACACATGCTATGTTTCACAATTCTTTACAAATAGAGTTAAACTCTATTTACAGAATCTATTAATTTGTTTTGCTCTTTCCTACCGAGCTAGCTTGTCTGCCAGGACAAATTCTTGTTAAGCGATAGCACAGTTTTGACACAACCGTAGCATATTGGTGCCATTCTATCATTAATTCCTTTTCTTCTCATTCCATTTTTAAATTATATATTCACAATTATTTTTAAGCTATATTGCCAAATTGATTCAACTATCTGAACAACTGACAACTATACTACACTACAATTCATCCCTTCCCCACCAAAAGAAAATTAGGACAAGTTTTCTCACTTTTTTGGAAGTTACCCTTAATTTTCAGTGAAAGAAGAAAACATGACATGGGTAGCTCTCTTTAAGTGTTCTACCTCCTTTTTTTTTGTTTCACTTGTTATGGAGGCAACATTTGCTTTCAAGTTAACCTCCCAATTCTACTTTTTCAAGTGGTGATTGAATTTTTGTTCAAAAGGAAACCAGTAACAAAACTTCAGCAATCATCAATGATCAGAACTTCTTTTGTAGGACCATATATAAATGTAGAGTTAAAGCAGTTTTGTTACTATTAAACTTGCAGCATATTCTTTAATCAAGGTGTAAATCTTATCAGACGATGTGTCTAATTAAAGTGATTGAGAACAACAACCTTTTATCATTAGATCCATCTTAATTATAGGGAAAAAGCCTCACCTACCAATCAAAAGATCAAACCCTCCCAAGTCACCCAAAAAAACGGGTGATCGATCAAAGACTAAAACAGCAAAATAATAGATGCTTTTGGTTGGATGAACTAATAAGAAGCATATTAATCCGTTTTATGTAAATTATAAAAGCTTAGAAGGTTTAAGGGTGGGGGCGAGGGGAATATCATGAGGAACCCACCAAGTCGCCAGCGTGGTTAATGCTTGCAAACAAGATCCTTCTTTACAGGGGATCATCTCATCAGCATAGAAATACATATATTATATGAGATATTTCGCTTTTGGTAGCAATCTCAGTAAGATTAACAAGGATTTTAAAATACAAAGCTTTGTTTAATTTTTTTTTAAAAGGGGTTTGATTAAATGACAGACTCTCCCGTTCTCTAGACATGTTTGTACCGAAGGAGGCAAATTCATGATGTCAACCCCCCAAGATTCTTTTATAGGGAAGAAAGAAAAACAACTTAAAATAAGCTTCTTGTATACTGATTTAGTACTGGTATAATATAAGTGCTATTTTCTTTTATTTATTTATTTTTTTGCGGCATTACAATGCCTCTATTTTATGCTGAAATTCTTATATTCTTTATGTTAATTCATCCAATGCGAGGCCATTCTTTGTCCTAAAGGGTGGGTGGGTTTTGGGGTTTAGATTAGGGTCTTCGAAGCTCTGCAGAAATCAGAGAGGGCGACTGACGAAGGCACGTGTCTAATGGATGAAATTTCACATGGGATGATGACCCATGTGCAAAGTGCTAAGCTTGTTAGCAGTCTAACAATGGCCACACAAAATGCCAGCTTAATTTGGTTGGCTGCTGCTTTCTGCTTTGATCTATTAGTTTTGATAATAATGCTACAATTTTCAAGTATTTTACTACCCCATATTTCAAATTATTGTTTCATTAATAATCAAGTTTGTAGGATTATAAATTTACAAGGCCTAATCAATAACCCATTTCTTCCTTCTTCTTTTTTTTTCTTTGGCTTTTACTGCGATCAAATTTTCATGCTTTTGTCTACCTTTTCTTTTCTTTTTCAAAAACCCTATGATGATAACAAAATATTAAATATATATTAAATTTTCGTTGCCATGTCCAATGGATAACAGAGATTAACTTTAAAAAAAAAGATTCCGATCGTATTTAAATAATGTTAGGGGACAAATAGGTTTTAAAATTAGTTCACGAATCTATGACTTATGAAGAATAATTCCTTTGAAACAAACTGGCGTGCCTCATATTAACAATTATTTTTAAAGAGCATAAAATAGTTTTTTTCAAATGCAAAATCTATAGTGGGGGAGATAACTAGCTTTGCTTTCACTATTTTTATAATTTCATGAATCTAAACGGTTTAAACTATACATTTCTTCTGCCAACTCCAATAGTTCATATGTTGGAAAAACAAAAGGCAAAAAAAAGTAGTTTGAATTTTGAAGTGATAACCAGTTTCCAACACTTCCTACAATTTATTATAACAATTGTTTCTAATCACATTGCTTAACTACATTGTAAGTACGATAAAGCTTAACCTACCGGCTGGCCTTAATTGATTGTATTTACTCATTACAATTTTTGAACCCTTTAACAAAACCATCCCTTGGCACTTTGGAAGAAGTCAATATTTTTGTGTTTAATATAACTAAGAGTAAAACTGAGGTTTAGTTTGAGTTATTCATACAATAATCCTTAAATAGAAATAGTTATAGAGTTTGATGTTCAAATATTATATTATGATTTTGTTTTAAAGTACCTCCCTCCCCCCCCCCTGAAAGCTGAGGTCAGGGACCTTGATTGCAATATTCCGGATGATTGAGTACCATGCATGAGCGTGATTCCAGCAGATTTATTCGCAAATCACGAATTAGAATTGGGTTAAAAAAAAAGCAAGAATAGATCCGGAGGTGAAAAAGGGAAGGGTAAAGTTCGAGCAATAATTGGGAACATGTGAAAAAGTATTTATGGGGGTTTGTTCTAAGGTTCTGTCATTTTGGCTCCACATTCCAGAGAACCTCAGTCTTTCACTCGAATCTTTTCGACCGCACCCTACAGGCCACAGGCACAGGGTTCAGCCTTTGTTAAAGTCTAACTTATCTTTTCGTAATAATTGCTCAGACAGATAGGATAAAACTAAAATTCCTTCCAGATCGATCACTCCATCTCCTATCCATGGCGATACTTTTGCTTATGCCCCAAAGTACAACCAATTTTCTGTGTCCATAAAATATTTCTCTTATCACACCAATATTGTTGTCTTATTACTTTCTTTTTCTGCTAACTACAAAAATAAATAAATAAATATAGGGGCCAGGGTTGTGTGAAGCTTGGCAATCATTCCAAGTTCTAGCACCATCATGGGGAGTTGAGACTTGGGACCCCTTTTATGGATGGATATTGAATGGCTTACTACTGTTCTTAGATTTTTTTTTTTTTGAAGGAAGTGTTTTTAACAGATTGATCCTAATCTCACCAAAAATCTATAGCCATCATTTTTCCAAGAATTCCGTTCACAACCACAGGTTATAGAATACAAAAGAGTGATATATTTGAATTCTCCATTTCCCATGAATGTTAATCTAAACACTGAAGTTAGACCGTTAATTCTCTTCACTAACAAAAATGTCGTGCGCTTCTATATTATTTCTTTTTGTCTGGGCACTTGGCACATGCTAAAGATCAGGATTTAGAAATTACCAATATAATATAATGTGAGGGGTGTGGGGAGGGAGGGGAACTGGTCATTGTGAACATGATGCACATGGAACATGGGTCGTATAGTTCTTGGCCTTAACATTTTTGGTCACAGTTTCTAATTACAGAAACAAACATGTATCATTCTAATTTCTAAACTTTGAATTCCCCGCCTGCTCCCAAAAAATCTTCGCTGGCTTCATGTAGCTGATCACTTGATTGGATATAAGGGTTTGCCCAAATATTCTATTAACCTATATTTGGAGTTTGAATTTTTGAAACAATGCTTGCAAATTTTCCTCTTTTTTTTTTTTTTTAATTTCTTCCTAAATCTTGACATCTTTTGTAAAAAAAATAGCTGATCATTGATCGAGAACCAGCCCATGCGAATGATATTAGCCATTGATGTCTAGCTCACTCTTCGAATATTAATATATATATATATATATATATACACACACATTTAGTAATATTTTGTGGAAGTAAATCACTGAAAGGAGCGTTGAACTGAATGCAAAGTTTTTCACAAGAGGTCTGGAAAGTATTTTCATGGAGCCGAAAATGCAACTTTGACAGTTAATAATCAAAACCATTTTTCTATTCCATGGAATCAGATTATGAAGTGCGAATGCACAGAAAAAGGTTTATAAACGGTGGGATTCTCAATTTTGCCTTGCCTGAAAATGGTTATGGTTCTCAATTGTAGGACTAGACAACCACATAAGTACAATTTCTATTTCTGGTTGTAGCTTCAGTGCGAGCAATTTGGTCTTCTCGGTTCCTGTAGTCTAACCCAATTATAATGCAAATGCACGCAACTATTTTCACAAGCTCCTAAACTGATTGAAGACAACAGTTGTTGGGCCATGTTGAACTCAACAGTCATTGTAAAGAAGCCCAGCGTTGCATCTACCAGATGGGATTACATAGCGGGTTGCGGCTAAATAATGCCCGACGATGAATGATTAGGACCGACGCTAATTGGGCTGTTATATTCACTCCATAGGCTTGCTTCTTTCGCTGGAAACTGGGACAGTTCTTTCATCGCAAGTCAAATTGTTTTTTTTTTAAACAAAAATGGTTGAAATCTTAAATTAAAAGAATAGGTTGTAGATGAATCACTAGGTTGAATTATGGATTCAATCATAGTGTTTTATGTTGCTTTAGCATAAGCATGCTTACATATAATGTGAAATTCATTCCAGCAATCAATTTAACAAGAATAAGTCCGGCATAGACACTAATGATTACCAACCGATTGTGCAATTGTTTCAAATTAAATCTAATAATAGAGACAATGAATATCCCAGTTTGGGTGTATGCTTCTTTCTCTTACAACTAAATTGAGAAATAAGCATTTATGAAACAATCCTATTCCTTTAGGAAAATTTTCTTTCGCCTTTTTTCTTCTGATTTATTACGGACTCTCTTTATGTTTAACCATGCAATGTGTTACAAAAGACTGAATTTACCGTTGTTTATAAATGGCATGCTTGTATCCTCATTTTGACTGGGAAAACCTAGGATTTTATCAACCCTAAAGTTGTTGCCTGAAGGGATACAGAATGCTTAACGTTGCCAATATGGAGATCGTGAACCCCGATCGGAATTCTTCGAACCCCAGACCTGTCCACAACACTTAGAAACTTACAGACATGGATGTTAATCCCTACTCGTTGCTGAGATCGAGCTGGAACATGCACTTTCGCGAAGGCCACCAGCTGTTTTTGTGGTGCCCAATTCCCAGCGGCAGCGGGTGGCCTCGAAAATACGAGCATTGTGTGAGTACCGTCCTTTGACCCCGTATTTTTCACGTCTACTTGAAGACCTACCAAGAGCTTGTTGCATTTTGCATGATTAACTTTGATTGCCTTCCCCGAAACGGTTGTATTTCCTGAATGATGGCGGCCATCTAGAGGGACGGCTACAATGTTGGGTGCACTAGCAATGTTATGAACAAAGTTGGTATAACTCAATCCGTGGCCGAATGGGTACACTACTGGTCCTCTGTAGAACCTGTATGTTCTTCCAGGGTAATTTTTATTTGCGCTTGACCGCATAGCCATGTCTGTCATTGCCAAATTTGAAACGTAATCTTGTGGGTACCATGTCATAGGTAGCTTTCCCTCGGGGTTGCTTGTTCCATATAATACATCAGCTATGGCGGCTCCTCCGGCTTGGCCTGGGTAGCCGGCCCAAAAAATGGCGGCAATACGTGGGTCATTCTTAGCGAAAGACACATCAATAGGCCCACCGGACATGAAAACTACTATGGTTGGACCCTTAGAAGCCATGGCTACTTTAGAAACAAGCTCCTGTTGGCGCCCTGGCAAAAGCAGGCCTGTCCTGTCTCTGAATTCTGCTTCAATCGATTGGTCAAGCCCCATCACGAGAACCGTTGCATCTGCTTGACGGGCAGCCTCAATTGCCCCACTAAATAACTTGTCATCTGCGCAAGCTACATCTGCACACCCGAGTTGGTGAATTGTCTTTGCGTAATTTCCTATTCCTTGCAAAGGAGATGTGTACCCACATGCAACACCTAATGGTCCAAAAAACAACAAAAAAGTTTAGAAGGCTATGGCCTACATCGTTAGTACCCCATCATTGTCATGAGAATTTACCAGCATAGTTTCCGATCATGGTAACAGTAACATTGGAGTTAGGACCAATGACAGCGACGGTGCGGTGACGTCGATGGGATAAAGGCAATGACGGACCGCTATTTTTAAGTAGTACAATCCCTTGTCTCGCAGCTTCAAGGGCGAGCTGTTGGTGTGATGGGGTGCAAACATCTTTCGGCCCTAAGTTCCCAAATGGTTGTGCAGATGGGTCACTGTCAAACATGCCAAGTCTCATTTGGACTCTAAGCGTATTTGCCAATGCGTTGTTGACGTCGGCCTCATTCAACAATCCTCTTTTTACTGCATCTTCACTGTGTTGAGCCAAGAAAGGTCCACAGTCCAAGTCCAAACCTGCAATT
>JBBYHO010000003.1:8394931-8405201 GCA_038382025.1 Adansonia gregorii | reverse complement strand
TTTTTTTTTATCTTGTTTTTTGTTGGTTCCTGCTAAGTGTTAACTTTTATTCTTATAGGAGGTTGGATGTTGGATAATGGTTGATATTCCATGGGAAGAGAGGCTTAGCCACTTTGAGTAAGAGACGTTAGGAACCTTTGAAAATTAGCCTCTGAATCACCTTCAGCTGCTTCAACTTAGATGATGGATAAGGCTTCAACTCCCAACCGCTCTTTAGGTTTATTTTCTACACCAAAGAAAGAGCAACTTTTTATTGCTAACATTTTAAAATCCTCAAAAAGTTAAACATTGCAGCCCTTTGCCTCGGGCTTGGCGCTCCTGAAAATTTTCACTCCAAGAATTTAGTTTATGGAAAATTTAGAACGACAAAAAGAAATTAGTCTCCAAGTCCCGCATGTCTTTTTACTGAAATTTGACATTCACGAAAATATTTCGTGGAAGACATTTATTTTTAAGTCGTAAACTCTAGGGATTGAGAGTTTGGCATTTTGCGTAACACAGCCTGCCAGCCAGCCAGGACCAGGGGTCCCAAATTTGTCAATGTTCGTATGCATGCACGTCATTTGAATTTGAGTTTTTAACTCAGCAATCAATATATCTAACTAGTTAGCAATTATTACATACGTAATTCAGATTTTTTTTTTCAAAGATATATGTTCCATATATATTTTTAAAAACTTTACTAAACTGTATATTCTATTCTACATAATAATAGATTTTAGTGGCAAAAAAAAAACATGCATCTACTGACTCTAAGCAGTGTAAATACAGTGGTATTCAACTATTCATCACTTGCCTTTGATTGTGGAAAATTAAATAAATGCAATCAACGAATTTGAATTTCACTTCTACTCTTTTAGACTCAGTACGGGAAAAGTTGGCGGCAGTGCCATTCGCATTTCAACCTTTCTGGCCTACCTTACTGTTTCTCTGAACCTGCCAAACCGGTACGGTTTCGACGATCACCAACCAAATTCGTAATATTAGTGGATGGTCATGTCAAAGGCTGAAAACAGAAAGTGGTAAATTTAGATATATTTGAAACTATCGACTTCGTCGTTGATCACAGTCCATGTAAAGAAAGTGTACCCAAATGTCGTAGCATGTCAGTTTTTTTTTTTCTCATTTCATTCATCTCTTTTGTCATCTGTCACAACCTGACATGAATTCAAGTCCCCCCTATCAGCAGCAGTGTTTCACTTTCTTGCCAGGCTCAAGGTTCTATAGCATAGGGGCTCTCAATGGATCGCGATCTAACATAACCATGCTACTTGTACCATTTTTTAGTGATTTCATCACATTGCGATTAATGAAACCCAAAAATCAAATATTACATGGATGCTTTTCCAGGGTAATCAAATGCAAAAATCTAGTATTATATAGTATTTTCACCTATTTTTCAAGGTTTAACAATGTTATATAATTAACATCAAAATTCACATTACCAGAATATCGTCATCTATTCAATACTCAAAGAGACACTCAGATAAGTGGACAGTCATTACCAATTATCTCTACAGTATAGCCATGTCATTGATAGCAAAACACCAAAACAAACATTATACGCTACTAGGCTTTTCATTAGTATCAGCTGTAGCAGCTAGCGGCTGAAGTGCTTTGAGAGGATTCAAGATAACGCCATCAATAAGTCCATACTCCTTTGCTTCTTTTGCGCTCATGAAAAAATCACGGTCAGTATCCTGGTTGATCTTCTCCAAACTTTGACCAGTGTGGTAAGCAAGATACCCGTTTAAATTCGCCTTATGATGCAGCATTTCATTTGCCTGAGAATCATGTATAACTAGTCAGGGTATTGAACAAAATTGAAGCTAAATGCTAAGCAGTTAAATAAAGACTGTTGATATTTGGCAAGATCTCTTCATGAACGCATCCCACTGGTGCACTGTTAATCTTTTCTATTTTTTTTTTAAATGGGTTCATCTTCATGACGTCATGTTAACTAGCGCTCGGCTGTCTTTCATGGTAAACATCAAGATAAAATTGATTGTATGTGATACATGCAGCGGCATAGGGAAGGCAGAAGTATAAAATTTAAACAAAATGAGCGTTGCCAAGAAAAATGCGTACCTGGATATCAATATCAGTTTGACCTCCTTGAGCTCCACCAAGTGGCTGATGTATCATTATCCTTGAATTAGGTAAACTGTAACGCTTTCCTAGAGTTTTGAAGAAAACAATGGGTTAAGACTTTAAGAGCACTTAGTAGACTTTGGCGAAACTACTCCAAACAACAGAGATATGAATTTATGAATCGAAAGCATTATATACCTTTGGTTCCTGCACTAAGCAGAAAAGCTCCCATACTGTCCATTTAAGAACAAAATATACCCGTTAACAATAGCCCACATGCAGATAGAAAACCTTACTCTCAGGAACATCCACATACAGCTTAATTTAGAAATGTATTTCATATCAAGGGGTTTGCAATTTCCAAAAAATCAATCAATTAGGCTCTTGCTCTAAGGACATTATTTTGTCACATGATTAACAAAGGTTGAGCTATAACCCAATACTTAGCTGCCAAGCATCCAGGAAGGATTACACAAAGAATATATGACTATTTTGTCAGTACATTATCTGTCTTCTTACGTTGACATCTGGATTAGGAACAACAAAGAGATACACAAAATCTTGAAACTGCTTATATCATCCATTATTATTTCACAGATATTAGTCAATAATTAAAGTACCGACCTTGACTGTCTAAGAAATCTTATTACTAGCTAAACCCAAGTTGTAGATCCTCAGTTCTTAGTTCTTAGCAGAGAACACAAGGATAAGTTACTAGGAAATTTATTCGCCAGAGGTACAAATCACTAGAAAAGCAATCTAAAAGTTGCAATTTTAGCCCCACCTTTGGGTTCTAGGCTGACCTGCCTAATCAGGGTAGGGTTTTTCAGCAAAAAAAGCAGGCAGTTTAGAACCAATCCATTCCTCGAATCCTTCACTCATCCTTTACCCACCCTTGTGCCAAAGAATCAGGTTCAGCCCACCCCCAGTGCTCATAAAATCTGTTATCATGCATTATGGTGCACATTTGAGAGTTGAGGCTGAGTGTAAACCATGTGGCAAAATGCAGCCATACGAGCAACTATAAACAGACATATACGCCAGAATTACGCCTTGACCTACAACAATTCTGGTAATTGGGATACCAAACAGATGCACATAACCCTTCTTCCCAAAAGTGGAAAGTAAACTAAATGTAGCTTTGAAATACAAAGCTCAATCATCAAGACGGGGAAACATGAAAAGTAAACCAATCTCTTATCACTATGCCCCCTCTGTCACAAATAAATTGGAATATTACAACCAATTTAGCCAAGAAATATATATTACACATATTAAGATAGATTCTCATTGAGGTAGAAGAACTGTCAGAATGAATCAAAATCAAGTTTCAAATTTAGGATCAACAGTCCTTAATTAATAGAAAAAGTAGCTATAGCAGCAAAACTATTGTCATCCAATGATCCATAATGCATATTGAGATGCGAACATAATTGCATCATAAACAAAAACAATTACATCAATGAAATTATACCTAGCTGCAAGTCCAACACACACAGTTGAGACATCAGGCCGGATATGCCTCATAGTGTCAAATACGGCCATACCTAAGAAAATTCAAAGCCATACAAATAAGGCAAATCAATAAAATGCCCCTAGCTTGCTATTTGAAACAAACCAGTGTAATCACAAATAAATTATAGTCATCAGATAGGTACGTTACCAGCTGTAACTGAACCTCCAGGGGAGTTGACATACATGACAATGTCCTGTTGACAAGAACAAAAAAAGCACGAGTACTCAAGTAATAAATAACATTCACACTGGCATTCAAGGTTCTTTATTTCGGTAATAAAAACCAATCAAGGCGTGTTCAAATGAGAGACAGCAAGCATGGAACCCAACAGACCTTATGAGGATCAACAGCATCAAGATAGAGAAGCTGAGCTACAATAATGTTCGCCATATCATCATCAACAGCTCCACCACAACGAATTATTCTCTAACAAAAGAAAGAAACAACCAATATAAGAAGCTGATAAGAGAGAAACCAAAGTCTTGTAAAGCCAAATTCACAACCAAACCAAATCCGTACATGTTGAAAAAGCTGGCTAATAACACTCTGAAATCGCTCCTGCACCATTGGAGGGGGGCCCTGCCCTTGTGCATATGTGGGGAAGTAAGGTGACGATGGGACTTGCAGACCATCCCTGCATAATTACAAAAATAAAATCTCTAATCCTTTATCACGTTTTTTATTAGGAAAAACAAAAACGTTAGCAAAATAGGGTTGTATTTTCACACGAATTATTTACCTTATTGACCAAATCCCCTCTCGAGAGCTTCCTTCTGGAGCCCAAAACTCTCCTGTGTAAATAGCCTTTGGCCGAAAACTCGTCAGATTCTTTTGACTACTAAGTAGCTTCTTCAATTTCCTGAAAATAAAATCCATAAAACATTAATTTTCAAACTTTAAGCCAATGAGGTGAAAAGTACAAAAAAAAAAAAAAAGAAAAAGAAAAGAAAACATCAGGAAAAAGTAAATCCATCTTACACCCTATCTAAAGAAACAAACATCAAAACAAAACATGGGTTTTCATTAACGTTGGAAGAACGGTAACTCTACCTCCTCTTAGATTCCAGAACATCGAATTAAACGTTTAATTAAAAAAAAGACTTGAAATCTAAAATTTTAGTAGAGTTCCTTAGCTCGGATAAGAGAAAGGGGCAACAAAAGAAGAAAAGAAAATACCTGGGACGAAGGGGATGGAAAAGAAGAGATAACTTATGAAAGTCCACACTGATACTTGAGTTTGGAGAGAAGCGCGGGGAGCTCAACCGAAGAGACGACGCCGATGTCGAAATACAGGTGTGTGCCATTCTTATCTAACTTAAAAGTGTCTGAATCAGACTTAAACCAAAATCGAAACACTCGTTTCAGCCAATCTAGAGGCCTGGTTTTCTGGGTTTTTTTTGTATTGGACCAGGGAATGTAAGGGTAACCTCAGGGAGGTCAGCTTCGGGACAATAAGGGTAATGTAGCTCCCTATAGAAGTGAAGTAGAATAAGAAACTAGTAGTTTCTAGTTTTTCCTTAAACAGCGACTCCCTGATGAATATCTTCTCCCCCCAGCAAAACAACAACAAATCCTCTTGTTTGACCCGAATTGGGATTACGGACGGGTGACGACCCAGAAAAAACAAAAGCTATTATTGTTATTATCCAGGAGTTAAAGCCAGAACATTCAACTTGGATACTGATCCAACCCAATATCCCAAAGTTTACGCAATTTGCATTTGCATGGATCATCAACATTATCCTTCACTTGAATGGAAATATTATACTGAAGTAAATTAATTTTTTGACTACCTGATACTTATCGACCTAAAATATTTTATATTTTATTTTATAATTAAATGATAGCTAATATTTTTTAAAATTCTTTCAAAAAATATTTTTTTCCCAATTTTATCAAAAATAAATATTTGCAAAAATAATTTTTTTATTAATTTGTCACGTGGTAAAAAAAATTCATGTTAACATGTTAAACCATCAAAGAAAAAGTCCCACAGTCATTTAATTGCAAAATTTTAATTCCTGCTATCAATTATCTTTAAATATACTTTTTATAAAATTAAGACCACTTATAATTAGAGGTATAACAACCAAAATACATACTTAATGGAGTAAAGAGAGTAAATTAATGCTGTCCCCCTTAAAAACATATTCTTCACAAATTTCTAGAACAATGTATTGCACAAAGCCATTGAGCAAATGAGACATTATGACTATAGGATTACACGACACGTAAAATAATAAATATATGATTCGAATGTATGAATATATAAAATTTATATAAAATATATTATTAATACATCAAAATTTATATAAATATATAATATCTTAAAGCACATAAAACATATTAACAAATATATGCGAATTTCCAGGTTCATGTGAGATCGAATGAAATTGAATTCTTGAATTTTTTTTTTCCAATAAAATCCCATTTTCCTGTGAAATTTGATGCTTTTTTTTCCCTTGGTATATATAACGCTATTGAACAGCAAAACCAATCAGGCAACCTGCCTTGCGGATATTAACCATCCATAGTCATAAAATGATCATGAAAACACATTCAGGCATAGACATAAGTGCGAACGCCAATAGCCAATGGCCAACCCAGGATCTCAGAGGGGACCGATGATGCACGTACACATCGACAATATATATACATATAAATGTTTGGCCTGTTAGCTTTGGAGAAAATAAACTTGAGCCATTCCAAGATCTCTTCCAACTTATTAGTAATATGATTTCACTAATTAACGGGAGGCAAAAACTTACGCATGTCATTTAATTGAAACGAATACATAGTAATCCCTCTTATGCTGATTTGAAAATTATGCCATTATGCTAATCTCTGAGTACATGTTGTATAACATAAATGAGCAGCATGTACCACATTTACAGAGGTTAGAGCTGGGTTTTCCTTGTAACATTAGCAGGTAGTTTCAGCCATTAACTGTTCTTGAATTGCCTTGTAGCATTGCAGACTACAAAGCGGTAGCTTAGATTTCGAATCACGATATTTGTATGGGTTAGTACACGATGGAGCCGCGCAGTTTTCACGTGGAGGAGGGTAACTGAGTATTCAAACCAAAAAAACATTCAGATATCAGACAGCAAACTTTAGAAAGTTGAATCAACTTAAACATTGCAAGGAGCAATACCTAGAGGGCTTGGAGTCGAAAATACTTGGGAAACCCATATTCCTGGGAAATGTGACTGTTGTCCCTTGAGTACCCATGACCAATCTGATGGTATTTGATGCAAGCATCTCTGCTTGAGCAGCTTTTTCCTGCACATAATAAGGCCAGCAGGTTAGACAAAATGGCCTTACAAATATACTTGCCAAACCAATTATAATTAACAATTTCTTTTCAATTCCAGTGATGCATCTTCCAAGTACCTGTGCCAATTCTTCCTGACGCTTTTTCATTTTCTCTTCCCGCTTCTTCCTGCTGGAATCTTGGCCAAGTATTTTTCTAATAGCCTCAGCCTGCAAAAATTAATTCAAACGTACTTGTTTGCATTGCAGTTCTAAATTCCATATGCATTTCGGTAATACAAAGCTCAAAGAGAAACAAACCTCAGATTCCCTATTAGCCTTTTCAACTTGCATCCTTCGTCTCTGAGCAGCCTCTGCCTTTTTTAGCTGCTGCTCCACTTCTGAAAGTTTCTCCTTTTTCTCTACAATATACAACAATCACTGTCAAAAAGGAGAAAGTTAACCAATAACTTGAACATAGAAGGCCCATGACAAATAAATGCTCACTTCTTGATGGCGCAGGTGGTAAACCATTTGGAAATTCAATTAAGCTCGCACCAGGTGCAGAACAGGCATCTTTGCTTGACTGAAGGGCCCGTTGACGTGTTGTGAGAGTCACTTCCCTCTTACCTTCCAGCAATGCATCAACTGATTCTTTCCTCTGCTTCTTTTTCTTTTTACCTTCAAGCTCACTATCAGACACTGGTTCATCTTCTTCCTCATAGTCTGTATCCTCAGATACCCTATCTAATCTGTGCTTCCTTTTCTCATCTTTGCTAGACATTGAAGTGGCAAAATTCTCTATGTTGGAAACCCTAGAGAGTTTTTTCTGTTTCTTAACTGATTCATCATCATCATCCTTATATGCTGGACTAATCTTTGAAGTTTTAAGTTTCTCCAAGTAGCGGATCTCATCATCCTCATCATCTCCGCCAAATTCCTCATCTCGCACACGTCTCTTAGGGACCCGCTTGCTTTTACGAACAGCACCAGCCTGGTCTCCTTGTTTACCAGGGACATTCTTTCCTGAAGTCTTTCCCATCAAAGAATCCTCCTTCCCAAAACTAAAACCACCTTTGGAGAAATCTTTCCAGGGGACTCCTTGCAAACCACTCCTTTTATCAGGAAGGGAGTGCCCATCATCGGTACTTCCCTGCAATAAAGACGTAATTAATGACAACATTATGTCGGATTCTAAACGTTACTAAAACATATGAATAATTATTATGTTAAGACCAATTACATTAATACATAAGATAATCTTTCATACAAGTAACAAAAGAGTTTGCAAAATTACAACCAAATCATTTAAACCCACATGATCATTTAGAGTATCTGTGACAAATCACCTTAATGAACAAAAGTGATGATCTAGAGCATGATAATTTACAAGGCATGCAGTTTCATCAGGTATAGCCCCTAAACTGAATCCTTCTTTAACGCATTTCAGAGGCTGCTAAAAATACTATGTAGCCACTTAACTGAGAGGAGAAACACCCAAATAAATAACAAAAGAAAAGCCTTTTTTGATATAAAATTGCCATAATCAACCAACTAAAGCCGAATAGAAACAACAGCCAACTACCTGGAGATTGTTCTTCCTTGTAAAAGACTCACTCCCTGGCAACCCATTAGCTGTTGAGTTGGCATGAATTGTGCGCGTAACGCCACCAACCTTCAGCTTAACTTTTTTAACCTTGCTTTCACTAGCATCAATAACAGTTCCCTGCAATGAACTCTGAATCTCACCATTCCCTCCACCATATATATCTAGGTTCCTCGATTCTAATTCTGACCACTCCTTCCCTTTGCTTTTGCTTTTCCAATTAGCAGGGGCAAGTACTCCCTCACTAGAACGCTTATTATTTGAACCAATTCGCCCAGGCTCGTTGTTGTAAAAAGCATTGAATCCTCCATCTTCTTTCTTTCTTTTATGTGTTTTCTCAACTTCCACACTAACAGCAGGAGAAACCCCAGAAACATATTGATTAAGATTGAACTCTTTCCGCTTTGAATTAGCATCAGCACCTGCATTCTCTTCACTAGATACCTTGCTCACATCATCTGAAGGCGGTGTTGATGACAAGGGCGAGTGATCTTGACTTTCAGCAAAAGACTGTGAATCAGGACGAGGCCTACGAGAAGTTTGGCTTCTCTTCTTCCTAACAGCATTGTTCACACCATCAAAATGGTTGCCAGAAAACTCTTCCATGGAGATAAAGTTGTTATCACCTAAATTCACCAGAAGGATGCCTCAGCAAGACCACTAACGAATGAAAAAAAAAAAAAAAAGAGATTTATACTGCAGAGATCCCAAACCACTGCAAAAGCAACTTTAATTTATCACACGCCAAATCAGATTAAACGAGAAATTGGATAAAAAAGGGCTAAAGATTTACAATATAGAACAAAAATTGAGGACTATAAAAAAGCCACTGTAAACCGCTAGAAGCATAATATAGCAAAAGGAATTTCACTAATGCAAACAACCAGGAACTTGAACTTTCATAAGCAAATTGATCAAATTATCCAGATTGAACAAACTGGAAAAGAAATTGAAGACATTTACAAATGCAGTAGAAAGGGGAATTACTCTTAATCCAAACGATAAAAACCAAACAATTTTATAAAATAGATTGATACTGAGGATCAGAGAATAAAATCATCCCACAATTCATTATGAACCAAATCACCATCAAATCAAAAGCAAAGCCATGATGAAAACACCCAAAATCACACGAATCAATCCATTAAACAAAACACATCATCGAGCACTAACCCAATTAAATCCCCTTTTCCTTCAAGCCCATAGATCAAATCAGCAAAGGAAAAAAAAGAACCGCATGACTAATCGATAATTTTACCTTATCGATATGGCCGTACAGAAGAAATCGAGAAACCCCCAAGGGAGAAGGGGGAACAGAAAAAGACAAGCAAAACGCAAAGCAAAAGAGAAAATAGAAAGGTGGGGAGGGTAAAATAGATTACTAAGATTAGGTAAGAATGTAAGAAAATATACGGAGTTTCGTAGAGAAGGGAAAAGGAAAGGGGCGGCAGGAAGGTTAAAAAGATAAAGAAGAAGTTTTAGGGTTAGAGAAGGAAGAGTTATAGTAACAATGATGACGAGATTGAGAAAGCAAGGATAGAGGTAAAGATGAGGAAGGGGACTTATTATCTCCTCGTTCACCATTTTTTTGCTATTCCCACACCAACCCCCGCCCTGTGTTTTTTTTCGTTTGGATGGGTTGGAATTGGAAGTGTGGATTTTAGATTTTTTTTTTTTTTCTCTTTTACGATCGTTGATGACTCGGTCACTTGACGATCCGACTCACCCCCCCTCTCTCTCTCTCTCTCTCGCCCTTTCTTTCTTTTTCCTCTCGTTCTTTCGTTCTTTCTTCGTTTCCTTACCTT
>JBBYHO010000003.1:8367903-8378121 GCA_038382025.1 Adansonia gregorii | reverse complement strand
CAACTTTGGGATAATAGTTTCCCCGGAATATTAGACAGATGCGAACAAAAAATATTATTAAAATATAACACAAACATAATATAAATATATGAATATCATAAAATTTATATAATATAAATTAATAATGTATTAAAATTTATATATATGTAAAATAATTTAAACACAATTATGACGGTATAAAACACAAATTGTCAAGTTTTGATAACGGTGAGAGAACTGCAAAGAAAATTTTGCAATCTGCTGCATACACAGAACAAAAACTTGTTACGAAAATTTGAGTCCAAAAGATGAGGTAAGAAAAAAGAACATCCATGATATCATTCTCAGAAATTGCAGGCACCTTCTCAATTTCTCTATTGGACATGTGAATTAGTAAAAATTACATCTCATATACTTGATTATTCCAAGTACAAATACAGTGTCCATTAGCTTATCAAAACAGACTTAGAAACAAAAGCAACCCACTCCCCCCCCCCCCCAAACAAAAACCAAAGGATAAAAAAGGATAACCAAAAGTTGGAACCAGACTAATTCCAAGTAGTTTGACCAATAGACCTCCCAGCCCCAATGAAATATGAAGCTCAAAAAAGAATGCACCATTAATTCTTCTGAACCATTTTACTGATGGTTTGTTTGGAACAACAGAACATAGAGTGTAGACAACTTATTTGCTTGTTTTTTATTTTAGATGCTTTGTTTCAGAGTCACACTGCGGATCCCTATAGAAGATTTAGGTCGATAATGCTCATCTGTATCCACCTCTTCAATTTCCTGCACAAAATATTGTAAAAACACAGTTCATGTAAATAAAATTACAACTCCTAGGCCATAGGTATAGACAACAGAAATAAACTAAAGTTAGCTTGTTACCTGAACAATGTCCACTCCCTTAACGACCTTCCCAAAGACAATAAGCTTCTCGTTTAGATCTGGGATTGGTGCGGTTGTAATGAAAAGCTCAAATTCTTTATTATCATGTTTTGCCTTAGAAGTTCCAAGCATGAATGCTTCATGCTTCAAGCTGGTTGAACATCAGAGAATTGAAGTTATAAAAATAAGCATGGACTGCCTAACCTTAGAGAGGATGGTAAATCAATGAAGACGAAAATATGAGTTCAATCATTGATGTACTAGCCTCGTATCGAGTTGGCTGTAACGCTTTCCTTTCAAAGTCCAGTCCTCTACAGCTCCCAGCTTATCACTATTGCCAGCCTGAATCACGTAGTGCTTTATCACATGGCGAAAAAGCAATCCATTGAAGTGTCCTCTCTGACTGCAGATCAATCGAATTAATGATAAATGAGGATGACTTCGGAAGAGACAGGTTATTCCCTTGCATGGGTTAAATAAAATTCAGTTGCACACCATGTTCAGCAAGAGAAAGGGAAAATAATTTATTTAAAAGAAAAAAAAAAGAAAAGAAATTCTGGCACTGCACTTCCCAGAAGTGTTTGACTGCCTACCTGTTCAACGATTCAACAAACCATGCATTCCAAACATCCCACCTACACTAACTAATTGCAAATACAAACCTAACTAGATGGAGCTTACATCACTCCATTAAAAGAGTTTGCTAGTTTAAACCAAACTCAGAGCATGACTCTTACAGTGTGTTTGATTCGCTGTAATAGGAATTTTATTACAATCATACTTCGGTGCACTATAATAATGCCGTTGTTGGGTTCATAGAATGACTATTCCGCGGAATGGCCTATTACGGCCTTATTTCGCAAAATCACTGAATAGCTATTTTGTGCCCTCCCCTTCCCCCACTAAATGGCTATTCTGACCTTAGGTGGAATAAGAAATTGCTTTAAGGGATTAGAATCCCATGTTGTTCTATTCCACTGAACCAAACTACTTGATACAGCTATTTCATTTCATTCTTGCTCTATTCCATTCCCATAGAATAACTATCCCATTACAACTTTATTCCATTCTAGCAAACCAAACGTAACGTTAGAGATTAAGACAATTGTGATAAATTTCATGCCTTCTTGATAGGCATGATGCATAATGCTCAACCAACAAAATCAACAACACAATGCCAAAACAGATGGCAATTCTGCAAGATTACAGCCTACAGTTCAGAAATAAAAAGAAATTTGATTTACAGAAAATGATTCAAATCTGTTCTTGAATCTTTCACCAGCAGGATCTGTTCAGCTTTATCTAAATAATTTTTTCCAGTTCGAATATTAACCAGATGGAATTCTATGAAAGTTCGACATAAAGAAAATCCATTCTTTTAAGTAAAATGAACACTATGATTCTAGCATTTACCATAAATCAAGGAATTGATCAACAACCTCAGGAGAACTGTCCTTGTAGAGCTCCACTGTTATAGAGCCTTTTGCAGTATCTAAAACCTAGTCATAAGAAGGGGAAAAACAGAGTTAAGTCAATGGATAAAATTCATTTTAAATAGGATTTCAATGTAAAAGCCTAAAACCTAAGATAGAGTAATAAACGAACATCTCAGCCAAATTTCATTTATTAAGAAAAGCTAACCTGTCAAGATTGTAATTTGTAAGATAAAGTTGAAAAAACTCAAAGGAAAACCTAAACAGGATGCATTTTTTTAGGAGACATGCTATGGAACCATGTTTTCTTAATAGGCGATGCAAAGTATGCATTTTTTTAGGAGACATGCTATGGAACTATGTTTTGATGCAACCAAATGCAAGATAAAAAGAATTTCTTTTGTAATGATCTTCTGATGAATTCATGTACTCAGAGACAGCGTGTGCCTGCATGCTAAAGAAAGAATTACCAGCAGAAAGCTGGATGAATCCATAAAAGATATTTGCATTGGATAACAAAAACACATTCCAATCATCTATGGTCAATTTGTTAAGTTTCCAGGCCAGTACCACAAAAGAATAGACATTATTCATGCAGGCAGAAAATATTTTAGGGAAGAGCTTGGCAAGTACAGAAACCTACAGCATATCCAGGAAGATCAGATTTCATTGACTCCACGAAAGAGTTGTCACCCTACCAAAGACAAGTGACCAAAGTCAAATATCTAGGATATAAAGTTAAGAAACAATAAAAATGAACGGAGAAACTGCCTCATCATGTAAAACCTCATGAATAAGGGATACATGTGCACGCAAGAACAGTGAAAAGTGCCTTCAAACGTCCTAAAAGGATGATAAATTGATACTGGGCACAGAATTGAGGTGCTATTGTTATCGACAAAAAAAAGACTTGAAACAAATATGACACCATGAAAATGATTAAAGTCATTATAGAATGAATAAATATGGTTCTTAAAGAGTGTACCTCAAGAACTGATTGACTGTTCTCTATTTGAATTCTTGACCTAAAGATAAGGAAACTGGGTCAAATTCCACTAAGAAAAATTAAGCATAATTTATTCTCCACAAGCAGTTTCATCTCTAAATGTACTGCTTTGAAATAAGCAAGTCATGCAGTAAAATACACGAATCAACAAAGCAAGCGGATAATGATGTTTAAAAGCATTGCAGCACTAAATCCCAGAGCCAACGGCTGAATTGCAACGAACCTTTGAGCCCAGTGTCTGTAGGTGGCATAAAGAAAAAACACAGTCAAAACAACAATCAAACTAGACAGTATAATTGTTGTAACACTTATTCGAGCTGGCCCTTTCTTCTTTTTGCTTTGTTGTAGCAGAGCTTGTGGTTTGATCCTCGCCATCAACTTCAAACTTCAGTTCCAACAATAAAAGCCTAAACTTTTTAGTAACAAAAACTCGTATCAAATCCAAGAGCCAATAAACTTATGACTACCTATGGAGCAGTAATTTTTTAAGTTTAAAAATTTACGAGAAAGAATTTATAACTAAATTTATTGCTTTACTTGGCGGATTTGGAACAAAAGATATAATAAGATGCGCCCAAGTGTTAAATTTAAATTCCAGGCAACCAAATGTGGACCAAAGCTACAAGAATTTGTCAAAGTTTATAGCATCTAGAATCAAGGCTAAAGTTGAACATCCTAAGATCTAAGAGTTGATAATTGAAACATATGAAAAAAACTTACGAAACCCCCCCTCCAAAAAAAAAAAAGGAAAAGATGATGACTTCTGAATTTTTCATCCGTTTGGAAATAAAAACCCTAGAAAAGAGAAATTTCTGGAAAAAAAAAAGGCAGAAATTGAAGGAAAATAATTATAAAAAAAAAATCAAATTTCAAATCGGTTAACTTCAAATTCAAATCAATGGAGAGAGAGAGAGAGAGAGAGAGAGTACCCGTAATTTAGCGAGAGTCTCGTCGCAAAAAAATAAAAAAGGAAGAAATGGAAGGGAAAAAAGAAAGTTGACAGTTTTTGTTACTTTTCCTGCCTTGGCGTTGATCCCCTTCGTTTGGGCAACCGAGAAAGGTCCAAGCTAAAATGCTTTACGATACTCCCATTTCTTTTCGCATTCCAACTTCTATTTTCTACTCAATTTTAAATTACGACAAAAATAGATAATGGAGAAATTTAGAGCAATTGGGCCGATAACATCTTTTTGCTAATGGGCCTTATATCCACCATTTCTCTTTTAATTACTTTTTTTCATTAATTCATAAGCCCAACGGCTAAACCAGAGTTCTTTTTATTTCCCCCTTTAATTTATTTCTCTATCTTCTCCATCTCTCTCTGCTTTTTTTTTTCCTTTTTCTTTTTATTCAGTAGCTTTTGCTTGTAGATTTTAAACTTAGAAAATAGGATTTCAAACTTACTTAAAGTAAATATAACGCTCTGCTTCTTGCTTTATCATTTATGCCATCCAATTTTTATTTTTTGTTTAAATCATCGAATTTCCTTTTCACCATTACATGTCAAAAATCAAAATCTAGCTTAAACAACACCATTAATTTAACGAGAAAAACTAAGAAATGTTTCCTCCTTGGCATGAGAAAATGTTGTTGGGGGTTGGGGGGAAGCAAAGACGATGAGGGCCGCGGTCGAGCGGGAACAAGACAATGGTCCCGTATGCTCTCCCAAACGGCATTTTCCCTCCGCTTAAGCTTCTTTCCCGCAGTTTAAAAATGGGGGGAAAAAAAGGTTGCATGGTAAATATGTTTTCTTCAAATAATGTTAGCGGACAACCAAAGAGAGGCAAAATTTCATAAGAAACCCACATCTTCTTCCTGTTGTTCCAGGACAATGGTAGCAAGAGCGAGTCTATAAGCTGAAGATCTAAGGTTCCTAACAAGGACATAGATCTCCTTCCTCCTACGATTCACTGGCATCTCCTTCCATTGCTCCTCTCTAAGACAAGCAAGCAAGACAGCCTCACAGAAGGCCTCTGCCGTTGGCTTTTTGCTGTGTATATAAAAAGAAAATCACTGTTACGCAAATCTGGAGAGAATCCAAGGAAATTACTATAGTCGAAACAGGAGAATCTAAGTTTTGCAGTGGTGAAATAGAACAAGCAGGTAAACTAACCTCCCTCGAACAAATCCGCTTGTGACAAAACCAACTGGCCACCGATGATATTCACTAGAAGCAGGCTCATCTGGTACGTGGAGTTCCCACTCACCAGAATATTGTTCTTTAAAGTATGATGCCACAGCAGAATTAGGCATTTCAAGTCCACCTTCAATGCTGCCTGTGCTGCAATATATCCAAAGTCAACCGATTAATTTTGCCAAGAGAAACTAGTTAATCTTCCCAATAAAACAAATTTATCGATTTTATGCAAAGATGTGTCAAGGACAAATCAAAAATCACTCTTGTTAGAATAAATGGGGGTGATAGTTGCACAGCATAAACTTCAATGATCCTTGCATAACACCTTGTCTGTCACATGATTATAGTCATGCATTCTAAATGCTCAAAGCATGCTCGAGTGAACGCATTTCAGGTAGCTATGTCCATTTCCAGACCACACCCCAGGCAATTAGAAGACATACACACATGTAAAAGCACTCACAATCATGCAAGATAACAGATTTCAAATTAAGAATCACTTGGAATATACATGGAATTCTATTAAATGACTACCTGGAGGTCCATATTGATATATCAGTGAGACATGGTCCACATATAACAGCTCCATCTTCAAAAGCACCCTCCTTGTATGCATGAAGATGAACCCTCACAAAACATAACTTATGGCTGTAGCTAATTTGGGTAATCCCATTTTGGCCTTTTTCCATCATGCTTTTGTCCTTCATAACCTTAACAAGACTTGATTTTCTATTTTGCAATTGAGGAAATAAAAGTAAATGTTCACCCTGAATGCCATTCAAGAAGTCAGTCAGCATACTGGATGTCCTTGCTACAATGCCATCAAATGAATTACGACACCTGAATGATGTTACGTCACTTCTTTCACAACTTGAATTACTCAACGAGTATTTCCCAAAAACATTATCTTGACTTGAAATTTGAGCTTCTTTCACCCTCATGGATAGTTTGTCAAAAGCAGTACGGACAACATTCCAAGGTGGTGGAATGGGAATTCTGAAAGGTCTTATAGCAGGAGGACGCTGCTCTTCATTTTTCCTAGAGGTGGTGGCTTCAATTTTATTTAAGAATAAGTATGAATTGCAGTCAGGGAAATCAGAAGGAAAATAAGGCAGTCCAATCTGCAAAAAGGTAAATAAAATTAACATGCAATCGTTGGAAAGCTGTTATTCCAAGACGGGATTCTTAAAACCAAACACTTACTTCACATGCAATCCAGCGTTTTTCTCTCAGCCCAACCGCACAGGCCCCTTTGGAGATAAGAAAAATCCAGAACACCCTAGCCCAACTTATAGGTAGTATAACAGACCATCTGTGATAAAGAATGAGGGAAGAAAAATCATTGAAGATTATAAGACAGATTTCCGGGTCAAGATTTTGCAAAGAAAATATTATGCATCCATGATGGCAAACAAAAATGAGATCATGGGGTTAAGAAAATTGACAAATCCAGCCTGATCTATCAAGGTAAACCTAAAGCAGCATAGAAAAATCATTGTCAAACAGCTTTATCAAGACATTTGTCTCAACTAATAGGACTTAATAATACAAACCTTTGTGTTAAACATCCAAGTTTCAATTCTCATGCCTAAAACTTCAGACAAAATATAGCACAAGTCAGTAAGCTGCGCTTAGTGCACAAACACTAGAACCAGTTGCCTCCATAAAAGGCCTCCTCCTCTCTCTCTCTCTCTCTCTCTCGTTATGCCCACTGCACTTTTGGGCTCAAGATAATTTTTTGTGAAATGCAAGACATATGCAATAGTTAGAAATCTTAGCCACAACTCTCCTCCAAAAAGTTGTTATGCAGTGTAAGAACAAATTCAAACCACTTGCTCTTGTCCTTTGTTAAATTGGTAGGATATAGGGTTCTTAAATGCATGGATAGCGCAGAAACAAATTCTTATGCATCAAAATTTGAAGCAGTCAACTTCTTCCTAGAAATAATTAATATGTTGGGGAAAGGAATAAAGTAGTTACCCAATGGGAGAGCCCTTCTTGTTATTATTTTTTAGAAGCAAAACAGGGCAAGAACGCAAGCACTGCACCTTATTTGAAGTCTTTGGCAGCCCCGATTTTGGATCATCAAGGCGAAAGAAACCCATACGCTGCTGATGTTTTTCCATGCAAAGTTCACTTTCTTCCTCTGGGGGATCTATTGTACAGCTAGCATCCCACAAATTCTTATTTTCAGATAAAATTCCATTTTCTTGAGGTTTTGAACATGAGGTTGAGCCTGTCTCTTCATTCTTAACTAAATTTCCAGTTAAGTTAACATGGTCATTAGCTTCAACTTCTTGCATATCAAGAATAGAATTTGGCTGAGGAAAATCTGTGGTCCGTTTAGCCGGCAATATTCGAGGATCCTTGATGGTAAAAGATAAAATTGCACAAGAATGAATACGTTCCTCATTTTCAAGTGTAAAAGAGCTCTTATTTTGAAAGTCATCACTGTCCTTTGCAACTGAACACTTTTGCAGTTGCCAAGAATTCTCTGCGATGCTGCAACGGCAATCAACTCATTCAGCTCATTTCAAATTCTTATCTTAGTTCAAAATGACCAGAATCTACCCTAAATAACTAACCAAGAGACATGATGAACAGTCTTCTGAAGAAGTTGAAATGCCATGGATCCAATTAATTCCAATTTTGCAAGTTGACCTTCACGCGAAAAACAATTAATGGTGATGCCTCTCTCAATCATCTGGAAAATAATTAGACATGGAACTCAGTATCTAACATAATAACAGCATGAGATATATAAAAGTCTTTCTGTTTAATGTCTGTGAGACCAAATGAACAACTAGCTCGAACTCATGAGCTTCTTGAAATTGTACTATAATTTGAAACATTCTTACAAAGTTCAATGATGGATGATTTACCAGTTTCTGACAAGCACATTTTAGAGCATCATATCCCTCACTAAAAGCTGAGGCATGAATCCAAAGACAAAGTTGGCGAAAGTAAGAATGATAGCTGATTCTACATGGCTCATTAAACTCAACACCATCTAGACAATTATTATTGTCATCTTCTTTACTCTGCGGATTGGGATTCCACATATAAGTCACAGGTGCAATTGGCTGTGAAAAAGGTACTCCAACATGATGAAGCTGGTTAAAAAAAAAAAAAGCAAGTAAATAATTTAGTAGTAGTATTTCTTTAATAATAAGAAAAGGTGCAAGAATAACCTACCATAGCAGTTCCATAAGTAACACCCGAAAGAACAGAATCAGAAACACCTTCAGATTGAACTGACGGAGAAGGAACTAGAACCATCTTTAATATTGCCAGTAAGGAATCCTGGAAATAGATAAAATACTAAAGTAAAAAGTCTGATCCAATTATTACTAAAATCAACTAAAAGAACCATAAAAGGAGTAAATTAGATTCAAAAAGGAAAAGGAAGTGCCTGCCTCTGGACCTTCCAGTTGAACAGCAACATTATAGCTCGCATCATGGAGAAGCACTCCCTGTTTGAACCACCTCAAGACTGCCCTTGATCCCCTTCCTCTATATCATATAAACACGGGAATATCAAATAAGCAATTGTAAAATTTGGGGTTTTCCTATATTATTAAAAGGCTTAAACGATTAACTCGTATACCTGCCCTGCAATCCTAAAGGAAGGTAAAACCCCCATCGTTTCGTCATTGTAAACCGCTTAGCGTGCCAAACGTGCGTTCTCAACCTCTTGGTACCATCCCCTGAAGTAAGGAAACCGCATCCGGGATTCTTTTTAAGCTCCAATCTCCGACGAACACGACGTGGAAGGGGAGATTTATTCTGCTCCGTCTCTGAACCCGAAACATTGCTTCTGTCAACCTTAATTGATCTCTGCCTCTTTCTGTTTCTCCTCTTGGCAGCTTGATTATCGAATGCGGTGGTCCTCCTTCTCTTGTTTCTACGATACCGAAAATCGTTATTGAGTCGCGCTGATATAGTTGAGTGAAGCGACTCGAGCTCGGTGGCTCTGGATTCAGCTAATCTTTGTACATTGATTTTGCGCGGGGTTTGAGACGTTGAAACTTGAGTTTTTTTGCTTCCTTCAGTAGCCATTGGAGGAAATTTAGAAGATATAAATCATGAACCAAAGATCCAGAAAAGAAATCAACACTTCTTTTAACTCTTTCTGGGAACTGCCTGGAAATAACAACGCAGATTTAAATTAAAAAAAAAAACTCTGATTAGGGATTTAGGGTTTTTGCTTTTGTAGTGAGCGTGTAAAACCGCCTTAAAAGAGATGAAGCAAATCATGAAAGTGCCAGACTAGACACTTCCTACTTCCAAGTGCATGGTCGGAATTATATTTTAGTCGGGCTTTGAGGGTTGAGCTTGGGTATCATTAGAAGAGATAGGGCCCATTTTGGGTAAAATGTAAGCCCAAATTTTCTGCTCGGATAGATCTGGGTAGAGCAAATATGGTCATCATATAGATCTGATCCCAGCTTGAGTTCCTACCAATTTGGAAACAGATCTGAGGCTTGGGTTGTTCTTTCTTTTATTTTTTTGGGGCGGCTACAGTGTTATTCTAGTTCGTTCTAAAATCTAAAACCATAAAAACCTTCGTTCCGCAAAACCCAGCAATCTGAAAGAAGCCCAAAAGGCTACCAGATCCATCGTCACTCATCAGGTTCTCTTTTCTCAGATCTCTTTCGTCGGGGTACAAAGCCTTGACAAATCAATTAGAATCTGATACCGTCCAACTGAGAACCTGGAAGAAGAAGAAGAAGATAAAGAGGAAGGGAAGAAGGAGAGAGAGAGAGAGAGAG
>JBBYHO010000003.1:8311436-8346954 GCA_038382025.1 Adansonia gregorii | reverse complement strand
ATATATATATATATATAAGAAGATGAAAAGAATAAGATTCAGTCAATTACTTTTTTAATATATTATTATTATTATTTACATGTATAAAATATATTAATTAATTGTAAAAAACCATATTTATAAATAATAATTAAAAATATATTGAAAATAATGGAGGAAAACTGGACAAAGAATTATAGCATACTCCAAAGCCTGGGTTGGTAATCGAAGATAGCGACTTGGCAGAAGAAAACAAAACAAAAAAAAATTAATAATTAAAACAAAGTTGTAAGAATAATGCATATATTGTCTGTTTTTGAGCTCCCAAACGTATCCAAGAAGGAAAACAACAGTAAAATTCTCAAATCACCATGACAACACGTAAAAAGGATTAATTTAAAAGAAAAAACCAAAACAACTAATCATAGATGTTCAAGCGTGTATCGTAGAAATAAAAATATTAAAAAAATAATTAAAATTATATAAATATTTTAAAATTTAAATAATATAAATTATCAAATATTAAAATTTATATAAATATAAAATAATTTAAATAATTATAAAATAATAAAATATAATATTATAAAATAAGAATATTTCAATGCCCAATGTTTCCAAAACAGTATTTTTTTTTGTGCAAGTCCAAAAAAGGAAAATAAATAAATAAATAAATAAATTATATGGCAAACCTCTTTAACATGTTTTCGAAATATTAAAAGTTTAATAGTAGATGCATGAATCCTTATTTAGAATTGGGATCGAATCTCACCTTTTTTAAAAAAAATAAAATAAATAAGGAAAATGGAATTTTAATTAATCATAAAAAAAATGAAAGTTAGATATTTTATTATAGTGTAAAATGTAATTAGCATTATTTGAAATTGAATCCAAGTTATTCATAGTCTTCTAAATCAATTTTTTATCTTTACAAAATTAGATTGTACCCTTATTAAAGAATGATTCCTTATGATTATTCCTTTATTTTTTATTTAATTGTTATTAGTATTATCTTTTGGGCATATTCTTCATCTCCTAGAATGTGTCTTAGTATGCAATCCATCTTGTTATTCCAGGTATAATTTGCAATTCACACATATATGATTTCTTTCGAGTTTACAATCCCATAACAATTAGGTATAAAAAGGGTTGGTAAATGCTCACCTAGAACAAATATTATAATACTTTTGACATTCTCTCATGAGTTCTTTTACCTCGCAAAAGAACTTTTAAAACCTAAATTGATTTTGACATTGAAACACATCCAAAGCTCAAACTGCGAGACCCGTCTGACTGTTTTTGAACTTATCAAATTCAGTTCCTTTGCTCCAATGAGTTACTAAATTTGCTAACTTCACCTCTTATGAGGCCTCAACGCATCGCAAAACATTAAGCCTATGAAGTTTACTATTTTAGTAGTCTATTATGATCATCTACAATTTTTTTTAAGAAAAAAATATATTCAAATTTTCTATTTTAAGCTTAAAAATATAATCGAATCCGCTACTTTAAGCTTAAAAATTAGCTTTGTGTTATTATTCATATGAAATTACGAGGTTTTTGTTATTTTATAGATATAATTTACTTTTGTTATTAACATCAATTATAGTATTGTTATTACTATTATATCAAGAGAAATAAATAATAAAATTAAAAGAAAAAAACAAAGAGGAAAAATGCCAAAACAAGGCTTTGAAAATAGCATGAACGGTCCAATTAAAATAATGATCCCAAATCTTGTAACGTGATAACGTGATTGGAGAGGAGAAGAAGGCATGGAACATAACCCCTTTTTTTTTTTCTTTTTTGGGGCCAAAAATCCAAACTCACGGCACAATAAAGGGCACGTGCTGCCTGATGTCATCATCATCACAATGAGAATCATACCCGTTAGATCAACCACGTGGATGTTGGCGGTGCCCTCCACCCAAAACAAAAGAGGCGGGTGGGAAGGGGTCCCATAAAAGCAAACTCCGTACCCAAAGAACACGTGTGCGATTGAGAAAGGTGGCCGAAAAAGGCTCTCCAACGGTTGCACGCTATCGGTGACCGCGCCTCAATGGGGACAGCCATCATCCGGGCCGCGTATAATGACCTCCTTTCGTTTAATTTTTCACTTAATAAAACCCCCATAATAAAAAAAGGGAACAACTAAACATTGATTTCCTCGGCTTTTAATCGTTGGTTTCGATTTTACATGACAAATATTATTTATACCATAAATTCTTGTCTCTTCGTTTTATGACCCCCCCCCCAAAAAAAAGAATGGAACCAGAATTATTTACATGATTAATTATGTGGATATTTGTTCCTTGTTGGATAGGGACTTTTTTGAAGAAAAATTTAAAATTAAGTTGACTGTAATATGGTATTGTCTTGGAATATTGTATTAAATGACTAGAAAGTGGATAAGGGTGTTGTTTGAGTCACTAAACGTAGAATTTCATGTAATAATAAGTTAATTCTCTATTTAGATAGTCGGTAAAAGTTTTCTCAACTCATTATTTATGTAGTTTTCTAATCAAATTCTTGAAGATTTAACGAAACAAAGATGGTATTCAAGCATAAATCATAGATGCGGTTACTTGTACAAATCTCATTCGCCTAGCTAAAGACCTCTTGTACCTCTCACGAGATAGTAGGTGGGAGTAGTTGATAAGGAATCAACTGAAGAACAAAGAAAAATTAACTCATTATTTGGGGTTTCCTATTGCATAAAAAAGTTCCTTTATCTTTTAATCAACTCAATATTACATAGTATATGTATATAGGTCCATGAAATATTCATTTGCAATTAATTTATGAGATTTAAATGTATTGGTGAAATACTTTTTCGGTGTGTTTTCTTTTTCATTTCATTATAAGAAAAAAAATCTTAATTTTTGCTTGAATTTGGATTATTTATCTTATGAAAATATTGGATAAATAAGTTTATATGATCTAATAATCCTTTGTCTACGTTTCAATAAATTTAAAATATATAAGTTTATATGATCACTTAATTTCAATTTCTATTTGATTTTAATCAGAATAAGAAAGTACATATGTTTATGAAAAGAAAAAGAGTTTCATCTCGTGCTTATCCTTCTAACAACGGTGCAATTGATGTTTAATTTCAAAGGAATAAATACATGTGAGGATGAAAAAGAAAATGTAACGATTGGTTGGGGAGGGGATTGGTAATTAATTAAGGGTCTAATTATTATAAGACCTGAGAATTACTACAAAAAGGAAAAAGGGAAATGATTCATGAAAAGAAGCGGCAAAATTAAGTACTTTGTCTTAGCCAAAAGAGTTAGGAACCTAATTATTGAAGCATGCAAAGGCAAAAGTCTAAGCTTACACGCATCATTTTTCAGCCTGCAGCCCGTAATATAATTCATTTCAATTTCATCCCTTTGCATTTGCAATACTATTGTGATTCAATTCATGCATGCTTTTGCTACACCACCGCACGTGCTTTAACTTTTTCTCATATATTTCTTTCGGCCCCCCATAATCTAAGCCCTAAAGGCAAAAGAAACGCAATTTCGATCTTCTTCTTCTTCTTCTTCTCTCTTTTTTGCCATTTTGCAAGCATTTTGGCTATGAAGGAGGGTACTTTTTTCCGTCCATTAACAATGCAATTAACTAATAATAGAACGTAGTCCCTACATTATCTTTATACATGTATATATATAATATATATAATATAAAACGAATATTCTCCTCTTTAATTATTTAATTAATTATCTAAACATTACATTAATACATACGTTATCTTATCTACTTAAAAGAAATTCACCAATCATACACGTTCCCCCTTTAATATATATAATAATAACAACAATAATTATATAGCCTAAAAGATTACAAACTCCACATCATCCCTTTTATTCAAAGAAATGGAAAAAAAAAAGATTCTTTTTTTTTTAATTTTAAAGATGCCTTAAGGGATCTTTAATTATATGTTGTAATAAAAAATTTCAATATAACTTAATACATATGCAATAGTACAACTCAATTATTGAATCGTACACATAAATAAATTTTGGAATTTCTGAAACCTAATTTCTTTTAATTTTTTTGCTGGTTAAATTGCTGTTTGATTCACATGCACAATACGAATAGCTAACAGCCTACGGCATTGTCAGCAATGGAGCGAGTTTAATTTGATTTAAATTTATTTATTTATTTATTTACACACCCAAAACAAAGCCAAGGGCTTTACGCCGTAAGAGTTTCACATGGAGGGGAACTCGGTTCACACTGTGAAACCAGTTAAAAGCCGGTCAAAAATCTACGTATGAAAGCTTCCACCACACCGTCCGAATTCCGACCAACGAGAGGGGCGCTCACGCATTGAATGACAACCGACACTGTTCAATATTCGTACAAATATTTGACTTACAATGGCCAGTCGACTCCTTTATTAATGCGCTCTCCCTCACTCTCTATCTCTATTTCCCTGTTATCCAAAAATCCCACTTTCTTCTATCCTAAAACTCCCTCATATTCTCTCACCTCAGAACAAAACCTACTCTATACTACTCTTTCTTTCTTTCTCTCACTAAACAAAGCTTTCTTTTTTTTCTCTGGTGAGTGCAACTTTTTTATGAAGTTTTTTGATTGATACAGATGGAGAGAAAAGAGGGTGTAAAGATGGAATATGTGTTGGGAAACTCAGCGCTTTCTGACTACATGGCCAGTCATTTCCCATTACAAAGTATATTTGATTTGAGTGGTAATGAAGGGGAGAAGATCCACCCATTAGGGTTTATGGAGTTGCTGGGTGTTCAAGACTTGATCAGTCCTCCTTTATCGGATACGATAGCAGCACCACAGCAGGTTCCATCCCTAATTGCAACCCAATCTCCCAATCTTCCTTCCACGAAGATCGAGTCTCCTCCCGAGGTTTTTAATCAACCTGCTACTCCTAACTCTTCCTCGATTTCATCTGCATCAAGTGAGGCTGTTAATGATGAACCTATTAAAGTAGATGACCAAGAAGAAGAAGAAGAAGACATGCAAAAAACCAAGAAACAGTGAGTTCAATTCTCTCTCTTTTTAACCCTTTTCTGACTATTTTTTAAGAAGAGAGTGAAATCCGTGGGAGAAATGACTAATAAGCCAAAGATGGTTCTTTTATGTCTATGTTTGAATCTATGTATCTGTTTACTGTTAGACAGAAGCCCCATTTGGAAACTAGTCTGGAAAAGAAATGAGGGGTTTTTTTTTTTTTTTTTTCCTTCCATCAAAGTGATTTGAAGCTGATGAAGATTTTTTGGCCATTTATTTCTTGGCTTTTGGCGTTCGTGATGGTGGGTCTAGGTTGAAACCCAAGAAGACAAACCAGAAGAGACAGAGAGAGCCGAGATTCGCGTTTATGACAAAGAGCGAGGTTGATCATTTGGAAGATGGTTACAGATGGAGAAAGTACGGCCAAAAAGCTGTTAAAAACAGCCCCTTTCCTAGGTACTAACTTCAATGTTTTCAAACTTTAACCCATTTTTAGTTCCCATCATTTCTGTATGCTATCCTTTTCACCAATTTAGATAAAATCTTAGAGACTACAAACTTGATGGGTTAATTTTTGCACCATTTTAATTTTTCCTAGGAGTTATTATCGTTGCACCACCACTTCATGTAATGTGAAGAAAAGAGTTGAGAGATCTTTCAGTGATCCAAGCATTGTGGTAACCACTTACGAAGGCCAACATACTCATCCCAGTCCAGTCATGCCTCGTCCAAGTTTTGGTGGTTCTCATCTGAGTTCGGCCATCTCCCCCGCCGCGGCAACATTTGGCATGCCAATGCTAAGGACTCCATCTCATTATCAGCAGCATCTTCAACAGCCATTTACCAATAGCTTGTCTCCTTTGAACTTTGGCCATATTGGTTCCATTAACGCCAGGTTTCTTCAAGAGAGGCGTTTTTGCACCCCAGAGCCGTCTTTGCTTGAAGACCATGGCCTTCTTCAGGACGTTATACCATCCCATATGCTGAAAGAAGAGTAGATTACAGCACCCGTTACTTTAATATGTAATTCTCTCACTGACTTGGGGTGGAGGTATAGAGAAATGATCAGTTCACTGGTATGTAATTTTCTTTCTGATAGGTGCAGATTTTTCTTGTAGAAGGAACCCGTTGTCCCTTTATACAAACCTTGATGAGTATTACTGTAACTTGGTTTTGGTTTTTCATCCAATGCAAGAAATTGTTTCTTAATTGGAGCTGGTTTTTTTATTTTTTTGTTTTTCATTTTTGCCTCATTTGGTGGCTCTGGATATTTATATGCACCATAGAAATTTCGTTCTTTCTTCTTTAATTCATCTGACACCTCTTGTTTGCCCTATACCTTTGTTTTTGTTGTTAAATGAAAGTGCATTGATTCCCATTTGAAAGTATTGCATTCGAGATGTTGAAGGGTAGGGTTCTTCAGAGAACAATTAAATGTGGATGCTAGAAAGCTTTCTATTTGTCTGGGAATCAACGAAATCCAAATTTTTTCGTAGCCCTGCAAAATGTTAGAATTTGGTGAGAAAGAAAATTAATATGATGTAGCTAAATATGCTTGGCTTTGGGGACATATGGAACAATAACTCGACTAGACCGACCTCTTTTTCGCCTGACTTGCATAAATAACTCCCCTTTTCTTGCGTCTAAGAATATCTAATAGATTTGGTTCATTGAATGATGGGGTGGGGATTCATTGTATTTTATTATTAGAAGGAGATTGAAGTCATTTACATAGTCATGCACTATATATGGAGCATGATTCTTTTATTCTTACATCATGGGTCTGAATTCCAAATCGCTATCCACAGTTTCTTCGTAGTTGAATATGTCTGCTGGCCATGTGAATTGGTCACTATTAGAGAATATGTTGTTGCCAGTGCCAGGTTGATCATTGGGGAAAAAAATTGGTGATCCATGAATGCAAAAGGGAAAATCAGCTCCTTGCCTTAGTGCCTTTAATGCGTAGCATAAAGAATAACCTTAAGCCTGATAGTCAAGATAATCCATTAAGCGATTCCTAGGGCCTACCACCGCCCGCCCAGGATTGTTACTTTATAACATAACACTGTAATAATGACCATTTTTTTTATCCTAGTTAAGAAAATTTATCGCAGCAGCAACAAAAGCAGCATTGGAGTGAGTATATATCGGGTTCTGAAAGCAACTTTGGGTGCTGGAAGCACGGTTAACCTAGGCCTTTCGGCTATCTAAGATAAAATAAAAAGTATACTTAGCCTATGGCTGCAATTAATTTATAGGTTACCAAAGAGTGAAAACATGACCTCGGCCTAATGTTCGGCCTAATAATTACCCTTTAGGAAATTCTTATAAGAACCTAAAGATCAGCGAGGAATCTTAGCCTAAAAGCAGGTTCATTTCCACGTGGTTCCGAGAAGACGGTCACATCGAAAAAACACTCAACGCAATGGGAATGGGATTAAGGGGTAAAAACATTAAGAAGCGCCTTGCTATGCATAGATGTAAATATCCATTTTCATTCTGTAAAATGAACATTCGAAGTTTGAAACAAAAGAATTTCGAGCAACACATCTACCATTCAATTTCGAATTGTAAACTAGTGTACATTAGTTAACAAAAACAAATGGTAGTCGCTAATTCACTAGCAGGATCGTAATTACACGAGCATCCTTCCTTCAAGTTATCCTACTACCAACATTTAACTACTTGAAACCAAGAAAGAAGAGATAAAAAAGGAAGGAGATTAAAAATAAATAGTAACTATTACATGTAAGAAACAAAACATATGTAGCATAATAACAACTAGATGATGTCTCGGAAAGAATCATTTAGAAAGCAAAGCCAGCAGCATCCTTCCACCTGAGTCTAATACATGCTTTACAAAGCAGCAAGTGAAGTTCTTAATTAAATTATCCCACTTTGGGTGTTATTTTTTAGAGTGAACAAATGCAAATAAAACAAAAACAATGAAAAATGCAAGACAAACATAATCTTTGGAGAAGCCTTACGGTCCTGTAAAACTCTCTGTTCTACCAAAATTCGTCAAAATGGAGCTACTCAAACAACAATTTGAGAGAGAGAGAGAGAGAGAAGACTGAGGTGGTTGAGGAGAGTGAGTGTACTAAAGTTTACAAATGTGCATGATCTACATGTGTATCTTCCTATCATCATACATAGAAACTTGCTTATAGAATCAATTAGCATAAGAGGCTAGAGAAAATGGCCAACCAATGACCCATGTAAAATGCAAATTCAATCAGAATGAGTAATTAAAATCCGGCACCTGATACAGTTAAAGAAAACTTGGATCAACAACTGGAGTTGTTTCTGACTTAATTTGCAAATGGTCCAGTCCCCGGAAAATCAGAATTTACTGAATTTACGCAAGTCATACCTTCATCTACAAATGCCATAATAAGACAACAGGGTACGACTTGGAGCATCCATAGATGCCAAACACATGAACCAGATACTTCCGAGTTAATTAAAACATCCGTCTAAGGTACTCATCAGTTACTTTTACCAGGTCGCTGAACTAAAAAATAAAAACCACGCAATGCAAAAAATGAAATATTAAAAATATGTTTAAAGAAAACAAAAGAACAAATTCTGATCAATGCAGACAAAGGTCGTTGAAGTTTTAAAATTCTGATGCATGAGACAGCTCTGAACCAGCAGTTGATTTTGAGAAACTCTTTATGTAGAAGGAAAAGTTGAGTGAGGATGAAGCTGCTGGCCAGAATTTTACAGCTTTTGCTGCTTCTGCAACAGTTTCTCAAGCAACATGAATTCCTCCGGCTTAATTGCAATAGAATTTTATATAGATCGCTCAAATCATTAGGAAAGAAAATCTACAGATTTAAAAAATGCAACAACAATATATAAGTCAAGAAATTTACTCTGCTTTCACAAATGACACGATTATAGTAATACTTCTCTCCATCTGGGCAAGCGTGTTCGCTACAGCCACACTCAAGTGGGGCAACTGTCTCAAGACTTTGAGATATTGTTAGTGCAACTGAAGCAGCAGCAACTGCATGGCTAATTCCAGTCTGTGGGGACTGGAGAAATATGTTACATTGGAGTCAAATAATCAATTAACTCCACAGCACCATAAGAGAGAGAGAGAGAGAGAGAGAGAGAGAGAGAGAGAGAACTTTCCTGTGTATCAGAGGAAACGAGAACTCATACCTCTAGCTTGGGTACATTTAATTCTGCTGGGCTAAAATTGGAGATGATGGGGGTTCAGAGGTACTTGTTTCTGCTCAGAGACAGCTTTGTCAGATGATTAAGAACATTCCCATGGAGTTTGTGTTTGCTCTAATGGCAAGGAAGTTGGCTGTGTTTGTGCTTGCTGTTCTGAAGGATATGATTGATAAATAACGTGATATGCAGCAACTCCAGGATTCACCCAATGAGAAAAAACCTGGAGTCGTGAATTTGTAAAACTGTGTTGCACAGGATACGATGCATTGGGTGGTATAAATCCTCCCCTTGGGTCACTATGATTAGGCACAAACCAGGAACAAGTTAACCACTCCATCCAATTTATTGAACACGAATAAAATGTTAAAAAGGTAATGGACAAATTAAGGGGAAGGGATTTACCTTACAGCCAGCTCTAAGGATGGAAGCCAGAAGTTATGCTATTAAATAGACAATTGCCCCCTGGAAAGTGAGCAAGTTAGAGCAACATATTAAGGTAGATGAATTAGTTAGTTGTATTAAAACATGCTGCAGCAAGGCCAATAAGACAATAGATCATGTATCCATAATTCCATTAACAAAACTCAGCATCTGCTTTTGGTCCTTTCAACTTATAAATACACACCAAAAACTTCAAAATCTTTCTGGGCTTCAAGTACACCAACCTCCAATCAGAATTCCGAAAGTTATTGGGCAAATTATAAATGCATTTTGATGTATTTATTTCAACTGAATATAGTAGAATCAACCGTGTCTAATATTTTGCTTCGTAGCAGGTTGATGCAACCTCCAACTAGAAAGCCTGACATGAAGTTTCATAAACAAACCTTAAAGTATGTAAATTGTACAGCTTGAGATCTTAAATGGCCAGTCTCTGGCATGACTAAAAATGTAATTCATTCATAATCTGTTGGCAACGCACGAAGCATCAATTAACAATTCTCCCTATTATGAAAAAAAAAAAAGTACCCAGGAAGAAACCTTGGTTCTCTGCATTTGCAAATCGAACAATCAATGGCCAGAACTGTCGTTTCGTTCACAGCTCGGTTGCTGGTGGTCAGGGGAAGCGCTCAAAGTGTTGGTGCTGGTCAGGTTGGTGTTAGAATGGCTGATGGTTACGGTGGTTGTGGTGGTTGTCGGGGGGGGGGGGGGAATTAGGTCTGTGCGATCAGCAGGAGACCAAGCAATTGAATTGAACAAATGGTGATCATTGAACCCTTTTCCACGGTCCCTGCGTCGACAAACGATTGGTCCAAAACCTTAAAAGGAAAAAACATGGAGGATTGAATACAAGGACAGCCAAGTGAAAATTGGGCGCCTGAGCTGAGATTATTATTACTATTTTTTTGGCTAAGATTACTGGTAGAGGGAAAAAAAAGGTGGGAATATCAGTTCCAAGCGTACCAGACAAGAAAAAACACCGGGGAAAGTTGGAACAAAGGGTAGGGCTGGGCAGGCAGACGGAGTATTTGTTATGTGGGCCTGTTGAGTCCAAAATAGAAGAATGACGTTATTGCTATTCGAAGGAACCCCTTTGTTTCGATGGATAGTCCATTAATATTTGCCGATGGGCCGTAGAAAGTAGAAATAGAAATAATGCCTCCCTTTATCTTTTATTCTTCTTGGCTTTAAATTGAGTAGTGTTTCACGCCTGCAATTGTATGATGGAGCTCTTATTAGTTCACAGGCATGTATGCTAGCTGATTTTTGAGTTGGTTGGATAAAATCAGGTGATTTGCTTGAGTTGGTAATCTGCTGCTGGAAACTTCGTTTGGCTTTCATTTTTAAGGTTTGTTTATGACTTTTAAGTTTGGTCAGTGCACGCCTGCACGAGTTCAACCATGTGTTTGATGGGTAGAATATCTGGCTTACTTTCTTTCCTTAGTGCACACGCCTGCACGAGTTCAAGCATGTGTTTGATGAGTAGAACATCTGGCGTACTTTCTTTCTTTGTCTACGAATAAATTGTTATAAGCTTGCTCAAAAGTTTGATTATTCATTTAAATTTAAAAGTATTTTTGATATTTAAAAAAATTTATATAAAAATATTATATTTAAAAAAAATTAAATTCAATTAAAAAATAAAGTGGGCTTTAGCTTTAACTTTTAAAGCTCGAACTTAATCTAGCTCGACCCGTTTTACTGTTACATTATATATGTTTATTTTATATTTTATGTATTATGTCATTTTTGTAACATAAATAATACATGCATATAATATTATGGTATAAATTTTAAAATGAAGTTAAATTATTTATAAATAAAATAATATTATTAAATTAATAAAGATAAGATTTTAAAAAAATTATTATCTAAAAAATAAATTAAAAAAATATAATATGAGTGAACGTAAACAGGATGGACTGTTTATTTACAAATATAAGCGGATTTGGACAAAATTCTATACCTATATTTTGAGCTAGACCGAGCATGAGCAAAACAGGTTGGACTGTTTATTTACAAGTATAAACGGGTTTGGGTAAAATTCTATATCTATATTTTGAGTTAGATCGAGTATGAGCAAACATATTTAATATTAATATTATATTTTAATCTGATTCAAATCTAATCTAACTTGACTTATGAATAAATCTAGATTGATATTAATATTTTAATATTAACATCACGCTTCAACCTAACTTAAATCTGATCTAACTTAACTAATGAATAGATCCAGATTGATATCAATATTTATTTGGTGTTGAATGCGAATAGTTATTTGAGAGTTCTAAAAGATCAAGGTTATGATCACCTGCCCATGTTCGAATTTCGGGGGCTTGGATGCTCAGAGTTCGAGATCATTAACAACGTCACGAATGGAATTTATGTTCATCCATAAATTGGAGGAAGAACTTCCCAATTCCCAATTCAATTCTAGCGGAGTGCATGAACCTGTAAAAATATATACATACATACCTATGTAAATATATATGCATCAGTGATTACTTCAACTCTGTCTGAAGTTCCAGATTCAGTCAACTTCGATAATACTTTTTCCTTCTAAAAGATGCCAACTTGAGTCTATGTTAGCCTGATTACAATTGAAACCACTGTCACGACTGGGGAATCAGATGCGGGTTGCCTCATACGAAACTTGCTGTCTAACAGGGATAATGTCAGGAAAGTGACCGGCTTGGACGTTGAACGGACGATTGTTGAAGATCCAGACCTGACCGAGATTGGAAAATCCAAAATGAAAAGCCGATTGCCAATTTTGCAACTTTGTGATGGCGATACTTGTCTTATAATTGAGCTTCCATTTCTCGGTTCTGTACTCAAATCTCTCCTCAATTTTCTTCAACTACCAGATTTCACATTGTGGGCATTGGGATCAAAGAAAGTGTTGCCAAGTTAGAGAAATGGGTTCGGATGCAAGAACACATGGGAGTTGGGACAACTGGTCGCCAGTGTTATCCAAATGCCTCACTTAGCTGGTTGTGGGTTGGGCTTTCTGGCTTTTATGGTTGATAACCTTGACAAACCAACTAGCGTTGTTTTTAGTGATTGGCGTAATAATCGTCTTAACAATAAACAGATGAAATCACTGCAGCAAATGCTTTTGCCAACTTCAAGATATTGAACAAGTTAGTAACTGGTTAGAGCTCAGGGTCATTTCAATATTTTGAGCTCAGTTGGAATTGGGGGGGGGGGGGGGTGTTCTTTCGTTCGGTAGTTTCTGCAATGGCGGCTGTTACTTGTTTATGTATACTCAAATCTTCTTTTTAACTAACGAATATTAATGCTTTTATCAAAACGAACATGAAAAATGGGTTCTTTTATCCAATTGAAACGTATGGTATTTACTTGGACCTTGTCCCATTGAAACAATTAAACCATAAAATCTTGAATTTACAGTATAATTCAATAGTTTAGGTAATAAATTTACTATTTAATAAATTTAAAATTTAAATTATAATATTTTTAAAATTTTTAATATCTTCAAATTATTGTCTCTTTTGTAATGAAAAAAAATAAAAACTGACTCTGGCTTGGAGACCGTCGTTCGAACCTTTGTGTATTGATACGCTGATTTGAAGTTGGGTGTAATAGCAAGTACCAAAGCGAGCTCGTATTTGTTGCGTTGTGGATAAGATGATAGGCTAAGGTCTACGGGCCGCCAAAGGAATTAAAGCTATTTTACTCACATTAATTGATTTTTCATGTGTGATTAAATAAACCTGAAAATTCTAATTAACTATTGAAAATTTGATGGAATCTTTTTTTATTTTTCTTTCTTGGTTTAGTCAAACAAAATCATAGGATTCCCAATTATTAAGTCCTAATAACCCATCATTTGTTCTAATCTATTCCACTAAATTAAAACCCTTTCATTATTCTTGTCCACAAAATATTAGAATATTCACCTTAGAGTGACACGTTCGTATCGTTATAATTAACTCACGAACTATATTTAATATAAATACGTAAATATAATATAATTATATAAATATAATATATTTTAAATTAAAAATATGATATAAATATATATTTTTTAAAATTATATAATATAAATTATAATTATATTAAAATTAATATAAATATAAAAAAATTTAAATATAATTCTAATAAAATTAAATATATCTGACACTTCCGACATATACTTTTTTCTTCTACCCCCCAAAAAAAGTGTTACTGTGTTTTTAATTTTGGTGGTTTACTGTATTTATAAAAATTAAAAACCATAGGCTTTTAAATTTCCCGTCAAGTTTTAAACTTTTAATACAAAGAAATACTAAATCCGCTCGTGTTTTTATTGTTGTTGGTGGTGTTTTCCTTTTGGTTTTTTTTTTTTGTTTCTAATAAGATGAAGGAAACTTTTTTTAAAGGAATAAATTAATTAATATGGGTGCGCGATGCGCTGGGATGGTCCAGCTCCGGATTAAAGATTAAAGTGGGACGAAATAATCCAAGATTTCTCACTTTTATGGTTGCTGTAGACATCGAATTAAACTCATTCGTTTTACTTGTGGTACATTCCATTTTTCCCTCTGGTTTTTCTATAGCTATGTCTCTAGGTTTCCTTGAATTGAAGTTTTATTATTGTTATTATTTACTTTGTAGTTTTCCCCTTTCTTCTGGGTTTTTATCTCAAAGGTTATCTGCAGTTTTTCTTTTTGAGTAAAAATTTTCTAGGTTTATTTCTATTATTTCTGCCTCTTTATATATATATATATATGTATATGGAGTTGCATTTTAAGTTATAAAGCAGAGGGTGGAAGCTGATTATTATCCCCCATCTAGTTGCCAATTAAAAGAAAAAAAAATCGCTTATTTAAGTAATTTTGTCTTTTGGTCTTTTACATCAGGTATTGGGATGATGAAATATTTGCCATTCAACTCTTAAATTTGCCTTCTATTTTGTCCTCCAAGTTAACATTTCTGTTGACCGTTTGTTTTTCTATATTTTCTAAAACTAAAATGTGATGTTTCATTAACAAATGCAGGATTGATTGATTGCTTTTTTGCTCAAAGTTGAGGCTGTGCTTTGATAAAAAGTTTCAAGCTTTTGCTGGACTGTGTGGTTGATAGTTGTGTTTTTATTTGACGTGAAAGATTAATTCATGTAGACAAGGACTGAAGTTTAGTTTAGCGGTAGTCGGGAAGATAAGTACCTTAGGGTTAGATAGGAATTAAAGGGTTTTCTTTGAATGGATCACCTGTTTTCAAGAGAAAGAGATATTGAAGTAGATCTTGAAAGTGGTGGAACAACCAGTGAAGATGAAAGAACCAAAGGTCATGGTTCATCAAATTTACAAACAAAGAGAACTTTCAGTAGAGTTTGGAGTGATCTTTTGAGTTTTGATAGAGCAGGCTGCAAGGGTAAATGTGGCATAAACTCTTGCAGTAGTTCCTCGAGTTTTGGCGCAGTTGAGGGTGAGAATATGGAATTTTTGATAGGCAAGAATTCAGAAGGAGAAGAGTTTTATGAACTCATGGGGCTTGTGGAGAATAAATTCGCAGGGGATAAGTGTAGGAAGACAAACTCTATGAAGCCTCCCAAGCCACCCCGGCCACCAAAAGGTCCATTGTTGGATGCTGCAGACCAGAAGTTGGTGAGGGAGATTGCTGAACTTGCCATGAGAAAACGTGCCAGGATGAAACGAATTAAAGCGATGAAGAAGATGAAGGCAGCAAAGGCATCATCATCAAGCAGCAGCCTTTCTGCAATGATCATCACAGTTCTCTTTTGCCTTGTCATACTCTTTCAAGGTATTTGATGTTTTTAAGTTTCCAGTAAAGAACCCAAAATACAAATTATTTCCTTCGTAACATGAATAAATCTTTGGCTTCTATTTAATAACTGTCATTAAAATCTGCTATCTACTAGTTTAAGCTTTCATGGACTGCCAGGTATGATTAAGGTCTGTGTCTGAAGGTGAAGCATGTTAATTTGGCAAATTACAAACTTCATCAATTTCTTGTGTTTCAAATTTTAATATTCTATTATTTCTAAATTTCGCAGATAACTTTGTTGGAGAGGCATGGTTTTCAACTCTTAGAGAAAGATTAGCTTGCTGAATAAAACTTAATTTGTATAATTACATATATTTTAAAGCTTAAACTTTGTTCAGGAGCTTCTCTGTTTCATCCATGTCTATTCTAAGGGCATGATGCTTGTTGGTTGTAGCAGTGATTGTACCTTGACATGCTACTATAGATACGGTGAAACAATTCAACTCCAAAATTTCCAAACTATTGTAAAATCATCTGTAAGAGAAAGCTTTCATTTAAATGAATTTGAACATTTCAAATTCTAACTTATGTGGGACAAACGTTCAATATGAAAAAAAAAAAAAAAAAAAGCAAAATGGAAAAGAGCTGCATCAGTTCTCTATTAAATTTTTTGTCCAGAATGAAAAGCCTTACTATGCTGAGAAAATGCCGTGAACAGATGATTTGGAATGCTATTTGAAGTTATTTTCTGCAGACATGAAAGTTTCTTTTCAATTTAGAGAATTCTTGAGCAGTGAACTGGGGTATTAATACTTTCCCAGGTATACCGTGGAGAAGAACATGTGGGTTGACTCAATCGAGGTTGTCTAAATCTATTTATTGTCCTTGCTTAATTTTGAGAGATATTTATCAGCTAATAAAAGATCATAATAGGATTTTTAGTGCTGGAATTCTTTTGGTCCATGCTGCATCATTTTGTGTCAACTGGCAGTCACCAAGTCTTTAAGCCATAATCATGAAGCCTGAAAATTTGATTCCTAGACAGAGTATATTCACAAATAACTCCTCTAGCTCTTGTCATGAATTTTTAATGATGGTACAAAAGAGAGGATGCTTCTGCTCAATTCTTTGCCTGAAGGTTGTTTGCTTCTTGCTCCTATGTTTTTGTTTCTTCAAATGGAATGGGATAAGCATCTTATGTACGTTAACCATTAGAAGTGCTCTAGTTATCCATTTATATACCAGCCCCTTCTTTGTCGTAATATTTGCGGTTCACATTCCAAAATTTTTGCTATGTGAAGGAATTTCTGATATCTGTCAAACATTGCTTGCAGGTGTATGTTATAGACGTGGTGCAATTGTGATGTTAGAGGGGTCTCCTGCACCAGCAGTTGGCTCAAGTGAAGGCTTGATTTCGGTTCAAATTTACAAAACCTTTCCTACAACTGATACTGAAAACCATGACCATAATCCTCCTAGGTACATATACCTCTCTCATTCTCTCTTGTCATTCCCTGTTTTTTTTTTTGGACATAGATTTCATTCCCAGCATGAGCTAAAAAGATACCCATCTTTGTGCATGGTAACCATAAAATACAAGGAATGGATTTTCTGAATGTACATGTTAATGATTCAGCTTGGCAGAACAGCAGGTTTCTGGTTCAGTTCTTGGGGAAGAAACAAGGAAAGTTGCCAGATGATGAGGAAAAATAGGTGAAGTTGGCCAATGTGGCATTTGCATGTCATAAGCAATTGCTCTTCTTGATCTTATGTAAACAAATTTTGACGCAAAACCTGGCTTTGCTGATTTCTGTATAAATGAATTGTTGTATGCCGAGCTCCAGTTTGTACAGTTTAGTTGATAAATAGAAGTAATTTTTTGGGACAGAAGTTTATTGTCTAATCCCTTCAAAGTTGGAATATTCCTTCAGAAAATGACATTGTTTAAAATCCTAATTCCCTAACGCGGAAAATGATGAAAATAGCTATAAGCCAATGGGGTTTAACCCGCCATTATTAGAATGTGTTGATGATAGAAGAAACACCCACATTTGGTTAGTCTTTTTCTATGACTAGCCTCTTTCTTTTTTCCTCTTTTTTTACCGTATCAGAGAGTTCATGTAATGAAACTGAAGTAATCAAGAATCTTTATTGTCCAAGGCTTTTGAAATTGTGCTTCAATGACACGGAGGTGGCGGTCTTTGAAAGTGGCAGGTTTTTTCCTGCTTATGGTTCCAACTTTGTCTTTGATGACGACGGAAGCAGATGCGATAGATGACACATGCAAGAGAAACGATAACACCGAGCTCTGCCTGTCTACTCTAAGGTCAGATCCACGAAGCTCCACCGCAGACACCAATGGCCTTCCTCATATCGTCCTAGATATCAAGCTGAAAAAAGGCCAAGGGTAATTTTAGCTCAAATAGATCAATTGCTAAGTCGAACAACAGATCCAACACTTAAAAAGATAATTCTCAATATTTGCTCTCTCAAGCGTATCGGGATGTTTACACTTGTTCGTGCCATCCAAATCTTGGCATCAAAGTTTGTTCATTTATGCTGAGGCGACGAGGATCGCAGGGAAGATTCGGCTGCATGTGCAAGAACTTGCGAAGACTCATTCTCTGATAGACCAAAAGCAGTGCAAAATTTTCTGTCTCCTTTAACCGATCAAAACAATGCCGTGGATACCTGGAGGCCACCGCACGCCTCCGTCATTGCCCCTCCAAAGTTCTTCGCTTCCTTTTTATTTTATATGATTATATTTGTAATGTCTCTTAGTTTAAACAAATGCTTGTAACGAATTAAAATCAGATTCCTTTTTGTATATAGAACTCAACATATACTGCATATCATGGGTATCTAACAAAACAACAAATTAAACACACAATATAATTCAATTAGTTTATACAATCACATAAAGGATAGCATTTAATATATCTTGGTCCGAACATTGGTAACCTTTTTCTTTTTTCTTCTATGAATGAAAACAACAAGGTTATTTACAATACAAGTATACAGCACAGAGCAGATTATGCCCTACTATACAAACAAGAGAAATTTAAGGGTTATTCATCTCTAATTTAGAGAAAGAGAGAGAGAGAGAGAGAGATAGATGGCTCTTCTGAGTGGAGAAAGGAAGAATCAATTTCAACGGACAAAATCACAACAGATAAGTTCCTTTAACGTGTTTATTAGGTTATACTTGCTGAATATTACAAGTATAGTTGAAACTAAATTGGTAGTACTATTGCCAGAAAGCTGGATAGCAGTACAAATACCATACACGTCGAAAAACTTCTCCTGAGAGAACCAGACAAGACTATGAAATCTGGAGTATACGGAACTCCTGTCGCTGGAATCCACAAGTCACCATAGATAAATTCTCTAACTGTAAATTGATAAGCTTCTATGGAGTTGATGACCTTGAATCCTTTCCACTTCACTCTGTCATCTGTGGCTGAACCTGGACCTGTGTTTTCGTATTCGGCATAGTATAAATCCAAGTCCGAGCTTCTGCTGTCAAATTCCAGCCAACCTCGAGGATCGATACTGTTGTCCAGGTAACTCTGCATGACAATAGTCCTGGCAAAATCTCTCCAGGGCCTGCCCAAGTAGGTTTTTACAGGATGCTCAGATGCAATCAGTTCTGATGCTGCACTAATTATGCAGTTGTGGATCACGAAGCCTCCTTGTCCTGCGGAATCTTCTCTTCCTTGGGCGGTCACGATGTTCGATTGCCCAGCTAGTGGCTTCCGAGCGGATATGTAGCAACCCTGGAACACGGCTCTTGCATCACCAAAAATGAAATGCACCGTCCCGTAAATCTCGCACTCCCTGAAAAACTGGTACCCTTTTTTAGCATAAAGCGTATCCTGGAACCCAATTATTCTACATTTGTAGAAGGCCAAGTAGCTGGCTTTCGTTAGCAACGCCACTGCTTGCTTTCTTTCAGGGCCAGCGGTATTCTGGAAAGTTATACCCGACGCAACAAAGCCATCGCCACTTATCTCTGACATATCGATAATTGAATTTCGTCAGCTATCTTCCATGTTTTGATGTGTTCATACATTCATGAGCATGATAATTCATCTGGCTCATATATATTAATGATTCAATGAAGAACAATAAAAAAATAAATCAAAACTTTTTTGACTTACCAACTGTTGCTGTCTCGAATGTTTTTATGCCATCATCATCACTCCTGCTGCCTGTGATAATAGTTCGTTCCATCCCTTCCCCTATAAGTGTCAGATTGGCCTTCTCCTTGTTAACGACATGTTCTCATTGTAAATACCTGCTGACAATTTTATCCTGAACCGAGTCCAACTGAAGTTCGGAGCAGACGATAGTCCTTCAGTGATGGTGGTGAAATGTCCTGATCCATCCTGTGCTATGATTATGTCGAATGGTGGAGTGAATTGACCCTGCAGGGTTTGCCACCATACTGTTAAGATAGCTAGAAATATTATATGCTTCATTGCCTGTATCATGATTTTTAGAAGAATTCTGAAATAACAAAGCAAGAAATCCCTTTTAATTAACCAAACCATGTACATGGAAATAATTAGAAACACACTTTTAGATATGTGGTTTTTTTTCTTTTCTTTTTACTATTGATAGATGGAAAACAATGGACAACAAAATTTTTAAGAACTTTTTTCCCGGGGTCAGGCCTGTTGATGATGCACAAAGGAGATCGGATATTCCATGAGGTGCATAGATCTCAAGACAAAGAAGGCTAGAAGGGTTACATTCCGATATTTAAGGTAGGGTTTTTCAAGAAAAAGAGTTAAGGAAATAACATAGTGAATACACAATGACTATTAAACTTAAGTTTTTGTTAAATTATTTCACCTAATACACTTACATGTATTACCTAAATTGACCTACCTTTTCTTAATGACATGTCTAGCATGATGATGAGTCCAGACTTATGATTGGCATGAGCCTACATAGTTGGGTATAACAATTGTCCTAGAGCTGAGGATGATTACAAAATGATCATTTTTAACCTTGCTATACTTAAGCCAATATGTACCAAATAGGTGTGTTGTAATCAATTTAACGTGTCGTTGCCCATTTATCATGTAGATACATATAGGTAATTATTAATTATATATATAAACATATATATATTTTTGGCGATTAGAACTGTGCCTTTTTACTTTGGTGTCATCTGTGGGAAAAAGTAAGCCAGCGTTCCATAACCTGCTATCCTACCTTAGATTGATTTAATGCCTTGGCCTCAAACTAGCGAATCTATATCCATCATCCAAGCCTCCTCTGGCGCATCGCCCCCATTAATCGTGCCACTACCAGGTGTGAAAACGCCAAATTCCATCGTCTCATCAACTAGGCCAAAAGGCATAAAATTTTCTATCTGTGATCACATTTTTCAGTAGTTGTTTTGCCCAGTTTCAGTTTCACATCAATATCAAGACCATTATTTACCATTATTAACATTGCTACTTCTGCATGAGAATCTTACCTGTAAATAACATATTCAAGTTTGTTTAGTAAGGCCCTGCTCTGTCCTTGTTAAAACCATATCAAACTTTCAAATTCCTTCACAATGTTGGCTTCTTTACCATTATGTAGAATAATACAATGATAAAGCAGTTAATGAATTTTAATCGGTCAACTGGAGGAAGAACATATTTGAAGTTATTTCTGATCTAAACACTTATCAGATAAAAATACAGTAAAACGGATATGAAAGAAACTTATTCCATGGTCAGCTCAAATGACTAAAAATTCACAATCTACTTACAATAAAAGTTTATTGCTATTTTGGCATTCTCAGGACACAAAGACTTGGTGATTCTGATTTCTACTTACAATATATGTATTGGAAACAGGTTGCAGTTGCTGTAAAAGCTCGGCTTGGTTAGAATATAAATGGGCTTTAGTGGATGATTTATCATGTCAGAAGCTGTACTTGTCTACTTGGTTCTTGAAAGAAAATTGGCAAGTTACTACCGAAAGTAACGTAACTTGAAAGTGATATCGAGAAGGGACATGATCTTCATATTCAGCATTGCCTTTAAATTTAGAAGGTTATGAGGATAGAATTCCTGGGCATATAAATAATTTTTTTAGGTTTTTTTAGCGCATAGAAAAATATTGGTAAAAGTTAAATTAATCTTTATACTATTAAATGTAATATTTCAGTGTATGTAGTTTTAAAATTATAATAAATAAAGAACGATAGTTAATGATGTTAAAAAATTATTTGAATGTCAATAAAATTTAATGTATCATGTGACGTGAAATTTTAAATTTGATACAGAAAAATCAGACTGATAATATTTGATACGATTATATAAATATGATACATATAAAGTCAAAAAAATACAAAATGATATGAATACAATCTCCAAATCTATGTAATATGAATTATGAACATATCAAAATTGATATAAATATAAAAAAAATCTTAAATACGAATATGATATGATAAAATATGAATACATGAATTATTGTCTAAAAAAATGACCAAACTCGACTCATAACCCAAGTTTATTTCTAAATAAAATTTAAAATTTTTCATCACATAACATATAAATATTTTACTAATATTTAAATAATTTTATTAATTACAATTTAAAAAATATTAAATTAAAAAATTAAATTTAATATTGAAAGAATTAAAATGCTTCTTACCGGAATTTAACAAGCTAAGTGCTCAACCCATCATTAACACAACGGTGGAATCCCGAGTTCAGTCGAGTTTGGGGCCTTTTTTTTTTAATTTTTTTTATTTTAAAGTTGAAAGGATAATATACCGGGCTTAAGAATAATGATGAACCCAAAAAGAACTAGACCCAGCCCGTTTCTGTGCTAACTCAAACCTTGGAATTTGGGCTCATGGTTTAGAAAGGTCATTTTGTCAAGATCCAAGGAAATGGGCCCAAAGGCCTTTGAAAGGAAACCTAAAGAAGAAGGAATTAATTTATAATTTATTATCAAATATGGACTTGTCAATGTCGGTTACATAAGAAAAGGTCCTCAAGAAAATAAATCCAAATATTAGGGATAAATTAGTAAATATGAGAAGTTCTCGGTCCTTCCTCTTTTAAATAAAATGGTGTATAAGTAACCCGACCCAATTACCTGACCGCCCTGTTTCCCCAGCTCTGTTCTCCGCTTCTAGGGTTTTCAATATTCGTATATTTATATTTTTATTTTAATAGAGGATTTTTCTCGGCCGACCCAATCTTATTAGTTCTATAAGGATTAGGGTTTTCGATGGGTACGGAGAGGAAGAGGAAGGTGAGCTTGTTCGATGTGGTGGATGAGACATCGGCTAAGATCGCAAAATCGAATGGCGGAGGACTAGTGGCGATGAACGTCAACAGCTCCGTCAACAAGTGGAATGGAAGGCCTTATTCCCTTAGGTATTACGAGATTTTGGAGAAGAGGAAGACCCTTCCTATTTGGCAACAGAAAGAGGAGTTTTTGCAAGCATTGAAGGCCAATCAAACCCTTATATTAGTCGGTGAAACTGGTAGCGGCAAGACCACTCAGGTTAGTACTTTTTTCAGCTCGAAGTTTTTAAAGTTTAATTTGATTTACTATCTATGAACAATTATTGGGGTTTCTGTTTGAATAAAGAACTAGGCTTTTATGTTTTAAGGGTTTTTGTTGTACAGATACCTCAGTTTGTATTGGATGCTGTTGATATAGAAACTCCGGATAAACGTAGGAAAATGATGATTGCTTGTACCCAGCCGCGAAGAGTGGCTGCGATGTCTGTTTCGCGGCGTGTTGCGGAGGAGATGGATATAACTATTGGAGAGGAGGTCGGTTATAGTATTCGTTTCGAAGATTGTAGTAGTGCAAGAACTGTTTTAAAGTAAGTTTATCTTTCGTGATGTTATATGTGGTATTATTTATGTCTGATGTGGATATGAATCAGAAAGCTTTTCATTTTTACTGTTGTTTGGCAGGTATCTAACAGATGGTATGCTTTTAAGGGAAGCAATGACTGATCCTCTTTTAGAAAGGTATAAAGTAATCATTCTTGATGAGGCACATGAAAGAACGCTGGCAACAGATGTGCTATTTGGGCTTCTGAAAGAGGTGTTAAAAAATCGACCTGACCTTAAGCTTGTTGTTATGAGTGCAACACTCGAGGCAGAAAAGTTTCAGGGTTATTTTAATGATGCACCACTTATGAAGGTTCCTGGTAGGCTTCACCCTGTGGAGATATTCTACACTCAGGAACCTGAAAGGGATTACTTGGAGGCTGCAATTCGGACTGTTGTGCAGATACACATGTGTGAACCTTCTGGTGACATACTTGTTTTCCTGACTGGAGAGGAGGAGATAGAAGATGCATGTCGCAAAATAACAAAAGAAATTGGAAACTTGGGAGATCAAGTAGGTCCTGTTAAAGTAGTGCCTTTATATTCAACGCTGCCACCAGCAATGCAGCAGAAGATTTTTGAACCTGCTCCACCTCCTTTGAATGAGGGTGGACCTTTTGGAAGGAAGATTGTGGTGTCGACAAACATTGCTGAAACTTCCTTGACTATTGATGGCATCGTTTATGTTATTGACCCTGGGTTTTCTAAACAAAAAGTTTATAACCCCCGAGTCCGTGTTGAGTCCTTACTGGTATCTCCTATATCAAAGGCAAGTGCACATCAAAGATCTGGACGTGCTGGGAGAACTCAACCTGGCAAATGTTTCAGGCTCTACACGGAGAAGAGTTTTCATAATGACCTAATGCCGCAGACTTATCCTGAAATATTACGTTCAAACCTTGCAAATACGGTCCTCACCTTGAAGAAGCTGGGAATTGATGATTTGGTGCATTTTGATTTTATGGACCCGCCTGCTCCAGAGACATTGATGCGGGCATTGGAGGTTTTGAATTACTTGGGAGCATTGGATGATGATGGGAACTTAACAAAGTTGGGAGAGATCATGAGTGAATTCCCCTTGGATCCTCAAATGTCAAAGATGCTTGTAGTTAGTCCAGAGTTTAACTGTTCAAATGAGATTCTTTCAATTGCTGCCATGCTTTCAGGTACTTCTATTTGTTTTCTAGCAGGTTTTGTGTCGTTGAGTTAGGTCTTAGGAAGTTGTTGTCACGGGGCTTCATCAAGCTTGATATTGCCCCTATCTTAATAGTGTTTGCAAGGATGTTAGTGCACAACACTAGATGTTTAACTGTTTAAATGCATACGCTTGTATGCATTTATACAGTTAAATCTGTAATTTGTCTTAGGCTGTCATCAGCAACTGTCTTGTCTGGGTTATGTGCCCCCCGTTGGCATGCAACATAGGATTTCTAAGTAAGTGCTGATACAGATAGTTGCAGTTTCTCAGTATTCTCTCATGAAGCACATGGTGTCATCTCGCCTATATGCCTCTGCTGACCTACCGTGGGCCTCTTCTGTGATAACTAAATTCTTTCTTTAGTACCCAATTGCTTTGTACGGCCTAGGGAGGCACAAAAAGCTGCTGATGAAGCAAAAGCTAGGTTTGGGCATATTGATGGTGATCATCTCACGCTTTTGAATGTGTACCACGCTTACAAGCAAAACAGTAAGTACTATCACCCTTTTCCCTAATGATAACCCAAATTTATTTACTAGCAGCAATTGACCTAAGTGTCTTAAAATCTGCAGATGAGGATCCATCTTGGTGCTACGAGAATTTTATCAACCATAGAGCACTCAAGGCTGCTGATAATGTTAGACAACAGCTGGTTCGCATCATGTCCAGGTTTAACCTCAAGCTATGCAGCACTGATTTCAACAGCCGTGACTACTATGTAAACATTAGAAAGGCTATGCTTGCTGGGTACTTCATGCAGGTAGCTCATCTGGAGCGCACGGGGCACTACTTGACAGTTAAAGACAACCAAGTCAGTATAAATATCATCTTCTGTGCTTCCTCACCTAAACTTGCTATTTTTTCTCGAAGTGTTTTCCCATTTTGGAGGTGCATTGGTGGAATGTATTGAGTGTGTTATATTTATTTTGCAGGTGGTGCACTTGCATCCGTCAAATTGCCTGGATCACAAGCCAGAGTGGGTCATCTATAATGAATATGTCCTGACAAGCCGGAATTTTATTCGTACTGTGACAGATATTCGTGGTGAATGGTTAGTCTCTGTTCTCTTATGGTTGCCACACTTGTTTCGTCTTGCTATATCATGATCCAAGGACGAAATGCAAGACATTTGGACATTAGGAACTCTGAAAAGCTATCTCAAAAAGTTTTGTTGAATTACTGGTTGATTGTACGTGTATACTTTTTTTTTGGTGTTGGATAAATACAGGTTAGTAGATATAGCACCTCATTATTACGATCTTGGAAACTTCCCACAGTGCGAGGCGAAGCGTGTGCTTGAAAAGCTTTACAAGAAGAAGGAGAAAGATCGGGAGGAGAGTAGGAACAGACGATGAAGCTACACCCAATAGAAGTTGTTTTTGACTATGGTGATTTTTGCGTGTCATTTCTATCCATTTAATGTTAGTTGATAAATTGGAAGATACCGAAATTTCTTGTACTCATGAGATCATAAGATTAGGAAGCTGGTAATCTTTCCGTATTGTGCTATCAGTCCTAATGTGTTTTACTTGCTATTTATCATTCAGTTGTCGAAGAATTGAAATGTTTTTTATATTTTTGGCTAACAAAAATACAAGGAGCATGATTCGGACTATTATATGTGTCATGATCCTGTGCTTGATCTCATTTTCCTAAAATAAAATGATAGCTCTTGCCTTGCTGTGGTTATCGCTGGGACATGTTCTGGGCTGAATCATTCTTTGGAAGTTATGTTTTTTAGTTGGAATTTTGGTGCTGTCTTCTGCTTAATCATAACGTACTGTCTACACATTAAGTGTGTGGTTGGGCTTGCTTTAATTTAGACTGCCTAAAGGCTATACGAGACTTATGGGGTTTGGTTTACGTTCTAAAAAAAATTAGGAAAGTACGTAAAACTCATTAATTTTACGTGTTTATAAACTTGAAAATAATTAGGAATTCAATAGTTCCTTAATTAATTGAGGTAAAAAAATGTAGAAATTTTGGATAATTAATTTCTACACATGTCTAATATATTGTGTGTGTATATATATATATATATATAAATAAATCGGAAATAGATAATTGTTACACACCCCATCAATATGTAGTCTACATATAAAATTTGAGTCCAAAATTGGACGTCGCTCCCATGTAATGGAGTTGATTGTCCAAGAAAATTAGAAGGTCACAAAAAAAGAAAAAACCAATCCATCATATGTATAAACCTTTTAATTTTATTCGAGAGAAACGTTCCTTTATTTAATAATTTCTGATCAAAGAGGAGAGTTAAACAGATACAAGGCAAAGGCAGGGTCCGCAACTAGATGAGTGCAACATTAATATTTAACCATTCATTTATAATTAAGAGCGGATTAACATTATATATATTAATTGCTTCAGAAGATGAAAGTGACCCATTCTTCTTGTTGCGATTGAATTTATTTGGTTGCATGGCATTACTGTACCCACTATGTAAGTCAAAATATCTATTCCAAAGCATAATGCCTCCGTAGAAACGTTTTGACCCGCCATGGTTTATCACTGGAAGGATTTGATCAACTAGAATGTCGGGTGGAATATACCCTCCCATGGGAGCCGCACACTTTGACGCTGGTAACCCCATTAGTAGTCCATAATCATACCCTACCTCCATCGCCCTGCTCCCCTGGTTCCATGAATTTAAAAGATTGTTGATGTTTCCTGGACTGTATTGGCATTGTCGTAGAATTTAACTGAAACAATGTCAAAAAGGCCAGTGCCAATGGCTTCCCCCAAATAATAATCTGGGTATATACACTGAGGAGCTGCTGATAAGTAGACGTTATTGCTTCCACGCTTCTGGACGCCGGCTCTCGCTTTAAGGTAGTGTGCAACATCGTCTTAGTAACCAAGTTGAGCCCCCTTGTATGTCGAAATCGATACCGTCAAGTCTGGCATCACCCGTGGACCTCCTGAATATCTTCTACCTGATGACAAAAATGTGTTCCACAAATAATCTGCTAGAGCGAACGCTTCTCTTCTAGAAGATAAAGTGTATCTACCACTTGCACCACCAATGGAGAGCAGAACCTTGACCCCTAGATCCTGGCAATATTTTATCTCTCTGGCTAGCTTCCGACAACCACCGTTTGTGCAGTCGCAATGAGCGGCTAGGTTGAGTTTAGGGTTACGATAACCACCGAATTCGTTAAGGCTGGCTATGTTAATGTGAGTATACGTGCCGTTGGCGCATGCTTCCGCTAGGCTTCCCTCGTGTACGCTTTGACCCCAATAGGTGACAATTCGGTTGGCATGAAAGCTTTTGATAGAGCCAAAAGTAGGAGAGAAAGGAAGAGAATTTGGGCAAGAGACTTGCTAGACATTTTCGAAATAAGAATTTCTCGATATAAGACTGTGCTATGATCCTGTTAATATTTGCTCCACTTTACTAATAGGTTCCAATGGCATAAATGACCACAAAATGCATATCTTTTATACATTTACAATAATTCGCTACGTAGATTAGGGTGGTTTGTCACTGCGTCCTGCAATAATTTCAGTTTGCTTCCTACCCACCGGACCTGCAGGAAGACTTGTCTTTTGCGACCATGTCCTCAATAATATGGGAAACGTGACGATTAATTCATTGAAGGACCATAGCCGATTCGACCTTATTTGTCTTTGTATTCATAATTTCAGCTCAATTATTCATTTATTTTTCTTTTGATGTAATAATTTTAATATCAAACTAAATCATGATACGTATAGGTAAACATCAACATTATCATTATTAAGAAAATTTCCTACAACATTAAAAAAAAAATCTCCAAATTATATGGGTACATGAAAAATAGGATCTAACAATGCGTGTATCGAATGAGATTTTCTACAAGAGCAGTAATGCTTTAGGAGTTTATACTTGATTTCTTTGTCAGAATTTAATACACATTTGATCCATAAATTTTGGAAAAAAAAAATTAAAATTCAAAGGGTAAATTGCATTTTATTTTCAATGACGACAAATATTCATGTAAATTGCAAACATGCATGAATGTTACACCCGAACTAGCAAATACGAAGCTGGCCAAGCATTCAAAAGTAGATAAAGATCAACCCCAAAGTGAAATTAATCCTCCATCTTTATCTTATCCAGTCCTGCAACCGACAACCCCACGCAATAATTTCTTAAGAATATCTCGGCTGAACCTCAAATTTTGTTATATCTATCCAAATTCTAAATGAATGACTTAAACTTAGTTATGTTCTTTCATATTTTTTAATTTATTTTTTAAAAATTTAATATTTTACATTATAATATCACATATATATTTTATAAAAATTATTTAATATATAAAAATATATAATTATAAAATGAGTCAAACGAACCCAAGCTGAATTTTTGAAAGTGAAAACGAAAGCTCAAGCCATAGCCTATTTTAGAATAAAATATTTTTGCTAAAACTCTCTCGGGAAGAATTTTCAAACTTAGATGGATAACCCGACTCATGATTACCTCTAACTAAAACCAATTCTTCGGAAAAATAAAATGAACAAACAGAGAGACTTATTATGTACTCCTACCATGAGTGAAAATGAACAAACAAAATGAAAAGTGCAGGAGCAGCAGAAATATGGAAAAAGGAAAATCTATGAAAAGGACATCAACAGGGGTTCAACAGAAGTTAGTATTTAACATTTTCACTATTTCTAGGTCCATTTTTTGGCTCCCCAAAAAAAAAGACCCATTTCCAAACATACATGACTCCAAAGACCATACGCTAATTGCTATGTGCATGAAACGACTAATACATTCAGATCTAAGAATCAAAATGGCATTTTACTCACCTACCCTAACCAACCCACTACAGTTGAATCCACATATTTAACAACAATCATCATCACCTGTGCCCCCAGGACTGAAGTCTCAAGCTTTATGAACAAGAAACCATGCTCATGACACAATCGATCATGGCAACTTCCAAGGGGCAGTAGCTATTTTCTTGAAATCACTCCTGCTGTTCTCAATAAGTTCATTTAGAACATCAACATGAGACTTCAAACAAGTAATCTTACTATTCTTAGTCTCCTTCTCCGACTTTATGACAGTATTTCGTCCTTGTAACTCAGTAATCTTCTGTTCAATCTCTTTCATCTCTTCATCTAGTTTCATTATCTCCTTTGTATTCTCAATTATCTCCCTTTGAGCATTTTTTATCTCGCCTTCATGCTCTCCTTGCCCTTCCTTGATTAACAGTAATTTATTCAAGCGATGTCGAAGCAAGGTAACATCAAATCCGTGCTTTTCCAAGTCATCAAGACTTTCCAAAATGCTATCAAATGTATTTCTAGGATCATCAAAATGCAACATTGATATCTTCTCAAACAAGCCGGCAAAGGCTACCATGATACCAATTGCTGAACCTTCACGAAACTCCTCTCTGTTTTCCACCAAAGGTTGAAAGTGCGGTTTTTGGGGCACAATTTGGAAGACATCCATAGATTCAATTGTTCGCCAGAGACGTGATTTTTTCACAAAAGGCAAACTCTGATCATCATCCAATGGACTTCTAGCTCTGGCATCAATTGCAAGAGATTCTACTGGAACATCAACCAGCCCTCTTTCCTCATTCCATCCATTGACAAGTGTACCAGAGGAAAGTCCTAGGAGAAAACAAACAGACTCAATTTCATAAATATACAAGCCAAGTGATGATCCATATTTTTGTAAACACTAAGCGAGAGAGAGAGAGAGAGAGAGAGAGAGAGGAAATGAATAACTAAAGAAAATGAGAATTCATAAATCTGATGAAGCAGCTTACTTGATTCCTCATCACCTGCAGAGTGGATTCCTCCTATCCATGTCGATAGAGGTTGATCCTCATCAGCCATGTTCGAAATCCCAGCAATCGCCAAGTGAACCTCTTTTGTTTTATGGTCATCACTTGTCCTTCCTCCAAATGCATCTTGAGAGGCTATACAATTAACAAATAGGATGGTAATTTACAATTTATAAAGTGAGCTACCATAAACCACAAAAGACTAGAAGATACTCGAACTTAATAGACAGACAGAAACAAGAAAAAAGTGGTTGATAACATTCACATATCTTCCTACCATATCATCCACCTCTCTCCCATGCCCCATGCAACAAAAATTTACCCTTCTTTCATGTGAATCAATAGCCCAATCTTTATTCCCAGTAATTGTCGCCTGCTATACCTACTATTCTTCTATCATTTAGTGAACCGGTTGGAAAACTCATTTAGGAAAATGATAGCTGCTATAATTGGGTTAAAACATTGGACGTGTCTACCCCAATGCTTCCCAAAGAGCCCTATACAGAAGATTTATACTTCCTTGAGACATACTAGTGACATTGACTAATTGAAAAACCAAGAATGGAGGCCCCCGTTTACCTGCCAGCTCCCCCCCTTTCTGTTTTGACAAATCAGCTTCATTACTCGTACAGTCTTTTACAACTTTTTTTTCAGCAAGACCTCCGGCCCAATTTTGCTCCTTACCTACAAATCATAATACTAAGTTTATATAGATGCCGATTTATGTATATCCATAAAAAACTGAAGCTTAACTTATCATATACCAGCATCAAAAGCCTTTGGACTTGAAACAACTGATTTAGGTGGTCTTCCCCTCTTTCTTTTCTGATTGCTTACGCCAACTTTAAGCTCCTCTTTTTCCTATATCAATAAGATCAACAGTTGAAAGAACTACCACAGGAACATATATAAAGGAAAATAAATCAGTAAAGGAGATTCCTATTCCATGTTTGATACATCAAGATAAAGATTCACAAAACAGGAAGCAGGCCAAAGAAAATAGAAAATTTTAGCAAAATGAACCGACAGCACTAAAAAAATTAACCAGCTAATTAGGCATTAATTGTAAAAAAATAGATATATTTGTTTTCTTTCTATTAACATTTTCAAATATACCAGGAGCACATCTACACACTTTGTTCGCTAGAAAAAAACATCAAAAGACGAACTCATGTTTCAGTGAAAAAAAAAAAGTGTGGGGTGTTGCAACAAAATGGATACGATGTCATTTCATTTCAGGGGTTCAGAATAAATTTACATGAACATTGACAAAGTTTAATGTGAATCTTTTATTAAGCCAAGGCTAAAACCAAGCTGCCCATGGCAAAATGGAAATTTTGCTCAATTTTTAGAATTATTTGAGAAATGATATTGCTGAAGGTGCAAGTTAGACAAAAATATTGTTCAGCTGACCTTAAAGTTCACCCCAAATGCTATGATCATGACAACCAAGGTAGAAGAAATACAATTTAATATTAAACACTTCCAACACTATGCTGCTATTAAGAATTTAGCCACTTCAAATATAATAGCTTATATTGGCAGTTTTCTTTCAGCTGGAGCATTAAAAATTTCACTTACCATGTTTTCATTTCTAACTGGATCATTTACATTATTCTTGTGATCCCTTGTAGGCTTCAGAGATTCCTCATTAGGAATCTGAAAAGAATTTTCAGCCTGTAAAGTCTTTGCAGACTTTGCTGTTAATCCTGAGATGATAGGAGTATCAACTTCCTTTGTTTTAACCTCTCCTTCATTAATTTCTTCTGCAGTCCCTGTAATTCTCTCCTTGCCTGAAAATATGTACCGTACATTATTTTAACAATATATCAAATCAGTGCACATTTAACAATGGCTATATCTACCTGCTGTCAACTTTCTAGCTCTTACACTCCTTTTCACAAAGTTGTTTGTTTTACTGTCAACTGAACCAACTTTCTGCCTCTTAGCCGTCTGCATTAGCATGGAGAAATATAGGTCAAATAAAAGTAGTACAGAGAGCGCTGATCAGGAAGATTGGCTGATGTAACCAACAAAACCAAAGTGCCAATAATCAATAATCATTACCCAGTTAGAACGGTGATGTTGACAGAAAAGGCGGTCATTCGAAGCAGTTTGCTGCAAAGCAAGTGGGGCACACTGAATATCCCAGTTGAAAAACAACTTTGCTTAAGACTTGAAACAACCCATCGACCAATATCAACTATGTCAAGCAGGCTATATTTTGAAGATATACAAGTACACATGATTCTTTGTGGTTAGAATGATTCTAAAGGGGCAGCTAATGTTCATTGCTTCCTTGTATGTACCTTGTAGCAGTTATACTTGAAGGCAGACGTCATTTTCTAACAATTTTAGAAGAAAACACACTCCCACTCAGAAGTTTTAGAAGCTATGTGTTTCAACTGAAGGGCAACTCAGGGAGGCAATATGGATACCATAAAGTAGTAAAGTATATTGGATTTTAAAGGGATAGTTGTGCCTTTCTCAATTCTCATCATCAAATAGAGAACTTATTAACATGTCCAAAAAGAAAACAATAAAGGAAATGAATTGATTCCATTGATGATAATATAAACAATCAAACTCCAAAAGAAGAAATCTAACTCACAGTTGTGTCTCCTGCTAAAGGGCTCCCAGTCTTAGCACAAGGCTGATCACCAGCAGTTTTCTTGGTGAATCTAGTTCCGGTACTTCCAGTCCTAGGAGTGCCTTCTTCACATGATGTTTCATTAGGCATATCTTTTAACCAGTCACATGTAACTAATAATGGTGTTTCCACTGTGTTTCCCTCAGCCAGCTTTTTAGAAGGCCGGGAGCGGGCAGCGTTACCATTAGATGTTTCCAGTCTGACCTTCTTCTTGCTCGAGAGCAAAGCATTGTTTTCATCAGCAGGAGTTGGCTGCTTTGTAAAATTCTTGCTTATCTTTGTGAAAGTTGTCTTATCTTCAGTGTTATCCTTTCTGGAAAATGTTTCGAGGTCTCCAGACACCTCAGCATGGCGGGTACCAGGGAGAACATTTCCTATCTGCTGTTGCTTGTCAGAAGCAATTAAGACGTCCTGAAACAAAAGCTTATTGCTTAAGCTACCAATAAATGATTGACATCAGCACTTGCATGCAGACAAACTTCTGAAATAATCACAACAAAGTATTCTCTAACGACCATTAGGAAGACTAGGTGATGCCAGAAGAAGTACCAAATTTTAAGGCATTCAACTCAACAGACCAACTGGTTACTTGTAAAATATGGGAAGATTTTGAAGCAAAGTGAAATGTATAATACACAACATATCCATCTAGACAAACTGGAAATAAGAATATAGAGGAGATAAAACAAAAAAACTATGCACTTTTGAAACTGGAAATATAGAGAAGCTCGCCATTGATATGACTAGCAATCAACTTAGACACAGCCAAAAAGCAGTATTTCAAATTGTTATTCCTTCTCATTTTAAGATAAAATTAAAATGCATACACAGAACCCATGTTAAGTAACACAAACACAACATAAACAGCTCAATTAAATTTAAAGTGGGAAATAATGGCAAAATCAAATTTATCTCCCAAAAAGAAGAGACGAAAGGAGAAGATACCTTCGATTTACTAACCCATTTTCCATCAATCCATTCAACGTTAGGCCTAATATCTGAGTGACTGAGTTCCTTGTCCTCATTTCCATGCTTAAAAAAGACATTGTACCTTCTTCCAGTAAGAACTTTGGTAATTACTCCACTTCGCCAGCCACAATCATATGTGGTATCCACTCTTTCCAACAATTCATAATTTCTATCAGCATAACGAGGAGGAATGGGTCTGATATGGAGGGAATCTAAGACAACTTTCACCGTCCCAGACTCATCATCACTCTTAGAGCTCTGATACTTCACCAAGAAAGTATTATCCCCATTTTCCTTTATGACTATTGCAGGGAACCAAACATCACGCAAGTTTTCTTTGTCAATGTTTACCTCCACTGCTGTTCCTGAGCTAAAAATGGAGCCTGTTGATTGCTTTAAAAAAATAAAATTAAAAAATCAAATCACTCACACAGTACAAAAAGTCAACCAGGCTGCACGTCTTCAACTCCACAATGACGTAATGAAAGACAACGGGCTAATACAGTTTTAAGAAATGACAACAGAGAGGTATAAACTTTTACAAATAGATGCAGAGTAAAAACCAACATATGAATACAACATAAGAACAAATAAATCTGACATAACCTAGGAAAAAGCAGTTGCACGGGAAAAAAAATGCACGATTCAGGAAAATTACAAAGTTCGTGCGGCTATAATTGCATTTAGCATCCAGCTGAATTTGCATAATTAAAAGGCAAAAACAGATATCCAAAAAGAACTAACAGAGCTAAAACAAAGAAATCATAGCAAGTGAAACATATGTTTCGAGTTCACCATTCAAGACAAACACTAAAAAAGACCCTAACCATCCTATATGTTGTTTGCCATAATCATAAAAACGTAATTCTAATTGCAAAATTTCCAGGTAAAAGCTACATGCAGTGAGATCCGCAATTTTTTTTGGCCAGTAGATCCGCAATTCAATAGGAAAAAAAGAAGACTCATAAAATTAATGAACCCTACAAATTACCCTTTTTCCTCGAAAATATAAAACACAAAATTCAGCTCTCAAATCTGAAATTGACCCCAGAAATACCAGATCAAAAAGAATAGAAAAAGAAGGGGAAAAAAAAGATGGGCACGTTAGCACATACCTGTTTTTCAGGTCGAACCCATTTGCCATCGAGCCAATCCCAATGAAACCTCAAATCTTTACTATCAAACTCAATAACATCAGGTGGATTATCAAAATAAACCCTATATTTCGACTTTTCCAAAACCTTTCTGACAACCCCAGTCCACCAACCATCTCGATACCTCGCATCGACGACCTCGTTTACCTCAAACTGAACCCCCTCCTTCTCGTTAGGCGGCAACGGCCGTATAAAAGCAGCGTCGACGTATTCGGTCAAAGGGGACGAACCATCGTCGGCGAGTAAAGTCCGGTACTGAACGAAAGCCTTCCTGCGTTTCTTAGAAGTGGATTTGGGAGGGGATTCAAGAACTGTGGCCAAGTACCAAGCGCCTCGAAAGCCTTCCTCGTCGCTGCTGACCTCGACTGGGGTTCCTTTGGTGATGGGTAGCTGTTGGAGTGGGTCAGAGTCAGGAGGAGGATTCACCATTGTTGGTAAAGAGTGAAGGGTTGTGTGTTGCCGAATCTTTCGCGCAGAAAACCCTAGGGGGTTTTCCGGTCTTTTCTTGTCTTTGCAGTCAGACAGGTCGAAAATTAAAAAAAAAA
>JBBYHO010000003.1:8236731-8254038 GCA_038382025.1 Adansonia gregorii | reverse complement strand
TATGTATGTTAGAGGTTGGGCATTAAGCGCTTGAAAGGCGGATATGTTAACCACCGTTGTCATAAAATTTATAAATAAGTACAAATTAAATAATATTAAAAATTATAAAAGATTTAAATAAAAGTTTTAAAATAATATAAATTTAAAGTGTTTATATTTTCTAAATAATAATTAATTATTTAATTTTTATTTTATTTAAAATACTAACTTTTCACTTTTATTTAAAACTATTAAATTTTAAAAAAAATTTATATATTTTTTCAAAAATACAAATTAAAAGATACAAAATTCACTTTTGTGGGTGTTAAAATCAATTTAATATTAAATATTTCGACTGAGTTGACATCACTAATTAATCAAACATTAATTTAATTTAAAAAATATTAAAAAATAATTAAAATAATAGTGTTAAGTGCATTTACATCTTTTTATATTTAAAGAAACTCCTAAAAATTAAAAAATTAACCACTTCACTCTACGCTTCTTACAAATTACTCAAATTTAAATTATGCAATCATTTCACTAACTACAGAATTTTTTCAAAAAAAAAATTTAACCTTTATTTTTACATATTTATCCATTAATCTTATTTTAAAATATTTTAAAAAATAACCTTTTTCACCTGCATAATGGGCGTGCTTAATCCTGGTACATTATGTGATGTCACAATATCAAATTTTTATTGAATGCAAAAAGCCATGTCTCTCGTATTTATTTATCGATGCTAGGATCAAGTATTAAAATAATAAACGGAATGAAACTTTAAATGCTCAATTAGACATTTTAAAGTATAGGATCTATGTTAGAAGATTTGATAAATTTAAGGGGATATTGGAGACATTAACTTTCTAATAATTATATTTTTCACTCGGGTATACCAAATTCTAATTATATATAAAACTCGTAATTGAGTTGATATTACAAGTTAAATAATACAAACTTAGTCAACATATTTTCAAAAATAAAATTTAATATTAAATAACAAAATAAGAATATTTATGCTTTTAATTTTATTAATAATTTTTCAAAAAACATTAAAATAAATTTGCTCATTCGCTTTTTTTAATTTAAAAATTTTATTTTTCTTTCATGATTTTTTTTCTTCCATCCGAATTGTGGTTCTTATGTACTAATTTTGTATCAAATGTAACAATATTGTTTGTAAACCAAAAAAAAAAAACTTTTTTTTATTTTCTCCTTTGGTTTCAAGCAACTTTGAAAAACTTTTTAAAATTAGGAAAAAATAGATGTGTACAAATGAGTAAACATGTTTGTATATCAGGAAGAGTCAATTAATCTGAAAATTTTTACTTTACTTACCCAAGATCAGTTATGATCAAATACAAGCTAAGCCCAAAGCTCATATTATTATTTAAAAAATATTAAAATATTATTAAACATTAAATTAAAATTAAAATTTTTAATTAAAAATAATAATTTAATTTGAAAATAATTAAATTAAAAGTATGTCCAAACCGGGCGAATTTAAACAAGTTTATAAATGAGAGAATTTTCCCAAAGACATGCGACAATTGTCGTGACTTAAGCGTCAATAAATTAATCAAAGATAGTGGCAAAAAAGATAACGATATACACAGTTTTAGGAATTTATGTCTTTGCTATTTTATCTTTTCATAATTATAGTTTTTAGCTTATTCATACTTAAATATTTAAGTTAAGAAAATATATCATTTATAATAATTATAATATAATTAATTAATTAAAATTATATAAAATTTATCAAAATATTTGTGAAACTCACAATTATAAATAGTAAACTTTATATAATTCTTGAATGTAATTAAATAATTTTATTATCGTAAGTGAAATGCTCCAACAAATTAATGCATGATTCATTAGTCAAATAGCAGAGTTCAAATCCTTCGTTTGTCAAATCAAAATTATTCAACATGTTTATTTACACTACGATTAAACAATTAAATCAATTTATGAAAAAAAAAAATCTCACCTTTTGAAAACATATATTAAATTTAGAAATTATTATTTATATAAAATTTTTTATTTTTAGAGAAAACAAAGGTTTAATGTTAAACTTGTAAAAATACTGATACTTTAATATTTTAAAGATTCCAGACATTATAAAATTAAAAAATTGGATATAATCATACTCTGGAGCTGTTAATTTATTTTAAAAGATATACATATATATATAACTTATATAACACCACATATACGTCTATAGATATATATATATATCTATTTTAAGTATTGGTTGCGGCCCCTACGATTAGCAACAGGTAACTATATCTAATGCTATGATCAACTTCACCATGTACATATAGTCCTAAAAGCAACAGCAACTACTAGATTCATGATTATCAGAAAACTTAACATGATAATGCCGCCAAAAGAGATGTGAATTACATGGGAGAATTTTTAGTAGAAGAAAAGCTTGAAGGCTTGGAGGGGTCTTCCAACCTTTTAGCGTGAAACATAGAGCCAACTACTTTATTTGATATGGACATTTTGATCCATGGAGCCCCATCTTCCAAGGTACAATCAACACCATTTGCCCTTATCTACAATCTTGCATTTCTTCTATAAAACTTGATGATCCCCTCTACAGTGAAAGGGTAAGGTCTAAGCCGTCTTTAACCTCCGCTCTCGGATCATTAATATCAGTGCTCACTTTGCTTTGAGAAGTAGTCCTGGCAGCTGGGGGTTTCTTCCGCTGATCAGCCTCTTCCATGAAATCTTCAACTTGAAATGAGGGCATCCACACTCTAACCTGCTTCTCCTCTTCAAGCTTTCTGGTCTTTCGGGTTATGCTTTGATTATCTGTAGCCTCCTTACTCACGATCTCTGCTGAGGTGTTGCTCCTGATCAAACGATCACGAGCCTCGCGTATGCTCTTGATGAGAGCGTAGAATTTCTCCATAGTTTCTTCATCATCACCATCATCATCATCATCATGACAAATCTTTCTCTTCTTGCTTGCGGAAGTAGCACTCTCCATGTTTCGCAGGCTGGCAAAGGATAAGCTGAGAGAGAGAGAGAGAGAGAGAGAGGAGCAGAGCGTGCTCTTTCTGGGTTGCTTCTTCGTAGCTTCTTCAAGAGTCAGGACACCCTAAAAAATTGTAGAAAGGTCAAGGTCAAGGTGTCCGATCATTTTTGTTTGTTTTATTTGCGCGCCTTGCGTCCCCCTAGGCCCGTCCATTGCCCATTGGACCAAAATTCCTCTGTTCCTTTAATCATGGTGTTCGTCCTTACCAAACTGTTACCATTGTGAAATCAGTCTCTACTTACACTAACATTTAATGCAAGAAATCTAAAAAATTAGTGTGCTTATTAATATTTCAATCAATATGTAATGTATTACAACTATGTGATCCCTTTTTGCTTGTTCCTTATGTTAACACTCTCTAAAATATCTTACTGATTTAACAAAGCAAAAGCATATTTAAGAAACCAAACTCCACTACTTAAAACTCCTAAATTTCCATTTCGCCGGACAGCCTCCAGAGATCTACGAAGCCACATCTTTAAAAACCATCAACAAAATCCAATTGTTACAAGTCTATAAGCTATGTAACTATCATCGTATCTCTTTTAGTAAAATGTGATCTACCATTTCAATTACAAAACCAACAATCACATATGATTAAAATTTATTACATTAACTCAAATGAGTCCATTTTTGGTGTTCTTTTAAAAAAAATCAATCCAATGTTTGTGATTTGTGAGCTCCACTCTTAGGGAAAAACAATCAATAAGAATATATTAAATATAAATTTTAACCGCATTTGTTTTTAAGCATACACTTGAATTTTTGCAATGAAAAAGGAATTTAAAACTAATCCAAACATGAATTAACTGTGCAGGTAATTAGGATTTAGGAGATGATGGTTGAAAAGAAAATTAAAAGAAGAAAAATTAATGGCCTTTTCTTGAGATTGACTTAGCATTAGGAAGGGTCGTCGTCTTCGGCTTTAGTAGCAAGTAGTTTCCAAGTTAATCACATGCGAACGTGATACTCGAGCATATATGTTCACTGTCCTTTTTGCCAAATAGAATTTGCCGTGGAATCAACCTCTCATTGTCCTGTTCTTTTTTTCTTTTCTTTATTTTTTCGTTTTCAAATGGGTTTTTGTCTGGTTGTGTTTGAAAAGAATTAAATTTTATTTAGGCTTATTAGTTATCACTCATCCCACGGATTCCAACGCAAAATTAATTGCGAACTGAGGGCTGAAAGCGAAGATGGGAATACAGACAGAAAGACGAGAGACAAGGTGACATTGATAGAAGGGTTTATACGTAAATTTAAACAAGTAATTTAGTAGAAATCGTCGTTCACATGCAAAAACGTGACGCACGCATAATGACATATTTGATGACTTGGCGAGTTGGGATGAGATGAGTAGTTAAGACTGTGACACATATAGTTGAGGTGATTTCCTGTGAAAACTTTTATGACTTTTCCTGATGGTAATAATTTGTATAACACTTTACATAATTTTAATAATATTTATGGTAATTATAAAAACTTCTTTTAAGTACTTTTAATAATTTTGGATATAATCATGTAATTTTTAATATATGTTTGGATAAATTTTAGTCTGATTTTGATAATAATTAATATAACTTTGATAACTTTTAATATAATTTTATATAAAATTAAAAAATATATATATTCACATATTATTATATTATATCGTCCACGTACAAAGACATACATAGCAGGACAAAAGTACGAGTGGAGGGAGGGGAGGAGTAACTACTTACTGGGTTAACCTTCTGTTTAACGGTTAAGTGAAGTTTGTTTTTGTGGCCCAGAATTTAAAAGTAGTCCAAGGCCCATCCCCACTGGGTTGTTTGCCCAAACGGGATCAAATCCATACTGGCACAATATATTCGTTCGACAGTAAATGAGCAGTGGATTTGATAATTCTTATAATTTTTTATATATATATTTATTTTTATTTATTATAATTATATTTAAAATTTTTAAAATTAATTATTTTTATTATATAAATTTTAATATATTTATATATTTATATTTTAATATTTTATTTATATTATATAATTGTAACGCGTTTCAGGTTGCTAAATCTGGGAGGAGGATAATGCGCTCCATGCTCTTTTTAAGTTTTAACCTATCCAAACCCAATCAAACTATACAAAATGCTTTCTTCCCTAATATTTCTAATAGCCGGTCACTTCAGAATTTCAAATTCTAAATAAAAGTATATGCTTGATATGATTTCATATATATATATATATATGTTTAAATTTTATACAAATTTGAAAATGCTTTCTTTAATAATATATATTTCTAAATAAAATTTTATGCAAATTATATATATTTTAAATTTTACACTAATATATATATATTTGAAAATGCTTTCTTCAATAGTATAATTTCATATTTTTAATTTCAATATATGTAATACATAAATATTAAATATACTTAAAAAAATCGATTAACAGTAATGATATGTACATGAAATGATAATCCACAACCTTAGGTTAGGCTCTGCTTTTAACCCTTATTCGCCGGAAATGCTCTTTAATAGATGTACGATTTTCTTGCAATCTGTTCACACATCTTCTATAACCTAATAATACTAATAATAATCATAATAATAATAATTTTATATCTATGTATCGTTTAGTAATTTAATCAAATAGTAAATCATGAATAAAAAATGTCCGCGTTGAGCGGACGACAGGGATTTGTGTCTTACTGTGGACTTGACAGATTCCTTTTTATCTTTTTCGGTGTTGGCTTTTGGCAGCCTTTTACGAGCTTCACAATTTTATGTATAATATGATCGTGCATAGAAACATAATATAAAAATAATTATAATGTAATATAATAAATAATATATAAATATATAAATATTTTTAAAAATATATAATATAAATTATTAATATAATAAATATATAATATTTTAAATATAATTATAATTTTTAAAATTATTAAATTTATATATATATATTTTTACTTTTCCATTGTTATTACGAGCACTACTATTGCCTTCCCCCCCTCCCCCCGTACTTCTTTTTAGGAGGTCCTCCATTTAAACCCTTCGAATTCGAAACTAGCTGCATTTTGTGAAAAATCTTTGGTTCTTAACCAATTGCCATGACTTATGCTTGAATTTCCTTTTAGCTGCATAAGATCTTCCCACGGCGATGGTAATGGCAGTACTGGCCTCTTCAAATTTATGATTCTTCTGCACATTAAAATTTCTCCTGAGGGGTTGACGCTGACCTTCTCTAATTATCAATATGTAAAAAAAAAGGGAAGCAAAGAGATAACAGGAGGGGAGGGGGGAAGGAACTGATCAACCTGGATTCTAGAGCCTCGGTTTCCTGGAGAAGCATCCATTCTTTCTTTGTGAAGCATTGAATTGGATTGGACGAAGAATACATATAGACATAAATATGATCTGGTAAGACTTGTGACAAACAAAAGAAGGTAATGGGCAAAGGAAAAGCAGTTAATATATTTAAACTAAATATTAATACAAATGGAAAGGATTGGGAACCCATTTTCTACAAAGGGATAAAATTGACTTTGATAGTAACCGCTATATATTCTTTCTTTTGGATAATTGATGATGATAGTACCCCATATTAGAAGGAAAATGCCCTTCACAACTTTTAACAAGAAGTAAATGATCTTTTAGCGAACTCATTATTTAACTCAGTTAATTCATATAAATAATTTTACAAGTGGTATTTGAAAAGTTCATATTCGAATCTTAATTTTTTTTTTTAGACTATAATCTTTTTTATAAAAAAAATACTTAATCAATTTCTCTAATATTTAACGAGAGGGAAAAAAGTACACCTAAAATGTGAGTGAAGGTGAAAAGTATTCTGGTCAATTTAAACCCTTTATCTATTATTCAAAAATGGGAGAGTGTAGTAGAAAGGTGAGTTATTGTGGATGGCAATCGAATTAGAGCCCATGCACCGACCGGCACTTTTCCAGAGCACTTAAGTCTACATCCTACTAGGATATCTTTTATATCATGATCCAGATTTATGATTGTAGTAGCTGCTGCGCGTGCTGGAAGAGATGGCGAGCTCTTGTCCCTCCACTTTAATGGGCATGCTGTTGCCATTAACCGAAAACAAAAAAGAAATCCTTTCAATTATATATATATATATATGTGAATACATTGATGACAAATTTTGTCTTGTTGAAAATCACCCACTTGCACCAATTATTCTCTAATTATATGTTCTATAGTTCTCTTTGGATTTCTCATCTATGCTAACTTTTGCAGTTGATTTGTTTGTTTACAAGAGCTTTTGTCGTGGTTTGAAGACACATGAATATGTGGAAAGTTGGAATCTTGTATTTCTAACTCGGATAGTTGGCAGAAAAAAGTTTCTTGAATACTTACATATATATATATATATATATTTACAAACGATATAGCAATTTAAGAATAGATACCAAAGATTATAAATGTTAAAATATGAATTTAAATCAAATAAATATTATTGTTTAAAATTAATTATACAAATCATTTGTATTAAGCCTAGATTCAATAGTAATATTCTGCCGCTGCCACATCCATCACTTATTTGTGTCTTCTATGGCTCATTATACTTTTAATATTGAACAAACCCCCCCACCAGAAAAGAAAAAAGGAAAAAAAAAAAAGGCAAAAGTTTCAGCAGATGTCACAGGGATTCCCTTATTTAAATAAAGAACAAATTGTACACCATCAAACTCGAAGTACCCATTCTCAAACTTCCTTGCATGACACAGCTTCCATAACATGCATGAAATCGGTAAAACCAGAGGTTAAAGTTCATTTATTTTATCATTGTTCTGATATCTATGCATTGATTTTGCACAAATCAGATGTTTGTACTAACTTGGAAATGTAGTAAGAGTAAATGCAAACTAGGAGGAGATTAAAAGTGTGGACCATTCAACCGTAATATCATAATTAGAAATAAAACCCCGACACATTCATGATTTTCTATTATATATTTACGTATGTATTGACGCTGATTTACAAGTTACAAAAAAGGGGGGGTTCTAAATCAGCATTTCAGCAATAATCCATATCCTTATTATCCAAGATGGACCGAGGAACACCCTCCAGTAAGCAAGACACAGGTGGAATCGTGAGCGTTTCTAAGTCCCCATAAGCGTTCCAACAAAAAGGGTCCAAAACTATATCTCCTTTAGCAGGAAGAAGCTCAATATCTGAGAGTGTGATATTTGTACACGGTACTGAATCACTGCAGGCAAAGTGCATTGGAGGGCTTCGGATATCGTAGGTTCCTTTTATGCTTTCGTAGAGTATGTCCGAGACATGAACAGCTGATGTTTGGTTGGTGCAGTCCTTTGTGAGGCAATAGAATTGATCGATTATTATCGGATTCCTAACACTTTCCATGTGAATGTTGCTGAATGTTACTCCCGTTACAGCTCCAGATCCACCTTGCCATGTCTTGATCCTAACACCATTATCTGAAACCTTAATCACTGAGTCTCGAACCGTGATGTTGTGGACGCAGGCTCGTGAATTGTGATTGCCTAGACTTCCAATGCTGAGTGGAAGAATCAAGGGAACAGATTTAACTTAAAAAAAAAAACATGGAATCATAAGGTTAATATTTCAAAAGAAACAATTAGGACTACCTGATTCCATGACCAGGTCCGCAAGTTAGGTTCCTAATATCCACATCATAACATCCTGATCCGATCGATATGCAATCATCACCTGTGAAAGCAAAAGATCATCGAGACGCTGCTTTTAATACGGGCAGGGAATGGGGAACGGAAATTTGGGATGATTATATGGGATTTAAGACCAACCATTAGAGATAACTGAATTATATATTTCAACACCGTTTGTGTTTTCTATGTGGATCCCATCAGTGTTGGGACTTAGGGCAGGAGCCATTATGTGAAGGGATTCAACATGGATATTCTCGCAACCATCGAATCTAAAGTGGAATTGGGCACTATCCTTAACTTTAAGTCCTTGCACAGTCAAGTTGGAGCTCATGAAAAACCTTATAGCCTGCACCATGAATTTTTAAATGATATCAATTCTTTTGTGTTATGTTTGGAGGGTTAAAAATCACTATATATATATATATATAAATGAAGTCTGACAACTTACAATTGGGCTATCACATGGTCCAGGCAATGTTGTTCCATTTATTCCCTGCGCCGTCGGATGCAAAAGATTATCTATAAACTCCCAGTGCGTAAGTTAAAAAGGATTTTAGGGGATGAAGTCTGCTAAATACCTTGTGGGGCTTGCAAGGAAGATCCCACCATTTTTGTCCTCTTCCATCAATAAGACCACCTCCTCGCAAGGACATTCCGTTAATTCTGTAAAAAACCAGCCACTGGCGCTTGCTGTTATTCTTTGGCCACTCCTCGGGTCCATCAGGAGGCATAAGAATACCATCAACCTTCAAGAACGACCCAAATCCCATTACTCTTTTCCCCTTTCTTTTTTTTTTTTTTTCATTTTTTGTCCCTATAAAAAGACATAACATAAGCACTGACAATCAGACAAAACAAGTACACTACCTGAAAGACAAGTCCACCTTGACAAGGACCCGTAAAAATTGTGGACTGAATCAAGAAGGAAAAACCATTGGGAACATGGAGGACTGCTGAATTAACTTGGCAAGCTGAGTCCCATGCCATCTTGAATGCTTCTGTGTCATCAGTCACACCATCCCCTACCGCTCCAAATTTTCGTACATCGAAAAAACCAGTAGAATTATTGGCATTTTCATCATCAGGTGGACTGGAAGGCTCAGGTGCAAGGGGACCAGAAGGCTCGGGTGCAAGTAGAATGGAAGGCTCGGGTGCAAGAGGACTTGCAGGCTCGGGTGCAAGAGGACTGGCAGGCTCATTTGCAGAAGTACCTGAAGACTCAGGTGCAGTAATAGGGGGTGCTGAAATTTCAGATATTTTATGATGGTGTGTATGATGCCTGTGTTTTTTATGGTGATGATGACATCTAGCTCGGGTTGAAAGGAAGAAACAAAGGAAAGACATACAGAATATAAATAGAGACACCCGAGAATGGTCCATTTTAAGCTAAAATTTAGTTCCACCAATGAGGACAAATCAAAATTCGGCTGGTAAACAGACACAACTCTAACTCTCTCAGGTATTGTTTTGCTGGTATTTCCAGGAAAAAATACCAGCCCAAATTGTATAGTCACTGTCAAGAACTAGATGAAAAGGGTGAGAGAAGGGATGAATGCACCCTAAGTTTTGGGAAGTAGAGAAGGTAGCAAGTGACTTCCTTTGTTTCAGGGACCACTATGAGAGCACTAGAGCAACTTGATGAAGAGTTAACTGAGTTTGGGTTTGGAATGCATGGTGAATCAGAAAGGCTGAATGAATCTATATATATATAGTAGTAATATATTAACAGATAGTGGAAAAGAGTGTCAAAAACTTCTGCAACTTTAAATTATTTTAATGGGGTTTTGAAGGCGGAACCGACCAATTCCAAATAGCCATTGGCTTTTTTTTTTTCTTTCTTTTTATTTTATTTTATTGTATTATTATTATTATTATTATTATTATTTTGGAGAAGGTGGAGTCTGCTGCATATGAGCGTTCTGGATAAAGGTAAACGGAATAACGAGAAATCAGAGGGCGTGGATTGTCGATAAGCCCCCCATGTTCTTCCCATAACTTTCACTTTTATCGGTCCCGAATCAAAGTTAAACCTCAGATTAAATTTATGCAACAAGGTCTAAATTAACAGCATAATAAATCCCCTTCCCTTCCCCTTGTGTCCCGAGTAGTGGGGCCGCATGCAAACGCTTTTTTGAAAACCTGCTGGTTCAGTGATGGAAAAACTGAAAGCAGCTTCAATGCAAACATAACATGAGACACTCTAAAGAGGAATCTAATCTTTTTTTAAGGATTGCATTATATACGGGATGGGAATGGGATTGAGCTTCTTTCCACTTATGGTCTTCTCAATGGTATTGGAGATGCCTTTTGCACCGACCATCAAAGGAAGTTTTTTCGGTTGCGTTCTTTCAGTGATATAGAGCCAATGAATATGATGCTCCCTAAAACACATTGATTGTCTGCTAACGAACATGGATTGTTAGCAAAACCGGAACTAGTAAAGCCACCAAGCTTAAATTATGGTGTAATTGAGATGCACTGAGCTAAAGTAAAACGAGGCTCGAATTTGAGTTCGACTCAAATTTGATGGTTAAAGTTTGGTTTGAGCGAGTTTCACTTTTAATGTTCGAGTCGATTCAAAATAATAAACAAATTGCTTAAACTTGACTTTGAGTTGAGATTTTAATACCAATAAAAAGATATAATTAAGCTATGAGCTATTCAAACCAAGTACTAAGATATTTAAATTCAATTCACTCAATAACTTGAGTTATTTAAATTCGACTCAACAATGATTGAATTAAATTCGAATTTCTTTTAAATTAAACCTAAGCATATATATATATATACATATATTTTACACTCTAGCTTCGAACAAAAAAATTATATATAACTGTTTTTGGGGATCGGATGGTGCCCTTATGCTTTGCTTGGCTTCAATAGAGAGCTCCCCGCCACAAATATTTTGCGGTTAGTGACTAGAGATGTTAGACCATGGGCGGCTATTGGCGTGACCACAAGGGATGCAGACGGGAGCATGATTTGGTTAGGAAAGCAAAGCATTATTTCATATATATATATGACTATTGTTAATATAGGCGAAACTAATATAATAATACATATCTCATTTAATTTATTTTTTTTAAATATATCTTATTGAAATTTTTAGACTGGATTGGGAATAAATTAAATAATTATATAGGAAAATATAATGTGTGCGTGTGTGTGTATATATATTCATTCTTAGCTTTTCAGCAAAGACGGTCATCTGTGGCAGCGTTGTTTGGGGGGCGGCAGACCACTAGTTTGAGATGAGACCTAGCTAGCTCCTCAACAACCCACTCACTTCTTCCAAAGTAGCTTTCCCTCTGCATATGCGCCTATATTCTAATTCGAATTCTACTCTGTATATGAACTAAAAAAAAAAAAACAATTTGGTTTAGTTTCTTCTTTTAGGATGATATGAGACTAATAGAAATATATAGAAAATGCTTCGTTGATGATTCCAAAAAAATATTTTCATTGTACCTTAAAGAATAAAAATAATGGAGACATTATATATAACTATTTAATTATTTTATACAGTAAAAACATGGTTTTAGCTACTAAATTGGCTAACGTTAGACTTGCTCGTGGAAAAAAATTGCTTGCCCAACTCAACATATAGGCCAAGCTTGGCACTAATTTTTTTTTAATTTAGATGCACTCAGATTTTTATTTAAGTAATAAAATTTTTTTAAAAGTTAATTATTTAAAATAATTTTATTTTTTCATTTCTTTAAATAATGAAATAAGGTTTCTATCCAATTAGACCCGACTCAATCCACTTCTAGCAATGTTATAAAAATACTTTTTAAAATACAACTTAACCCGATTTATAAATAATTTTAATTCATACAATCATTCTTAAAACTTAAAACCATTTCTTTAAATCTAAACTTCAAATCCCATAATTTATAATTTTTTTATATACAAGCCTCTTTTGTAAACAATGGAAAACGCATTCTCTTTTTTTTTCCTCGCCCTTCTAAAGATCTCAAGGAACTCAGATTTAGTCCCATCGGTCATCAAACTTATAATCAAATACCGGTTTAAATTATAGTAAAAGGAAATTAATTTGAATCCAACAATATGTTGTTACAATCTGTCATCAATTGGAAATAAAGGGTCAACATATTCATTAAGGTCTTATGGCAACATACTCTCAAGTTCGCTTTCTACAAAAGGGGAAAAGTGAAAGAGTAAAGGAACACATATATTGGTTAAAAAAAGGGGAGAAAAAAAATTTAATAAAGGGAACAAATAAACATTGAGGGCGACAGAGATTAACATGACTTCTTTATCATATAAACTGAAAACAGGCCACTAGCTACTTCTCTACATTATAGCCCAAGATATCCGCAAGAAGCAGACGTCAAGATTAAAAAGAAAGAACCTCATCATAATCCAAGGAAGGCACATTGCTTTTTCGCATGATCCGGGATCAGCTTAACTAGTATATCCGCAGGCACTCCCTTTAGTTCTGAAAAATGGAAATGGGCGGGACGTTGGTGACGATCATGAGTTTCACAGTTCCATGAGAAATTAGTAAAATAGTAGAAACATCAACGTGGTATTGTTTTTTACCATGAGGCTTGAAGTTGAATAGTGGGGGAAGAAAACGACCATTAGGTAGGCGGGCGTTAGGATCACGTAGCTCATCAAAGAATGGATGGATCAAAGCCTCCAACTGCACAGAAATAAAAACACTCATCATAAGATAATACATTTACTAAAAAAAAGAGAGAAATATCTAGCCAACTTGAACCAAAATAAAGTAAATAGAGTGCCAAAAGAAATGTTCATCAAAGAAATTCACAGGATCCATGACATGTGAGGTCTAAACCCCGCAAGTGATTACCTAAATGATACTGTAAAATGAGGTACGAATAAAACTCAACTACCATGGGAATCTCATAATTGAATGTAAGTTTTTTTTCCCTCTTATTAGAATAAGGGAAATGAAAACCAAAGAGAAAAAACAATAAATTTATGTAAAAGGTTGATACTTACAGCTGTGCAACGAAGGTTCGGAGAGTATTGCAATAGTCGTGAAACAAGATCCACAGCTTCAGGAGGCATACGCTTATGAAATATCTAATACCAATGATAGATTGATCAATGTCATATGTTAAGCTATAAATTCTCTCAAAAGTAAAGATACGACATATGATCTCAACTACCTTGTGCCATGGGTGAGCTTTAATTTGCGGAAATTTGAACTCTGTGTAGTTAGGATTCATGCACTTTATTTCTTCTCTTGTTGGGGTACCTAGAACCTGCATATAAATATGATGCTAGGTTATTTAAAAGCCACCAATATGGAAAGAGCTTGGATAGGTTAATATCTCTCATCCTTCATGTTTACCTACGAATTTTTCAAATAATGATAATAATGAATTCATTATTGATGAGAATTTTGAACTAAAATATACCTTAATAATTTCAACAAGCTGGTCTACTCCACTCTCACCGGGAAATAATGGCTGGAGTTGTAAAAAATATTCGTTAAATGGTATATAGGAAAAACACACACATATATAAGCAAAAATATACGCAAGTTAACTATCTACCTGCCCAAGCAATAGCTCAGCCAAAACACAACCAGCAGACCAGATGTCAATGGCTGTGGTGTATTCAGTTGCACCAAATATTAATTCAGGTGCTCGATAGTACCTAGAACAGATGTAAGATATGTTTGGTTCCCCTTTAACCTAGCAAAGTTAAATCAAAATTAGGCTTATTAACAATTAGGCAACATCTGAAGAAGCAAATAATTTTTTTTTTTAAGATTCTAATGTACATACCAAAACTTTTGCACTTCCAAAATCACACAGTTTTAGCTGGTGGGTGTGTGGGTTGACCTGAAACAAGAAACCATTGTATTAATGAGTAGGTTTTTTAGGTCATTGAGTTAATACATAATGATAAATAAACAGATAAGAGAAGAAAACTAAGTTATTCCTCAAAATGAATAACCAGATAATGTTTTATCATGACAACAAGGGACATCACGGTGGCAATATCTTCAAGTGAATTTAAAGGTGATAAGTTCTTCAATAACCCTGCAGACCCATTCTATTCAAAGTTTTGAGATTGCAAAGCTCTTCAGCATAAGTTTCAGGTTTCGCATTATAATATAGTAACATGCACCGAGTCATCTGAATATGCTAGATTGTTTTTTTTCCTCGCCAAACTCCCGATAATCCTTTTGAAACTATCATTAAGTTGAACCGCAAATCTCTTTCCGGACAATGTACTATTAGAGATTTAAAAACAGGCATAGTTGTAGTAACTACCAACTCATTTAGCAAGTTGCTTGACAACATACCAATAAATTTTGAGGCTTTATGTCCCTGTGGCAAACACCAATACTGTTATGAATGTAAGCAAGTGCCCTGCAAATCTGCATAAGGACAAGAAAAAAAAAAACCAAGTTCATCTAAGAGTAGCATATTATTGTATTGTGAATTCCTTGCTTCATAAAGATATAAGAGATAGAAATAAGATAGCAGGAGTGAATATTTCAACCAAAGGTGATACCTGGTAAAAATAGAGTTTAACATATATCAGTGGCATCCTTTGGTTCATCTTATTGTAATGTTTGATAACACGGAGAAGAGTTTCTGGAACATACTCAAGCACCAGGTTAAGATAGAGCTCATCTTTTTCAGTTGTTGAGAAGAAACAATGCTTTAGAGAGACAACATTAGGGTGATCTAGAAGGCGCATGGTTTGCAATTCGCGGTTCTTGTATCTTTTGTCTTGAAGTACCTTCTTAATAGCAACAGTTTCACCCGTTTCCAAACATTTAGCCTGAAATACAAGATAGATAATTCAGTACAAAACCTAAAATTCAGCTTAAAATATGAAATCTTAACATATCTTCATATAAAGTATGAAAAGGATGAAATAAATGTGTACCTGAAAAACTACCCCAAATGATCCATGCCCGACTATACGTTCAGCCATATAACTTATCGTCTGAAAAATGAAAGAAAGGTTAAGTTAGAAAACTATCAAACACACAAGGATAAGACCTGATAAACTCTAGTTCTCGAGAAGAAAATTAAAAAAAATTAACCTGCTTGGGCTGGCCATTTTTACCCCCAATAGTGGTGACAATTATGTGCCCTGTCTCGGTTCCATTGCCATCAACTACAGTTGCTTCCACTTCCTGCGAAATGCTAATAGCTTTCGTAAATGCAATCCGAAAGACAAATAATCAATTTTTGAATCATAGCAAACAAATTAAAAAAATAAAATAACAAACCTTGTCATCCCTAATTTTCATATCGTTCATTTCATCCGGTAATATATCAACACCAACTGTATTTCCACTAGTTTCTCTTAATCCAGAAGTAGGCACCATACTTACAGAAGCCATTGGACCAAACTAAAAGCAAAAAACGAGAATCTCACAGAACCTCTGTCGAATATTCAGCTCTTTATATCAGCAAAACAACTTAATAAATTACCTGCAAAACACAAAAAAAGAAATGTCAATGGTTCATCCTTACAGAAGTCAGCAATGTATCTAACAGTCAAATAGCATAAAAAAAAGAAAGATTCTAAAATCTCTAATCCTTTGAAGAAAAAAATTTAAAAAGAATAAAACAACGCTCATTTTAACTAAAAATTTCCATAAAACTAGATAAAGCAGAGACCCTTTTCTTCCTTAATGCATTAAGTTTAGCCTCTCAAGCTTATCGCAGGTCATTTCACGGATGAAATTTAGCAGAACAAGAGGAGTTTCCTTTCCCGCACTTCCTCGGGAAAAAAAAAAGAAAAGAAATAATATTTGAAACCCTAGAAGGAAAGAAAGATCTAAGATGAGGCAAAGATCAAGCAAAAATTAAACAAAAATAACTAAAAAAATTGATCCAACAGCCAAACACGGCAACCATTAGATTCACAACCAAAAAGAATTAAAAAAAAAAAAAGAGTGGCAGAGGAAATTAATTACCGACCGGGTCAATGAATCGGGGAAAAAACAGGTAGGTAAGGTGGAATCATGAGAGGAACAAAACAGGCACGATTTCGGATCTTAGAACGGATCTTTGACGGTGAAGTGGCGGAGAAGATCGTCGTTTTGGAATATATTTGTTTTAAGAGGGAGAGGATTGCTGCCTCGCTGGTTTTTTTTTTTTTTTTGGGTGGTTTGGTGGAGGTGGTGGGGGGTGTTGATGACAGTCAGACATTTATATTTGATTTCTGTTTTCTTTCTCGGTTTTCAACAGTAAGTAGGTCTTTCTTTTTGACCGTTCAAACCCAGGCTGGGCCCCACTTCGGCTTTCTCTCTGTTTCAAGTTTTGAATCCCACTGTTCCCTCCTGTCTTTTTCCCCTCCCGAAAGTTTGTATACGAAATACCCCAGCTCATAACTTATTCCAATTTACTCCCCAAAAAAAAAAACATTTTTCTTTTTGAATTTATCCGATTATTATGTTTGCAGGTTTAATTGAATTGCTTTTATTTTCACATATATATATATATGTATATGTATACATTTATTATGTTTAAATCGTACTAAAAATTTTAATCTGAATTCAAGCTAAAACATAAATAATTATATTAGAAAATTAAACATAAAAATAAATTTTTTTTATAAAATGAATGAACCTAATTGAGAGAATTTGAATAATTTATTTTTTA
>JBBYHO010000003.1:8220338-8235227 GCA_038382025.1 Adansonia gregorii | reverse complement strand
TATAAGTCAGAGAATTAATTAATTAATGTGATGACTTATGTTATGGGTTAGGTTTACCCATTTCTTTTACAAGGCAGTTGAATTGCAGGCTGCTGTAGGATTATATCAATTTAATGAATCGAAACTTCGAAGTTTGAAAATATTCGTAAAATAAATGTGGTCAAAAGTGTTGGAATTATATGCTAAGTTACGTTAATCCATTTGAAACTTGAAAAGCCATCTTCTTTGTTTGGATCCTTTTTTTGGCACTATAGTAGTTTCTAGTTCTACAGCCGCACTTGAAAAAAAAAAAAAAAACCCATAAAAGAATAATCATTTAAGTATCAATTTATGCAATTTATAATTTTATTATAATATTTTTAAATATCTATATTAATGCACGATTAAATTATTTTTAACTGGAGACCCGACACCTCAATGGGTTCATTTTCACTTTGGGGTAATGAAGTTTCCGTGGTCTAAAATACAATATAATAACCATTCGGGTTGTTAGCCCAATGGGATCAAGTTTGGCCCAATACATTTGTGAAGCGGACAACACGTGAGAAGTCGGTCCATCTCCATCTCCATGTATTATTGACTCGCAAGCGAACATGACCTGCTTGCTAAACAAAAATATCTGTACATCTAATCGTCATCTAGCTCTGTTTCTTATTGCTTAATTAGAGTAGTACAATTAATATTCTTCGCCCTACTATATGCTAATTTTTCATATGTAAGCCATTAATCTTACAAATATAAATTAATTATTAAAATATAATTAGATAATTATTTTATATACGGGCATTGAAAAAAATTTTATAAGTTAAATTTTGTAAAATAATACGTGTTCTATAGAGTATTTTAAAAAAATAATAATAAATAAATGAAACACTTATTACTCATAACATCCATTTGTGAAATTTTTTTCATAACCTATATATAAGATAATTATCCAATATAATAATTTGTCTTTGCAGGGTGCGGTCATGAGGCAGAGAGTTCATCGTTTTTGGGGTTTGCTTTCATGCCCATATTCATGCGTTAATAATCCGCCATTTTCATCATCGTAGTTTGTAATTGAATGGTAAATATTGGATTCTTTTTAACTTTATTTAGAGGATGCTTGACCTACTCATATATCACATGGCACTGGCATTCTCGCAGTGGCTTCTTCAAATTTATTATTCATAGGCACATCAACAGTATATATATTAGGGTCGACTATTGCCTTTTTCCAGTCAATCGCGAAAACTGATACACACCCCCAATTAATCCGTCAAAAAAAAAAAAAACGAGGGAAGCAAAGAGAGAAAAAGGAACTGAACCTGAATTTAATCTAGAGTCTCGATTTCATGGAGAAGCATGCATTATTTCTTTACGAGGCACTGAATTGGATTGGATGCGGAATAGGTGCAACTATAATCTATTGAGACTTGGGCGAACAAAAGAAGGTGAGGTACGGGCAAAGGAAAAACCCAAGTGTTCTTACCGAATCAAATTCTGTTATTTTTCAAGAAAAAGTAAATTTAAATTGTACATTTGAAGGTCAAAAATATTTTCATTCTAGCCACTGGCTAGCCCCTAAGAGGGGCGAGGGTGAAAAGGTGAGTTAATGTGGTTGGCCATTGAATTTTAGCCCGTGCACCGAATGGCACTTTTTCGGAGCACTTAAGTCAGCACTCTACTTGAAATTTTTGTACTTTGATGACAAACATGATCCTGATTACATGATTATTGTAGCCGCTGCGCGTGCTGGATGAAACGCCGACCCTTGTCCCTCCACTTTGTTTACTATCAAATTCAGTGCTGCCATCCACCAAAAACAAAAAGAAATCACCTTGAATATATTGACGAGGATTTTACTGCCTCGAATTCACCCACTTCCACCAATTATTCTCTAATTATATTTTCTGCTTTAGATTCTCGTCTGCTAACTTTTGCAGTTGTTTTGTTTGTTTAGGAGAGCTTTTGTCGTGGTTTTAGGACACATGAATATGCGGAGAGTTGGAATCTTATGATTCTGCAACTGCCATATCCGTCACTTATTTGTAACCTCTATGCCTCGTTAATGGCTTTATCAGCTACTTCTAACGTTGACAGCCACAGGGATTCCCTCACTGAAAAAGAAAAACTGCATACAATCAAAGTTGAAGCATTCATAGTCACACTTCCTTTGCATGACACAGCTTTCATAACATGCGTGAAAATCGGTCAAACCGGAGTTAAAGTTCATTTATCGATCAGTATTCTGATATAAGTTTGCAAAAATATGACGTTTGCTCTAACTTCTAACTTCAACTTAGGAATTGAGCAGGAAAAACAAACGAACTAGGAGAGGAGATAATATAATCTCGATACATCCATGACCTTCCTTTCAATTATATATATATATATATATATATATATGTATTCAAGCTGACTTAAAGCCAACAAGAAGGTTCTAAATCATCCGCAATAACCCATATCCTTGTTATCCAAGATGGGTCGAGGAATGCCCCCCATTAAGCAGGACACGGGTGGAATCGTTAACGTTTCCAGTTCACCATAAGCATTCCAACAAAAAGGGTCCAAAACTATATCACCTTGAGCTGGAAGAAGCTCAATATCAGAGAGTGTGATGTTTGTACATGGAACTGAATCACTGCAGGCAAAATGCATTGGAGGTCTTCGGATATCGTAGGTTCCCTTGATGCTTTCATAGAGTATGTCTGATACATAAACAGCTGATGTTTGGTTCGTACAGCCCTTCGTGAGGCAGTAGAATTGATCAATTATAATCGGATTCCTAACGTTTTCCATATGAATGTTGCTGAATGTTATTCCTGATACAGCTCCAGATCCACCTTGCCATGTCTTTATCCTAACGCCGTTATCTGACACCTTAATCACTGAGTCTCGAACCGTGATGTTGGAGACGCATGCTCGTGAATTGTGATTACCTAGGCTCCCAATGCTGAGTTGGAGAATCAAGGGAACGGATTCAACAAGGATAATTAAGCTTGGCATGCATGATTAATAAAAAACATGGAATAAGTAGGTTAATATAGTTCAATAGAAACACTCGGGACTACCTGATTCCGTGGCCAGGTCCGCAAGTTAGGTTCTTAATATCCACGTCATGACATCCTGATCCAATAGATACGCAATCATCACCTGCAAAGCAAGATCTTCAAGATGCCGAGTTTAAAGATATGGAAAGGGAAATGAAAAGTTTGGGAAGATCTGCGGGATTTGAGCTAACCATTTGAGATAACTGAATTATATATCTCAACACCATCAGTGTTTTCAATGTGGATCCCATCAGTATTCGGACTCAGGGCAGGAGCTGTTATGAGAAGGGATTCGACATGGACATTCTTGCAACCATCGAATCTAAAATGGAATTGAGGACTATTCTTAACTTTAAGTCCTTGCACGGTCAAGTTGGAGCTCATGAAAAATCTTATAGCCTGCATCATGAAGTATAAAAATGATATCAATTCTTTGCATTATCTTAAGGGGTAAAAAAAAAAAAAAAATATTTTTAAATGAAGTCGGACAACTTACGACTGGGCTGTCACATGGTCCAGGCAATGTTGCTCTATTTAAGCCCTGTGCCAATGCGAAAGATTAGCTACTAACTCAAGCGCATAAAGTTAAAAGGATTTTAAGACTGAAGCCAGCCAATACCTTATGGGGCTTGCAAGGAAGATCCCACCATTTTTGCCCTTTACCATCAATGAGACCACCTCCTTGCAGGAACATTCCATTGATTCTGTAAAAGACAAGCCACTGGCGCTTGCCGTTATTCTTTGGCCACACATCCGGTCCATCAGGAGGCATAAGAGTACCATCAACCTTCACAACGATCCAAAAATGTAACCCATCACCACATCCCGTTAGTCCTCTTTATTATCCTTAAAAAGGCATAAGTGCTGACAATCAGATAAAAGTAAATTACCTGAAAGACCAGTCCACCTTGACAAGGACCCGTAAAAATCGTGGACTGAATCATGAAGGAAAAACCGTAAGGAACATGGAGGACTGCTGCATTAACTTGACAAGCTGAGTCCCATGCCATCTTGAATGCTTCAGTGTCATCTGTTACACCATCCCCTACAGCTCCAAAATTTCTCACATCGAAAACACCAATAGAATTATTGGCATTTCCATCGTCAGACGGACTGGAAGGCTCAGGTGCAAGAGGATCAGTGGGGTCAGGTGCAATATGACAGGAAGGCTCGGGTGCAAGAGGGCTAGAAGGCTCTGGTGCTGGAAAAGGAGACGCTGAAATTTCAGAAATTTTGTGATGGGTGTTATGATGCTTGTGTTTAGTATGGTGATGATGCAATCTACCATGGGTGGAAAGGAAGAAACAAGCAAAAGACATGCAAAATGTAAATAGGTACACACAAGAATGCTCCATTTTTAAGCTAAAATTAGTTCCACCAATGAGGACAAATCAGAATTTCGGTTGGTAAAAAAAGATAACTCTGACTCTCCCAGGTGTGGTTTTGCTGGTTTTTCCGTGAAAAAAAAAAAAGCTCAAATTATTTAGTCACTGTCAAATGTTTAATATCTAGATGAAAAGGATGACAGAAGGGGGTGCAGTTCATGAGAATGAATGGACCATCAGTTTTGGAAAGCAGAAGGGAAGCAAGTGACTTCCTTTGTTTTAGTGAACACCCTGAGCTCCAAGGCAACTTGGTGAAGACTTAACTGAGTTTGGAAATTTGGAATGCGTGCTGAATCAGAAAGTCTTTAAGTATATATAGTACCATATAACAAAAACAGATAGTGGAAAGGATTATCAAAAGCACTGCAACTTTAGATTATTTTAATGGAGTTTTGGAGGCGGGAACCGACCAATTCCAGATAGGCTTTGGCTTTTTTTGAGAGGGTGGAGTCTGCATATGACAGTTCTTGAAAAAGGTAAATGGAATGACAAGAAATGAGATGCGTTAACAGTATAATTCCTTGTGTCCCGAGTGGAGCATGCATACTTTTGAGAACCTGCTGGTTCAGTTATGGGAAACAGAAGGAGCTTGAATGCAACATAATGTGGACATTCCACTTAAATGATTTCCCAATGTGTTGAATGCTCTCTGCACCGAACGTCAAAGGCAGTTTTTTCGGTTGTTTCTTTCAATGATAGCCAATGAAGCTTCCAAAAAAACACATTGATTGTCTTCTAATAAACATCGATTGTAATGAAAACCAGAACTCGGCTTCAAGGTTAGTAAATTTCACAATGGTCTTTGCTTTGTTTGGCTTGATACAGGGGCTCTCCCCACAAAATATTTTGCTAGGCATATTAGACCCTGGGCGGCTATGACGTGATCACAAGGCATGCATTATTATTTTTCGGTTTTCAGCAAAAGACGGTTAGGGTGGAAGGCGTTGCTTGTTTGGGGCGGTGGGCCACTAGTTTGAGCTGAGAGCTTTCCTCCACAATAACCCACTCACTCCCAATCCCAAAGCACCTTTATCCTCGTGCATATGCGCCGGCATCTTTGGTGAGCGCTGCACTTTATAATATGATTAAGAGAAAACAATTTGGTTTAATTTGTTCTTTCTGGATGATAGGCGGGCAATGAGGAATGTAAAGAAAATGGTTAAAAAAGGGCCAATAGTTATGTTGCTGTATTTGATAATCTAAATAAGGGACCAAGCCTTGTAAAGTTACCAACTGAAAGAGACGGACACTGAGATGAAACAACTAGACTATGAAGAAAAGACTATTTCAATAGTTGCCCTTTGGTTGCGCAAAATTTACATCTAGCACCGCCTCAACAGTTTGTTGGGATGTGCTTGAATATTATCGATATATATATATATTATATTACAAACTCATTGGACCGAATAGTAATAACTTATATGTGGATCAAATGATTACAATTGAACTTAAACGGTGGATGAAAATCTATTTAATTGGTATTGATCGTTATTTTTGTTCAATATTTATGTTTAATACATATTTAAATAAAAATATTAAAAAAATAATCTTTTAAATATGTTAAAAAATTTAAAAAATTAATTATACTCGTATCAAATAAAAATTAAATATATCCAATATTCAATTTTAAATTTGAATAACATAAATAAGAAGTACCGAATTTTTTTATATTATACCCACTCTTGTTTAGAACGAAATCTTAATGACAATCTGACGTCAACTTGCAAGAACATGCTTTGGCATGTGTGGATAGATTTGAACAAATTACACTGAATAATGTTTAACTTAAGAAGACGAATAAATGCTTTGATAAGGTTTCTAGCCTCAACGTACTCTAAGGAAGAAAATGAGTGCAGACAGTAAATCCCAGACGTTAAGTTGGGCCCGACTCCAGTTGGAGACTAATTCATGGACCTTGCTTTTCCATCTTATCTTGAGCTCGGGAGTTAGCTGAGTCACAGGGGTAGCATAGCTGACAGCACCATCTCAGTGAATAATACCAAAGGGAAACAAATTTGCAGTTTGAATCCAACTTGTTGTTGCTTTTTTTCATCAATTGGAAACAAGGGGTCAAACATTCTCACTACGGTCTTATGAACGTATTAGTAGTTGCAGGCACTTCCAAGTCTGCTGTCACTCGTGAGCAAGAAATAAGAATATCTCTTCTTCTTCATCAGGCCAACTAAAAGCGCATCTTTTAGCTTACAAGGACATGAGTTCTTATCAACATTGATATTTGCTATGCCTCTGGGACTAACATATTCTATTTCGAGATCAAATAAGTTCAGATACAGAACTCCCCACCGACGGTGAATGTTCACGATGGCAGACTGTTTCATTGTGTCCAAATCATCTATAAACCAAAAGAAGAAAAGAAGTGCATTGGAAGATATGTACAAGACATCAACGAGGGACTAATATATCGGTACGAGCATTTAACGATCTCGTTCTAATAGCCACGAAATTCTGCAAAATCAAAGCACACAATCTCCACAAACATCATTTGTGTAATATAACTTTCTATAATTTCTTGGAGTTCACACTACACAACAATAAAGTTGCTGCAATATGAGAAGTGAAAACAGCAAAAATCATGTATATCTACATCTAAAGGGTTATGATGGATTAAGATGTAGACACTGTTATTAACTTATTATCCATCAGGGTTTTGCAGAAAGTCAACACAGTATATCTCATCAACATAAAAATGGATGCATTTATTCGCACCCCACCCCAACCCCACCAAAAAAAGAAGCACCATTTACTACAATTACCCGTCTATTAAGTTAAAACATCATAATTCTAAAGCAGGATAGATAGATAATAAGAGAATAATGAAAAACTATACGAAACCTTCCATTATCTAACACAATTCATATTGAAATTGAATATAGAAGAATTTTATTTCTTGGGAGAAACATCCACATCAAAGAATCAGTGATAAGTATTAGCAGCAGGTCTGACCACCGAAGTGAAGTGAGATGATTATCTTGTTGAGCCTGAACTTTTAGCAAATTTTGCAAACTGGTCCAAGCCACGTTTGAGTAAATTTTCAAGGAAAGGTTGAAGTGCCTGAATAATTAACAGAGGAAGAAGATGGATTACTTCATATTAGCTCAAATGCGAGGACTGATTCCTCCGAGAAAAACTAAATGAAGCATCATCTATTTGCTATTACATCAAGCTAAATATTAGTAGTAATTTTTATTTTTCCCAATGTAAGAAATTCCAAGTGTTTGCCTCAATGAAATTTTTATCATGGCAAGAACACTTACAGATGCCACCGGAGATAAAAGTTGAGGAACTTCATAAGAAACCGTTAGCTGCAAAGGAAAATTGCAACAAGTGAGCACAATTTGAAGTATAGCCAACAAAAACACATTATCTCTCTACTCTATGGGCTTCCCTGGTTTCTCCCATAAGGCTGTAGCACAAAATCTTGGAAACAAATAGGAACATTTTTCCATTTATGATTTAAATTTCTATCCAACAAAATTTCATCCTGCCATTATTTAAAGACGAGAAAAGTCTCCCTTTTATAAGTGGGTATGGCTATTTATCATACTGGTCACACAGCTGCAACATCAATCAAACAGGTTGCATCTGTTGATATATTAATCTAACTGCTGGTAATAAGGAAGAAAACTTGATATAGCGCAGTTCATCACTTTTGAGGAAACAATAGCAATAATGCAGCAAAGCATCAACTCAAAATATTGTATAGAGCAGCCTCACTTCTATTACACATGATGAGGGATCTTTTGGATAAAATCGAACGGCACCCCTGCCATTTAAAAACCAGTTTGTTAAGATTCTACCATCAAGTTGAGGCAAATGATTAAAAAAAGGTTTATTTAAAGGAACGCAAGAAAGGAGAAACAAAGACATGATCTAATTTTTTTCATTACATGAAATGAAACCAAAGGAACTTCAGGGTCAATTACAAACAACACTCGATGTAGTCATGTTACAGACAAAACAGAAAAATGTTGTCAGTGCAAATGAATGCGCTAAGAGCCCAAGAGAATACGCAAGTGGCAAAGCTTAAGTAGATGAAAGAGCTTTGATTTACGGTTCAAAAAGTTGCATTCAATCATTCTCACTTGCATTGATTAGTTGTGCTTCAGAGCATAACAGAGGGAACAGCAGGTGGAAACTGAAAAGGAAATGCTCTAACAATATAATTTCATTACTTATCTAGAAGGTTGCCGATTTATAGTACTTCAAATTTCTCTTCCAGCTACATTGAAAATCCTAGAATAGCAAGAATCAAAAGCCTTTTCTTCGATGGTTCCGAATATTATCTTTCATAATTCTTTTTGGGGGTGGGAATCATTATCATCTTTCATGCTTTCATTGTGACATTTCCGTCATAATTCAGGAATAAGCAGCATCTGACATACGAATAAATTGTTTTGCAATGCTACAAAGTCTCAATTCAGCACCCAATTTTGCAATTTATAGCCTTAATGTATATGCAAGAGTTTCCCAGCACAATCTTCAGTAATGGCAGATGCTTAATTTTTAGAGCTTTAGTGACGACAAGGCCAAAAAAAGCAAACCGACAAACTGTCCTAAAAGAAAAACGCAAATTTGGGCTATTCATGTTTGATTCAATGAGTCAAAGCAATTTCTATTAATGGGTGTTTTCTGCTTGCCTGTTAGGAAGTCCTTCCAGAGATCTCCAGTGAATTTTCTGATTTGGGATGGGCTGCACAAGAAAATAAAGATCAGTTCAAATGAAAGTTATAGGAAAACTTATCAACCGAAAGGACAATGATTCATTAATAATAAAAATGCAGGCTAGAAAGAAGAGAGCTGACGTCAATATATATCATGCTCCTTACTTGCATATTTCTCGCTAGCCAAGAGTATTCAAGATCACGACCAAATGCTTCATATTTCAATGACCACCGTGACAAGTCAGGCTTGTCTTCTAATACCTAAGTAGAAAACAAAGAATCAAATATCAAAATTTCCAATGAAATTATCACTGTGTGCCATACAAGCAGAACATTTTAAGAATAAAACATGGACTGACCCCTACAACATATTAACAATATATGCTAACCTTGACAGATGATATAAATGGCATCCACTTGGGAATTGCTGCACGATCAGAGTAACATTTGTAAGCTACCGGGGCAGGCACATCGATTTCCATCTTTACCCTGAACCCAGTTCCACATAAATTTTTCAGTCAACGTGTATATCCAGGTCGATAGAAAGAAGTGAAAGGAAGATTTCCAAAACATACGTGCAATCCTGCCATTCCATGACAGGAGACAAGGGTCTGGAGGAAGTGAAGAAGGAGGCTTTCTTAAAGGACCCATATGGGATTCTGATGAAGATACTGTAAAGAGACCGCGGCTTCAAAGAAGAGACCCTGCAACTGGGTGCGGCGTTAAAAAGGATTGCATTTCCGTTAGTTGGGAAGACATGGCTAAGCCTAAGAGAGCTTGGACTTGAAATGAAGGAAATTGCAGGTGAAGACATAGCCAAAAAAAAAAAAAAAAAAAAAAGAAAAATTGGTAGCAGAAAACAAAAAAAATACAAAAGAAAATAAAAGATAGAAGGCGATTGGACACCAAAATCCACAAGCACGGCCAGCACCAAAAATTTCTGCTGTCTGTAATAATTTTATTTATCTTATTATTACTACTATTATTTGTAAAAATGGAATGCTGGACTGACAGATGAGGACATAATTTAGCAAAACGGACCAATAGGGTTTGATCGGATGTGGTCCCTTTGCCACGCGTTTAAAGCAAAAGGATGGAAAACGTGAAATTAAAAACATAGATGATTAAATTAAATAAAGGATATCTAAATTTTTATTTTAAAAATAATTATTTATTAAAAATTATCCTTTGAAAAATTGCTTATCCTTTTTAATATATATTTTTTTTAGTCTTTAAGTGGAAACAACCAAGCTAATCCCGCTCCTGTTCTGTGTTTTGGGCACGCGTCACAAGGGACGGCGAGGAGATAGATGCATTGGCTGGTTTTGGGCCTTCGAGGGTGATCAAGAATATGGGGGAAGCAAAGCCTACTGTTTATATGGATTTTTTTAATGTTGGGCCCAACTTACTGCCCCAATCTCTTTGAATGGGTTCTGTTCCCACTACACGGATTAAGTTTAGAATTAATTAAGGCTGACTTTACTTTTCGATAGCATCTGTATTTGTCTGGACTATTCAATCAGTTTGTTGTACCTTGTATATATTCTTAATCTTAGAACAAAGAAGGGGGGTTTGACCTTGAATGAATTCCCACCCTTGGCCAGCTTTACCATTATTGAAACCACTGTTTACACCCTCAAACAATAATAAAAGAAATTGTCAAACGATGCAAAGATATTTGTTAAATTGACAATATATTGACACATAGGACAGCTAAATATGATTCCAAAAAGACAACTAAAACACACTAACATTAGACATATCATTTATGTGATTAGCCCCACTCAAACAGTGTTTTCTTCTGCTTGGTTCTAATCTATTTCTGTCTTAAAAAAAAAAAAAAAACAAAATGCACTTTGGTAAATTTCATATCATCAACAGCAGAAAGGGATTTTCTTCTGTAAAAATCTTTTGGTAAATTTTGTAAGGATATACTATTTTCTTTTATGCATATCTTACCTAAACCGTCCTGTGTAAATATTGTAATAATTCTTCTTACAGTCTTATTATCATGTCATTGCCTTGGTGCTTTCTTTCGAGTCTGTCTGCAAATGACAGGACCTTGAAAAAGCATACATTTCTTCATTGCGATTTTCTGCTCCTTTTGTTAATTATTAATGGCTGTGATTTATCTGTTACAACTATTTCAATTGGATTTATGCACTTATAATCAGATCAAAAACCTCAAGTGCTAAATAGTGTTTAAGTTGAATAGACATCAATGCTGGAAAAGACTTTTAGTTGATTTTTTTTTGGACCAAAAAAATATATTTTTTGAAGTATGAGTCAGTCTCACCAAAAGTGACCCATCACCGGCTTTTCCTGTACTTCTTTTTTTTGCTTTTTGCCTTTCTTCTTGGATCTTTTCCCTGGACTATTTCGGAATGTCTGATTTGCTGCCAAAGACAGCAGGGTCAAGTTATTGACATCAATGAAAGTTTGGTTCCTCCTTGATGGGATCTTGGTGTTTTTTTCCTTTCCAACCGAAAACATTTCTCTATATTAAAATCTCGATTCCAAATGAGTGCAACTCATACGGTAAATTTGATTAAGATTAGTGATTCAAATAATAGTCACAATATGATATTATAATCGATTATTTAATAATTTTAATTTTTTTATTATCGATATTTAAATTTGATATTTATTGTAATTTATTATGATTTAATTATAATAAATACAATATGATTGAAAACGTATTTATGATTGCAATTTAAATTTTGGTTTCGATGATGGATATATAATAGTAGTAATTTTCAATGAATTTTCTTCATAGATAGCATCGAAGAAGCAAAGGTGACAACTGATAAGCTTCTCTTTGGTTTTCACTCTTCTGACCCTTTCCATTATTCCTCGAATCATTTTAATCTTGTAGTGATCCCTTTCTTATGCAATACAATTTGTCATTAACAATGGCCTAATGAAGATGAAGCTAATGCACCTGCCCCAAAAGAAATAGTGCATTGCTGCCGGTGCATTTGTGATTGCTGACCTGATGAAGTGAGCCATGGCCACCCAAAACCTCAAAGGCGAAGGGCTGAGGTTCCCTCTGTTCAAATTAGAATTGCTGTGCTATAGTCAGCTTCGTTTAAATAGATTTTGAAGGTGCAAAATGTGTTATTAGTATGATGCCATTGTGACCAGCATCAATATCAAACTAAAGCAGTGCATCCTATTAAGGCTAATGATCTATGAAAAAAAAAAAGTAAAAAATCTCCAGGACCCTGTTTCCATTGAATACTTTCAGGATAATAATAATTACCAAATTCACAAGGATATGGTCCTCAGTCTATAACCAAACTTGGGTAAAGTCAACTTCAGACTCAAATCTTTGTTTCTTAGGTAATTTAATCTATCAGTTTGAAGAAAATAGTGGCCTAAACTAATAGAAAAAGTAATACGTATGATGATGAAAGTTGTATTTGAAAAGTAGTGGACAAAAAGTTAATCAAGAGGAATATTAACCCATATCTGGAAGATCCCTAAAATGGAAAACAAATTGATATAGTCAGAAAAGGGAAGTCTTATGTTAATAAAATTTGTAGCCATTGATTATTATATATAAAAAATTGTGCTTGCCTGGTGGTTTGCTGGCTACCAGCAACAGTTGTGAAGACAAGAATCATAAGCAATGGTGTTAATGCAATCGTGTGAAGATGCTATACTAGTTGTATTCAAATGGAATAAACTATTGCCTCGTTGCAAGAAAATATAAAAAAATAACAATAATAAAAATGGAATTTCCTAACATGCAGACAATGAATTAGCGTGGACACAACTTCTATATGGAAAGTCTGAAATAGATCAAAATATTTAAACCAAATTATGGAGATTTACAGTTGACTTAAAATGAACGGTAGATGAAGTTCCAATGTCCCAAAAAGTTGGGTTTTTACCAATTTTAATTAAGATGATCACAATGATCTACTTTTGTCATGCACTAGCAATAGAACCTCGCACAGTTAGGCACAAATCACAGTAGTATAACCTGATCTATGTTACACGGAGTCTTTATTTTTCTTAGAGTACTTATATTCGATATTTGTATCTGACACATATTTAGATATATGATCCTTTAAATAAATAAAAATACTTTAAGAATTAAAACATACTTGTTTTGGACATATACTAGTATCTGACACTCACTTTCAAATCTGAGTAATATAGATCTTAATCGAGCTGTGCAGCCTGGTAAATCTTATAAATAGGCAAGATCACGAGGTCAAAGAACATCAGATCTTAGTACATTGTTGTAAAAGTTTGAGCAGGGCTCGCTAAGAGACTTCTCAGATGTCTAAGCCAAGGTTTGTTTATCTGTTAGATCTTCCTATGCTAATTAACATTCTTTCTGCTAGGATTACATCCCAAAAAATTCCCAGCTCCTAATTGTCTTCTCCAATGCCTCGAAATTCAAAGGTATTTATAGAGTAACATTTTCTATTTGATATTTTCTAGGTTGGAAGGCAAGGTAGCTCTTATCACAGGTGCAGCCAGCGGGATTGGTGAGGAGACGGTTAGGTTATTTGTTGAAAATGGGGCTTCCGTTGTCATTGCCGATGTCCAGGATGATCTTGGGAATCTAGTTGCTGCATCTATAGGCTTAAACAAGGTTAGTTACTGCCACTGTGACGTAAGAGATGAGAAGCAGGTTGAGGAAACAGTAAGTTACACGGTGGAGAAATATGGAAAGCTGGACATTTTGTTCAGCAATGCCGGTACCCTGGGCCAGTTAACTGGAATCTTAGAACTTGACATGGATTGCTTCGACAACATCATGGCCACAAATGTTCGAGGTGTTGCAGCCACGATCAAGCATGCTGCTCGTGCTATGGTGGCTAAAAACATACGCGGATCCATCATATGCACCGGAAGTGTAACGTCTTCTTTAGGAGGAGTTGGTCCGCATGGTTATACAGCATCGAAACACGCTATTGTAGGGCTTGTTCGAGGAACGTGCAGCGAGCTAGGTGCTTATGGGATCAGAGTCAACTGCGTTTCTCCTTACGGAGTCGCCACGCCTCTTGCTTGTAGAGCTTACAATTTGGAACCAAGCGCGGTAGAGGCCAACAGTTGTTCCCTGAGCAACTTGAAAGGTATCGTGTTGAAGGCTAGACACATTGCACAGACAGTATTGTTCCTTGCTTCTGACGAATCTGCTTACATCAGCGGGCAAAACTTGGCAGTTGATGGAGGCTTTACAGTGGTTAATCACAGTTTTTCAACAATCTAGAATTAATGATTGGCATTCATTTCTGCTTCTCTGTAAAACTTTATCAAAGAAGTTTCTTCGACTTGCGAGTCTAATCTTGTTACCAGCACATTCCATGTGCATTTTCTTTATAATCTGCAATCGTTTTTTTTTTCTACTTCAAATAATCCATCAGTCTTGTCTGCCAATATCTCAACTTTCAAGCTTTCTCCACATCTTCTTCTTCTTCCCCCCCCCCCCCCCGGATTTTCAGCCCTGTATCTCGCGGCAAAATACAATATGCATAAAAAAACAACTATGAACTTCGGCTCATCCATAATTGCTGAGTTTTTTACCTTTTATGTCACCGAAACTCGGTAGGGTTCAAGAACAGAGTCATGGAGCTAGCAAATTAAGGCTTCTGGATTAGGCTTACATTAAACATAATTAATTGACCAGTTATGCTGGTTCATGCTAAGATTAGCAGCAGAAGTCTATTCCAAAATTTCAACCCAATCATGGTTAAAACATTAATCTGCATCCAAGTGCAGTGTAGCAATCAGACAACACTGCTTTGTTGATAGACATATAAATACTGAGCT
>JBBYHO010000003.1:8187462-8198753 GCA_038382025.1 Adansonia gregorii | reverse complement strand
ATATATATATATACTCAGTCAATTGAATTTTCAATTGGACAATAATTAATAACAGTCATTAATCAATTTTTGTATTATAAATTTAATTAAATAAAAATATATGTTTAAGAGTTCAATTAATTACGATATAAATATATAAAAATTTAATCGATTATTTAATTTTAATTCAAAAACTTTTTATATTTAAATAAAAATATTTTAATAATATCTTTTTCTAGTAGCATTATTTTGTAAATTAATAAATGGTTTATGCAATGTCATGTTGTTCCTAAAAGATTGTAATCAAAGATATGGGATGGACAAGAGATCCTTTTTAGACTGCAAATCTTACTTTTATGTATGTATGTATGTATGTATGTATGTATATATATATATATATTAAATTAATCAATCCAAATAAAAAGGCTTTCATTATAAGTCAGAAGTGGTCTGTCTGACTAATAGCTTAGATTAGCTAACCCTAGCCAATAACCACCCCTTTTTCTTAGTAATTTTCTAAATTTTGTCCAAATCCCTTAATTTTGCATCTTCAATTAACGATCCCCTTACTAAAAGTTATTTGTCATTTTCAGTAATTTTAATTATTTTATTAATTACAATTTTCTAAAATGATTTAAGTTTATTTTTATAGAAAATAATTTTTTATTTTTTAAATGTTTTAGTGATTTTACAAAAATTAATAAGTGATATTTAAATATAAAAATCATATTTGATTCATATATATAATTATTTTATTACGAAATCATTCAATACGTTATAATAATATGATAATTTAATTTACAAAATGATTAATTTTGATTATTTCTAAAAATATTATTGGTAAAATTTAAAATTACGACGATGATGAGAAAAAATAATGCCTAAGTTGCACAAAGGATGCCAAGTTCATGACCTTTTTATCCTTGCATTGTTGACTAAATGAACCAAATCCACTGTTAATATGATGACCAAACCCCCTTTCCTCAAGTTGTTGTCTTCTTTTGTAAAGCCAATAAATTTATTATTAAGTTTTATCAGCATCATTTCCTTTTGTCCATTATTTGTTTTGTTTATCTCAAAATTTCAGTACTAATATAATATAATATTCAATAGAATAATGGCACTCAACAATACATTAAGATCAAAAATAAAAAATAAAAAAAGTGGTTGAAGTGGGTTTCTCCAAACCAAAAGTCTAAGCCAACCCCACAAATTAATCCCTTCATAAGCAAACAAAAAATCATAAGTCAGGAATGCCCATTAAGAAAAAAATAATTACTAATATTACAAATAAAATAATAAAAAAGGGGAAAGAAGCCCATGGTGTCTAATTTGGTTCTCACATCCTTCCAAAACCACTTTCGAATAAAATAATTTACTTTAGAAATAAAGAATTTTGTAGTAGGGAGATGAGTTGAGAACTTTGAGCTCAGATTCTGATCAAAGTGGGGATTAAAAAAAATTTAAATTCTCTTAAAAAGTAAATAAAAACCTTTTTTTTCCCAAATCCAATTATGGCTTTGTGTTAGTTGATTATTACTTGCCAAAAGGTCATAGGTTTTGACAATTATGTTAGCTATGGATCATGATGATTAACTTGTGATCATGTCATAAAATAAATTATTTCTTTTATTTTAATTATTTGTTTTTTTTTCTGGGGTTTATGTTTATAGTGGGATTTGTTCTGTCCATGGAGTCTTTATCTCAAAAAAGCTTCACAATCACAGATGTCAGAAGAATGATGATTTCCATCAAATGATCATTAGCCAGAGCCTTTTTTGCTAAATAAAGAGGGAGTTATTCCACCCATTTGGTTGAATGATTAACTTCACTCGGTGAAAATGAGCAAAAAGAAAAGAAACTGTGAATTTTTAATCTGCGTGGAGATGAAACTGTAGTAAAAAAAAAGACGTAAAAATATAGAACAAAGCAACATGAGAAAGTGTCGATTATAAAAATGACACAAAGCTAATTAACAGGGTCCATCGTGTGATTATATTATTGTTTTTTGCAGCAATAGTAAAACACCATTGACATTGGATTTGGTTGGTTTCAGTTCAATTTATGGTTTCGTTTTCACAAACATAATTATCAATTAAATTAAACTCTTAATTTTTTTCTTTTTTTTTTCGGTCCTCGTTTCATCTATTTTTTCCTCCAAACATTATCTGACATATTCACTTGTAATGGCCTTTCTAGGTAAGCATTACATTCAACAGAGTTTTTCTAAATTTTATCGAAACCATGGTGGATGCAAAAGCCTTTGGTTTTGGTTTTTCTTTCACCATGAAACGTGCTACTTCCCTTCATCAAACTTTGATTCCTTACGTGGAAAAGACAAAAAGAATTTAGTTAGTTTTACATCATCTCAGTTGTCACTATATAGCTACCTAAGCCCAGCTTAAAATGTTGTAGCATCACTGTTTTCAATATTTACTAAATCATAATTCTAACATTTGATATGATTATATAAATATAATATATATAAAATTAAAAAATATAATATAATATAAATATATTAAAATTAATATAAATATAAAAATTTTAAATATAATTATTATATAATAAAATATATAAATATGATATATATAAAATAATAATTTTCTTTATATTGTAAGTAGGTCAAGGTTACATCAAACAAGTAAACAAAATGTCACTTTCACTCTTTTGTCTCTTGACAAGTTCATACAATTGTTCGTCGTGGGGCAGAAATCGAGTTTTGTCTCAATTGAAACTATGATACAGACGTAAATCAGGAACTAAAGCTTCTTGCTTTCTCTAAAATTATTTTATTTTATTTTTAAAGTCTAAAGGAATTATTCTTATGATTTTAACATTTCAGTGGGAATTTTCGACAGCAAACTTTCTAATGAAGTCTTAATAAAATTAATCAAAGTAATTGGAAATTGAAAAGAAAGAAAGAAAGAAAAAAGTAGAAGGAAATGAATAAAATTTTGGTGAAGTCCCATGGTAAGATCTCTTTATTAGATTCCTGCAAATCAGCACAATTGACTTAGGAAGTGGAAATCCTTTTCATTTTAAATTTCCACTGATATTCTTATAAATTCAACCCGAGTAGACAATATTTAATCAATCAATTTATAATCTTTCTTTATTGATGCTTATTTGACAGGAAATAAACCCAAAAATTTCCTAATAATCCAAAGAAGCAAAGTCATACAGGAATATCATCGGGGTCTACTAATGTTGTTAGCTTTGTCTCGTTTAATAATATGATAATATTAAATATGATTATATAAATATAATATAAAAATTAATTAAAATATGATATCATGAATAAAAAAAATTTTAAAATTTATATAATATAAATTATTAATATATTAAAATTTATATAAATATAAAATATTTTAATTATAATTTAAAATATAAATACATAAATTATTAAATAATTTGCTGTCCAGGATATCTACGGGGCAATAATACAGTAACAGGACGCTGATAGAACAAATCATAAAACTTTGTTAAAACAGGCAAAAGAACAAAGTGCCTGTTGTACGAATTACCCTGCATGTAAAAATGGGTCAAGCTCAAACATTGTGGACCCACTACCCAAGTAGTTGTTTCATGTCCTCTTCTTTAAGCTTCAGACATTCAAATTCTTACCCCCTCCGACCAATCCTACTGTATTTGTACAAGAACAACGGCAGAGGTATTTTATTTGTCTTTTTCTTTTTTTGTTTCTTTTCACCCTCTTGGGGTTTTGATAGTTCAATCACCACAGATTGCGGAACCCCGGAGCATTGGACTTCGTGATATCATCTTTTTGTAAAGTTTTGGCCCTAGACTTACTTTGATATTTCCCTAGAATTTCATTTCCTTGGAATATATATATATACACACACGCACATACATATTTCGCCCACATGGACTGCCAGGAGAACTAACCCTGCATGCCTCACCTGCTCAACAACATCATTATCATCATCATTTTTAATTTTAACCCGCGAAAAATACATGAAACATCATTAGTTTTTACTAAAATTAATAATATAATAAATTAGAAATAAATAAATAAATAAATACTACCTCCTTTTTCCTCAGCTCTTTCTGCGACAAGTTTCGTGAACATGCAAAGCACGAGTGTATCATATAGGCGAAAAAGGTTTGGAGTGAATCATTCTTCCATTATGGAGCTTCATCTTCAATGGATTACACTTGAGTAGCGTGCAAGCAGTGTTAGCTGTCCAAGCAAATAATGTTAAAGATAACTCAAAGCACTTGTCACTCTCTTTGCTTCTTCACGTATACAGGAAAGGTTAGTCTTTATCAACCAGTCTCGCTAGAAAGTCTGCCCTGAACAAGGCGAACAGGCAACCACACCTTCGGTTTTCAATCAGCTAAATACGAAAGGGTCGTCGCCATTTTCCTTTATTAAACTGCATAATGCATCATAAAGTGATTAGCTTTTGGAATTTTACAAACCTTATATAGTAATCAATGACTACATCAAATATTAGTTCCATACAAAAAGAAAAGGTGGCATATACAATGGATTTTGACTCTGTCAATGTCATATGCAATTAAAGTTGTATTTTTTCTGTGTGTGCACGCAAGCAAGTCTTTCGATATTTGCTTGTGGGTTTGGATGAGGACGTTGGAAGCTTGTAGGTGTCTTTTGACATGCAGTAAATTTGGCCTGTGCATATTGGCTGAAAGCCAAGCCAAGCCATTTTTGTGTCAAGGGGTGTGGACAAACTCCATGAATATTATTGTTCTGAAAAACTGAAATATAGTAAGCCATGAAAATAGCACAGCTTAAAACATGTAATGTCTTTCAATCTCCCATACAGAATTTTAAATTTATACTCATAGCTTTTAATGTCATTAGAATGGCTTTAACTTATTCAAACAATCACTTCTGTTGAAGGTGACACTAGTGACAACAATATATTCATCAAGCCGGCCATGAGCCAAAACTATTCAGTCATAAAATATATCATTACCTTAAAAGAAAAAGAAGAAAAAAAAAAACTGTGAAGATTCCAACAGTTAAGTTTGCAAGAATCATTAAAGGTTACAGTTCTCAAGCCAAGCCTCAAGCTTCCCAAACAGTGATTTCTTTACCACTAAAGGACCTGCTATACCATAAAATTTGATAGAAGCAACCCTAAAGAGCAAAATATTCAAAAGAAAAAACAATCGTGGTTAAAACCACTCAGAAATCCGAATCAAAAAGCAGCATCAACAAAAGGTGGGGTATAATAAAAAAATGCAATAGTAAAAATGGAAGTGAAATGCATTTGTAATAAGATAAACAAGTGCTAACTGTTGTTGAGGCCAAGCCAAGGCAAATTCATTTTACAAGTCAGTTTAGTTATTTGAAGCAGAGGCAATAACTTCTGGTGAGAGCCAAAAATTTAAAAAAGACGAGTAGTTTCTTAAAGGCTTGAATTAAGTTAGAAAGGAGAGTATGGATCAAAATATTGGCCTCCATTTAGCAGGTAATGAGAGCTTCATTTCAGTTGATTCAAGCTTCCAAGAGGGAGTAATAAATAACTATTTGGGCTGAAATGGGTTTTAACATTTTTTTTTCTCAGTTCTTCCTTGCAATCCTCATTATCTTTTATAACTCATCTCGAAGCCCAAAAATCATGATTCATGACAAACATTTATTTTATGATGAGATGTGACTCATGCTTGCAGTTATTACCTGTCCTGTCTGTTTGAAAGAATGTCATAGAACGATTGCATCGATTATAATTAATGACAGAAGGCAAGGCCTAAACTTAGGGGGGAAAAATCTGTTTGCAGACAAAAGTTCCACTTCAAGTGAGGGGCAAAACATCAATCAATTATATACAGGGAGCAGGTTAGCAATTTGAGGTTGAGGGTCATCATATATCATCAATAGACAACATTTATATACTTATGTTACGGATTCATTGCCGCCCTCCATTATCAGACATTTACACTGTGTTTGGCAAGAGGGAAGAAAAAGAGATTTGCAGCTTTCTCTTCCCTCCATAGCTGAAAGTACTACTCATTCAACTTGAACTTTTTTTTTTTGTTCTTTTACTTTTTTTTAATAAACTAAATGCTAATTTATATCATATTTTTACTAAAATACCAAAAAAAATTCCTGGGAAAATTTTATTTGCAACTGTATACTCAATCTCTTCTTTTCCATCCCACCAAACAGAGTGAAGAAAAAAATAACTTTCTTTCATTCTCATTTTTCCCTTGTTTCCATTAGGGCTTGTCAATCTCTGTAACTTCATTCTATCTTTATCCCTTTGCTTAAACCATTAGGAACTCAAAATTCCCAATTTTTTTTTCTGGATCAACTCAGCATTTGACACTCACAGGTAAATCTCAAAATAATCACGAAATCATACCCCAAATTAAAAAAAAAAAGACCTTCCTTTTTACTCTAACAATTGTGCATTTGCTACTGTCTTACATCGAAGCTTCTAATTGAACATACGTACAACACTGTCAAACTCCACATGCCAGAAAATTTTAAAATCAAACACCAAGGGTTTTATTCTTTTTTTTTTTTAATTTTGAATGGGGTATAAATAATTTACCTGATAAAGTCGAGCAAATTTGTCTTTCTCTTCAACAACTTTGCTGACAGCAAGACCTGTGGACTCACATCAGGCTACTCTGCATAGTAAGTCAAATATCAAAGTAGTCGACATTCCTTTATTTATACTCGGCCCACTGGCTGGCTGGCTGGCTGGCTTAACCCAAATTTGCACCCAGTTCATTCGGTAGCAACTTTTCTTTTATTCTATATTTATTAAAATAATTTTATTTTATTTTTGTTTTATTAACTTTCCAAAGGGTTTATAGATATAAGTTAGATTATTTTTTCACCGATATAATAGATTTTAAATTTTTGGATCTATTTATACAAAGTTTTTAATTGAGTTCGATAAGAACAATTAATTGATATCAACGTAACTATGAAAAAATATATATATATATAAAATTATAAAATAAATAACTTTTTTTTTTTTACAAAAACTACATATTTTTCATTAATATTAATGAAAAGGAAAATAAATGATTAAAAAGTGAACCTTAGATGCAATCCCCAAATGAAACTATGAAAGGGTCCCTTGTAATCAAATCTTTAACGTTAAGGCTTTTTTTCTTTGTTTCTTAATTTGAAATTCTAAACAGTCTGATGGGCCCAGCCCAAACAAAGAACAATGAAAAACAGGCGTGGGCCGTGCAGTGGGTATTTTGAAGATTACGCCGGTGACAAAAACGATGGTGCAAATTGAGCCACGCGCTAACCAACATAATAGCAACTCCCAACTCCCAACCCAATCATCACCAGCTTGTACACCGTAACATTTCTCTGTTTCTTTTATCCTAGTTTCAGCCCCCGAGACCGAGCAAGGAGACAGTGACCGTCCTATCTAATTACCGAAGACGCAACATTAACAGAGGAATTTTTGTTTCACCATTCAACCACAAAAAAAATAAAAATGGCCTCCACCTTCTCATTGCAGATGGTCCATGGCCCTCGACTTGCTTTCCAGGTCAGTTTTGTTGGCAGATCCATTTTTTTTTTTTTTTACTTTGCTTCATAAATCTTCTCTCATTGTCTTCTCTTTTTTGATTGATTCCTACAGGTCCAAGATGTTTCAAATGCGCATAGGCCACAAATGATAAATTCATGGTCTGCTTTCTTCCAGTGTCGAACTTTGAACTCACTTGGAAGACCCTTAACATCGAAATTAGATTATGCATCAAGTTTCCCTGTTACCCAACTTTCTAAATCTTCTTCTGTTATGTACCGGAGCATGGTATGCAACTCCATGGCCAATGTAAGTACTTTATTACCAGTTTCGGTGCAGTGGATAAGTAACACATCTGAAAATATGCAAATTTGAGTACCGTTGGTTGACATTTGGTCTGGTTTTCATTGTCCATAATCTTACACAGTTTTTTGGAAATTTTATTTAGGATGTAGAGTTACAAGCAAAAGTGACAACCAAGTGCTTCTTTGATGTTGAAATTGGAGGTGAGCCTGTTGGTAGAATTGTGATGGGTCTTTTTGGGGATGTTGTTCCAAGAACCGTTGAGAACTTCCGTGCCCTCTGCACAGGCAAGCCAGGCTTAGACTTCTAATTTATATCCACTCTTTGAAAGTACTGTTCTTCTTGTTTTCCCGGTATTTTGTTTATTTAGGGTCAACTTTGTTTTTTCTTGAGTTGCAGGAGAGAAGGGATATGGTTACAAAGGATGCTCCTTCCATCGTATTATTAAAGATTTCATGATCCAGGGTGGTGATTTTACTAAAGGAAATGTAAACTCTCTCTTTCTTTCTCCTTTGGTTTTCTAAAAGGAACTTTCTATTGCTGAGTAGAAAACTGGTGCCTTTGCTGACTGCAGGGAACTGGTGGAATCAGTATTTATGGATCCAAGTTCGAAGACGAGAGCTTTGCCTGTGAGTTGTAATCTAATAACAAAAAGCGTGCAAAACTCAAATTTTGGGAGTTTTTTTGTTAGGTTAGGTGACATTTGTAATGAATTGTTATTGTGGTTCTGATATTTTGAGTTTGTTATCTGCAGTGAAGCATGTTGGACCTGGAGTATTAAGCATGGCTAACGCAGGTCCTAACACCAATGGGAGCCAATTCTTCATTTGCACGGTAAAGGTGAGCTAGCTGCTGCATTCTTGTTCTTTTTGTAGATTTTGTCTCCTATTCCAGTTGAGAGTTGATATTATGATAGGATAATTTCGCCATTTTATTTAATGGAAGTTGTGTTTTTTGATAGTCTTTGAGAAGCAAAAAGGTTCAAACTTTTACTAGAAGAGTAGGGTTTTTTATTTTTTATTTTTATTAATTTTTTTGTGTTATATCTTATTAATTTCAAACTTTGAATTGAATACGGATTATACTTGTGCATAATCTACCTATAGCTGAATACTGACTGGTGCTGCTGATATTTTTGGCTGATTGATCATTCTACCTAATTAGTTGCAAAGGTTAAATATTCACATACAAAGTATATTTGGCTAAAGTTGGTTGATTTCTTAGGTTCACTTTTTTGTTGTTCATTGTGTTTGTGTTTTACAGACTCCATGGCTGGACAATCGGCATGTTGTTTTTGGACATGTTATTGATGGAATGGATGTTGTGCGTGAACTAGAATCCCAAGAGACAAGCAGGTCAGATACCCCTCGGGTGCCATGCAGAATTGTTAACTGTGGGGAACTACCAATAGAAGGCTAACAGCCTGTTCGTGTAACCACAACCATCTAATGCACATTTTAGTATTGCTTTTTCTGCTTCAGGATGAGTTTACCTGATAATATGTATTACAATCAGCTTTCATTGCTGAGAGAATTTGGATGATACTTTGTTAGCTCTTGCCAGGGTTGTGTTATTTGTGCGTATCATTTTTAGGGAGATAAAAGCCTGCAGATTCTATTTAAACTCTACTCTTTAATGGAACACCTGATTTTACTAATTTTGATCTATTTGCTTCCCATTGGCTTTTATCTCCTTAAATTTGGGTTTAGTACATGAATCTAGAAGATTCATGACATAAGCATTTCTTACATTCTAAGTAAATGTTGATATTACTGATTTTTAGTCATTTATATTATAAGCTTAAGAAGAATACTTCGCATGTACATATTATAACAGGGGCAGCCTCCCTTAAAAACCAGTAATTTTCAACTTGAATTGAAATCTACGCAAGAACCAAGTTTTCAATTGCAGCATATTGGATAACTTGCTCCATGTGCTTCTCTGCACCGTCCCATATCTCAAGTATCGCTTCTTTTATGCTGTGGATGCTACCCAAGGCATAATCTGCACCAGGCAACAGTACCGAACTCCACACCTGCCGTCTATTCTTGCACGTTTAGCAAAGAGTGCCAATGATTTATGCTTATTTTATGCTTGTTTATATTTAGCCATTCGAGAAGATATTCTTTTCAGAGCTTTTAATCTGTTACATTCGTTTATGCAGGTTTTTAGGTTCTGTAATCGGAAATAAAATCATAGCCTACTATAACCGTGTGAAGCCCTGCTGCTTTTCCAGTTGCAATGTTTCGAGCACTATCATCAAAGAAAATCTGAAAAAAGGAAAAAAGAAAGGTGAATCCATGAATACATAATATTAATGGAGTAGAGGGAAAAAATGTGTTCAGACTCAGCAAGGATTGAGATTCTACTGTTTTCTTTAGATCGACATCTGCAATCCGAATTGCAGCTTTAAAAGCTTCCAGTGAGGGTTTACAGAGAATTGGTTGCTTGGAGCTGTCTCTACTTGCATCAGTTATGTCAGCAGTGTTGGGCTCTTGGTCAGCAAGAACTTGATTTTCATCTAATGCATCGATGAAACTAGCTGGTTCAAGAGGAGGGTTAAGAGTTTCAAAGCATATGATGCCTTCAAAACAATCATCTAAGCCCAACCTCTTCAGAACTTGTCGTACATGCGCCATATCAGCATTCTTGAAGATCTGAAAACATCAAGAAACATCTTAGAACAACCAAGATATATGGTGTGTTTTTCAATGGACTTCTTTTTTTTTCCCTCTCGATTAGCTAGAAGGAATTCAGCTTTCGCTTACTATTTTCCGCTGTGGCATGGAAAGCAGAAGGTTTCTTAACACCGGATCAGGCCTTGGTGTTTCATATGGCAATCTCCCATGAACATACGCATGAAACTCGTTGTCAATTTCGTAACCAAGAGCCTGAAAAAAATGGGGTTATTTGTTCCCCAAATTTTCAGATGCACGAACAATGAATTCGTCGCATGTGTGTCAGAAAACTAAAGTAAAAGAGCTAAAAAAAATCATAAAAGCATGGGAATTTGGGACAAGATAAATTCTTCATTCACCTTTAAACCAGTCATTGTTGTTTCATATTCCCTGTATAATTCCAAGCACATTCCTGCTACTTCATTTTCTTCAAAATCCAGGTATTGCAGCATGAATTCTAAAATCAGAACAAGTCAAATTGCTTGTATCTTAAAATATTTATAACCAAACAGGAAACATTTACCTTTTTAGGGTCGTTATTCTATATTCTTGCGGCAAGCGAAGTTGACATATGCTCTAGGGGTATAGAGTATCAGCCATGTCTGTAAATCATAATCAAAACCACCATAAATCAGAAAATAGTTGTAAAAAGAAAGAAACAGAGAGTTGTTTTGAGCGAAAGCAACTATATATCACATGATTTAGTTCTTAATGAAGAGATAAATCGGGCTATAACAGACCGAAAAGCAAGCATTCATATTTTGCTTCGATGGCCCTCCCAACGGCTTCCATCCTTATGAATGTACCTGTAAGAAAATTCAATCGTATTTCGCAAAAC
>JBBYHO010000003.1:8168160-8179328 GCA_038382025.1 Adansonia gregorii | reverse complement strand
AAAGGTTCCACTTGCATCGTCATTTTTTAAGTTTTACCTCTCTTTCAAAGCTTCTGAAACTCCCTAGTCCTAGGCAGAAAAGACATTGCTTTTTTTTTTTTCTTGTTTCGTAGAGTTAGCTGTAATCTACAAGAGGAGAGGAGTGAAAAAGACAAGAGTGAGAAAAACAATGAAGCGAGTTTTGATTTGGGTCTTGAGTTTATGGAGTGTACTTGGGGTTGGTTTGAGCCGATCTGAAGATGGGTTGGAAGAACTGAAAGCTAAAGAGAGTTTGCTTTCGGTCTTGGAGAAAGATATAGTATCCCCTGGTGCCAACTCTCTCATGGTTCCCCTCACTCTCATTCAAGGAGCTGCTTCTAAAGGAGCTGGTATTTCAGAAATTAACAGATCATTTAGTTCTTGTATTTCAGGACTGCCCTGAAAGTCTGATTCTTGATTCATGTTGAGAGATTAAATTCTTTTTTTTCCCTCTTTTTGATGCCTTGGGTGTCACAGTTTGTTTGGATGGGACGCCTCCTGGTTATCATCTGGATCGTGGTTTCGGGTCTGGTTCAAACAGCTGGCTCATCCATTTGGAGGTTTGGCTTTAACATTGCATTTAATAAGTGTTTAGCACTGTATGATTCTAATAGAGATTGATTTTAATTTAATATTTCCTATATCAAGATAGAATTCTTTAGTGGTTTCATTTAGTACTCTTTGTTGTTTGATTTCCTTGTAGCTAATTTTAGTCGCATTATCGGAATTGATGTTTGTTTTTAGGGAGGTGGATGGTGTAATAGCATCCGGTCTTGTGTCTTCCGCAAAACTACTAGACGCGGTTCATCAAAATTTATGGAGAAGCAAATAAATTTTACTGGAATATTGAGCAATAAAGCTCAAGAAAACCCTGGTTTGTAGAATTTATAGTCCCACTTGTTACTTTTTGGACCAGTATTTATGCAGCATTTCTTCATAAAAAATTTGGAATGGGGCCTCTTGCGTTCTGCAGATTTCTACAACTGGAATAGAATCAAGCTACGTTACTGTGATGGGGCATCTTTTGCTGGGGAGGGCCAGAATGAGGTTAGCAAGAGTAGTATTAAGTAGTATTAAGTATTTAACCCTTTGCTGCATTTCCCTGAACTCTTGTTACTCGTGACACAAATAGCGTAGTCAGTGACAGTTGTCAAGTTTGATTCACTTAATGCTTAGCCTTATAGTTACTATTATTTCCCATTTTTTACTTTTAGTCTCTTCAATGATTCACACCTGTCAGAAAAGTTAATTGATGTGATTATCGTAATCCAACTCTAAATAGACAAGTGGGGATTTGTTTTGGGGGAGTAAAATACCCAACTCTGTCTTGGAACTGAATTGCTTTTCTTCTGTAGGGTAAATTCTGTAGAAGTTTTTACTATCATAATCTGGAGAAGTATTCATGGTATTCAGTGATTTTACTTCCAGGCTAACCAACTTTATTTTAGAGGACAAAGGATCTGGCTAGCTGCTATGGAAGAATTAATGGCCAAGGGAATGCAGAATGCTGAGCAGGTCTTGCTTCTAGCTTGTTCTTTTCAGTTTTCAATCTGGTTTTCAATATCAAATATATGTTAACTTTGATTGTGTTTCAGGCTCTTCTTTCTGGATGCTCAGCTGGGGGTCTAGCTTCCATTATTCATTGTGATGAATTTAAGGGTTTGTTTCCAAAAACTACAAAAGTAAAATGTCTAAGTGATGCAGGCCTGTTCCTTGATGCGTAATGAACTATACCCCATTCTGCTCCTTTTGGTTATACTAGGTTCTCATCAATTATAAATAGTCTTAATTCATGGTTTTAATTAACCATGCAGAACTAATGTTGCCGGTGGACATACCTTAAGGGATATGTATGGCGGTGTGGTTACCTTACAGGTACTACTTTTGCACCTCTCTTGGATATCTATATTGATTAAAACTCAATTAATAAGTAGAACATAATGTTTCATGTCTAAACCTTAGAAGGTCATGTAAGCTTCGATCCTCTTGATCTGAGGTTCCTGAGCTATATATTGATATTTTGTGGCTCTAGTCTTTTCACGATAAATCTGTGGTCCTCAACAACAAAAAGTTAGTGCTGTTATGAGTAATCAACCTTTGGTCATGAATTTTTTTTCATTGCTTTCTGCTTGCTAAAATAAAATTTCCATAAAATTTTAGGGTGCGCAAAATAATCTGCCAAAAACTTGTATCAGCCAAATGGATCCAACTTCGGTAAACATCTCTGCTTTCTTGATTGGCATTCATACACTAGATTAGGTTAAGAGAGTAGATGTAACTCATTAGAAGGCCCATATTGCTGTCTTTCATTTTCAGTGCTTCTTCCCTCAAAATTTGGTTGCAAATATCAAGACCCCTACGTTTCTTCTCAATGCTGCCTATGATGCATGGCAGGTAATTTTCCTCTTTCCGCTACTTTCTGTTTCTTCTTTTTCTCTTCCTCATCTTTTTTTTTTTGGTCAAATGAGAATCCATGTCTCCACCGAGGAACATTTCAAAGGCAAGAAGTCATAGTTCTAAACTTTAAGACTTCCTGAAGACAGTTGTTGACAAACCGAAACTTTTGGTATTGTGTGGATAGATCATTTTTGGGTCCTGTCCTGCATTGGTTTATCTATAACCACAATTTTCTCTAATTTCTGTTTTCAGGTTCAAGAGAGTTTAATTCCATCATCTACTGATCTTAGCAGCTCCTGGCGTGACTGCAGATTGGATCAATCTCATTGTAACTCATCACAAATACAGTTTCTACAAGGTGATTTTCAAGTTTTGTTTTGTGTCATGTTTTGACTAAATTTTTTACTGGCAAATCAAATATAGATGAACTGCCTTAACCGCCACTGTTTTCTTCTTTCTCGCATTGAAGCAGACTTCAGGAATCAAATGCTTAATGCCATAAATGGCTTCTCAAAGTCCAATCAAAATGGTCTATTCATAAATTCCTGTTTTGCTCACTGCCAGTCAGAGAGACAGGATACGTGGTACGAGAATGATTCTCCTCGTATTGGAAACAAGGTATGTCCCATTTATATTAAAGTTCATGCAACAGCTGCAGATAAATGTGATGACAATGTCCATCCTCTGAATTTCCTAGAGAACTATACGTTACTTATAACTTTATGTTTTGCAGTGGAATTAACATAAAACTCCATAACTTAATGCTGAACTTTATGTTCAAATGCTTGAATATAAAGTTGCAAATAGATTCTCCATCTGCATGTATGAGTCAAATTTATATACCTTTAGCAAATTTTATTTTGTTATCAATATGCAGGCAATTGCGGAGTCTGTTGGAGACTGGTTCTTTGATCGAACAGCTGTTAAAGCTATTGACTGCCCATACCCCTGTGACAATACCTGTCACAATCTTGTCTTCAAGTGAGTGCAAACTTCTCGTTGGCTGCACGTAGAGGCCTGTATCTCTTCCACTTTATTCTTGTCCCTGATTTCCATTTGCGGAAACTGTAACATTCATTTGTTGTGATAATAAAGTGATAAGCTATGGGATTTCTGGGGTATGCAAATCAAAATGATTAGCAATATCCCCTCTCTCTCTCTCTCTCTCTCTCTCTCTCTTTCAAATACTATCATTTATGCAATACATTGTCTCAAAAGACTTTTGATATCTTCGTGCTCAAACTGAGCAGAAAGATATATAATGCATTTAATATCTTTTGTTCAAGATTTAAGAAGGCTAAACACATGGAACCGTTACCGTGCATGCGACCTGCTAACTTCCACCTTCACTTTAATTTTGTTTCACATTTATCCCTAGGACCTCAAAGCATGCTCAGAATTCCTGAGGAAGAGCTTCTTGAAAGTGGGACATCAAAGCTAAGCCTTGCAATTTTTTAGCTGTTATGGGGGCATCTTTTTTTTTTTTAGTCAGAATCATAAATCTGTTATGGTTAAACATTTGAGAGTAAAGGATACGAAATATAGTGTTTTTTTTTCCCACATTGATATAAGTTATTCAAGTTGAATTTCTCTATGTGCATGAGTTAAAACATTACCACCGGAACCTGGTTAATCTTTGTCACCTTTATCTTTAGGGATATATGTTTTTATACTTTCTTTCAAATAAATCTAAGATGCAGTTGCCATGGAGGCCTTGGTCTAATCGTGAAAGGATGCCATTGTTGCCCTAGGAGTCCTACTTCAAACCATCCCACCTGTGGTTGGGTGCATTGTAGTATATGCTATCTCTTTCTAGTTTCTTGGCTTTCAGTATACCTAATGCACCCTTTCTGGGTTTCCTCTCTCCACGTCGACTATGAGACTGAAATTAAATATCTTCCTCTGCAGTGATGTTACATCAACCATAACGATCTCAGAGTCCACAAGGGTGACACTTGCTCTCCTAAATCTGCTTAGTGTCTTCTCGATCTCCTTAATATGTTCCAAATGCATCATCGGGTTTCAGTTTGGCCAGTAACAAACAATTATAACATTAAATGTCCACATCCTAGCAGATATGGTGGATTTTTGTTCTTACATTTCGAATCATTCATTTAAAGCGCTTCTTTAGAAGCCACCACCCTTCTTTTCTAGCATTCTGTGGTTGCCATAGTTGATGCTCTGGAATGGTTAAGCTGTACTCAGTCATGTATGTTATTTTAAGTATTGCAAGAAAGTGAAGAAAGTAAGCACCGAGAGAGATGTTTCTTAGCGTCTGGATGTCTGCCACCGGATGGGATTGATCCCCTCGTTTGCTGTATTTTTCTGTATCATGCAATTTTGGATTCATATCAATTTCCAAAGTTCTTTTAGCTTTATTATGAATTTGTAGCATTTGAGATGTCTGAATATAATTTGGCAGTATGTTTAAACAGCTTACCCGAATATCTAACTATTGTCTGAGATTGCCCAATCCATGTCGGACGTTGGTAAAGGGGACGGCATCAGTGAGGTAATTTCTTTTGTACTAAAAAGAGAGTACATTCCTGATTTTCTTAGCTGATATATATTACCATTGGAGCCATCAGGCTGCTACATCCTGTTATTTGAACTGCTGTATGTGAGGGCTTCAAGGTGTCTCCTTAACTTCCGAGTTTTTTTGTCCTTTCTAGTGACTATAACCCTGTTTCCACATTCGGTCTCCGATCCGATGTGATGGTTAGTTTAAGCACTGGAAGAATAGTTCTTAACATATGCAGATGTAGTTGAAATTTGGAAAGCATTGATTTTAAACAAGCTGAGGAAAAGCTGTAAGGTAGTTTCTGCAATATATTTTTTCCTGCCCATTTTTCCCCCAATGGTGACTGCACTTAAAGCTCTGCACTTGCTTTCCTAATTATAAGGAACCAGATTTCTAACGATGATCACATGACCATGGCTCCGCCTTGCTTTATTGCTTTGGGTACATAAAAAGTTAAAGCAAATCATCATTTTGGCGATTTGAGTTCCGCTCGAATGCTACCGACCACACTGGAAACAATGCCAAGTACTGATTTTAGGCTTTTAAGTGAGGGAAATTGTCATTTGCTTCGTTAAAACAGACGCCAATTAAAACAAATTCTAAATGCAAAATTCTGGGAGCACACTATGAAACAAATCTCAATCCAAATGCTGTAACAGTAACTACCCAAATCAAGACTGAAGACTTAACAAACAGAAAAACTGATCAGCAAAGAATATATGATGCACTGGAAATTTGCTTATCTAAAGTTTAGTTTTAGCCTGCCATCTGGCTCCATATTCCACTCCATCGTGTTACATTTACAAGCGCAAAGCTGTACACAAGTAATCGAAAAAAAGGCGCCTGAATCTCTCTAATTCCAATCCCAACCGATAAAAAAGGTCGAATAAACATCTAGGAAGTGGGAAACTTCTTTTCTATGAAGTAAAATGAAGAAGAAAAGTACCAAATCCATCCCACCAAAAGGATTTCAACGGTTAAAAAGAAAAATAAAACTAAGAACCACAAAATGGTAGTCGAAATTGGATGCCAGAGTAGCTTGTCTGTCAACAGCAATGCCTGGATGACGATGCAAGTGCCACTGCTTGTGCCCATACCTTCAGCCGAGCCTTGACATCCCTCGGGTCATCGCCTAAAATTACAGAGTAAACATCCCATCAGATGACTAAAATGCTGAGCCTTTCTATTAATTAAACTATCACAATAATCAGCCAAAAAAAAAAAAAAGGTTCAAATTAAAGGTAACTGAGAGACGCTGGTATTTTTTGACTAACCAGGGCTCGAGATTCGCCAGTTGGCGATGGGAGAATTGCCACCGCTGCTAGCAGTATCAAGGGCGGAACCTGAAAGTGAAACGCGACTGGCACAGGGCATGTCCAACATAAGCTCATGTTCCAACTCGAACCCCAAGTCCCGACACGCCTTCACTTCCTCCAAGTCCATACACAGCGACCTCCTGCCTCCTTTGGGCCTGGTAATCACCACCACGCCCGCGCCACTACCCCCTTCACTCTCCCCACTAAAACTTTCACCGTAATTGCTACAACCCACAGGGAAATTCCCATCTTTCTTTTTGCTTCTACTTTTAGTACTCTCCTTATCCTCCCTTCTTTGCCTTATAATCCTATTCTTCCTCAAATTCTTGCTTCCTTTCGACCTTCCAAAACTCCCCTTTCGAGCTTCATTTTCACTAGCGTAATCTTTGACCACTCCCATCAACTGCTGAGCCTGAGACAACAACCCGGTTCGATTCCTCCGACGAGGTGGCGTGGCGGGAAGAGAGTAACAACTAGGTTCTTTGTCAGAGTCGTCAGACGATAGTTCAAGCAATTCTTTGGCGGAGAAATGATCTTCATCAACATCCGCATCAAAGCTTTCAATTAAAAATCTCGACATGTACATTCTCATGGGATTATCATCATCGTCTTCATCATCCTCGCACATGGAACTAGTGCACATGGAAAGCCTAGACAAGTTATGCGGATGGACCTGATGGTCATGATCATGATCAAACCGGACATCAATATCTTCATACTCATCTTCTCGCGTTGAAGAAACAACAGTCATACTATCATCCGATGCCATCTTCTCTTTTCCTTCCTTTTCTTCCTCCTGCTTTTTCGCAACTAAAAAATAAAGAAGAAAAACCCCAAAAGAGAGAAGAAGGTAAAGCGTTTTTTCTTTTTCTAAAGAGCGGCTGTACTTATTTAACAAACTGTAATCATTCGCTAGTTTCTCATTTCATAGTAAAAGGGTAAACCTAATTAGGCACTCCAACGACCAAATTTATAGCAAAAATTCATGTCTTTAATTTCGGATATTCCATTTAAGCCATCACTCACTTGATCACTTTCCTTATAACTACCTTATGGCAGTTGAGGGAAAAAGAAGAAGGGTGAGGTTGTAAATTTAATCTGAAATTAGTTTCACCAAGCAAGAAGTTTCGGACCATCTGCGTATCCTTTTTGGAATTAATTAAAAATGATTTTAAGATATCCACACGGCAACATTAGGACAAATGACGTAGAGAATTGGATCAAGGGAGGCGTGTCCCGCCGGACCCACACGACTCATTTTAGGACACGTAGCTCCAGACAACGGCCCTTTGCTGCTAAACAGCACCAGAGAGCGCTGTCTGGATCACCACTCAAACAAGGGAACAAAGATTGAGCCCTGTCCGCAAAGCCGAGCTGGTTTCCAAATCATTGTACTGCTTTTTGGTTTTTTTTTTACTTTGCAAACTGCAAATTTACCTTTTTTAGTTGCAGTGCTGCCACGAACATGCAAAATTTATTAACTATGTTGCTCGCCGACTCATGTACAAATGCAACACGTGAAAATGAAATACCGAATCTTCAAAAAAAAAAAAAAGAAACACATACACACGCATTATCGTCTCCATTGATAACTTAGCTGTTTGATACTGCTGCAAATTGGAATATTTTATTGAAGAAAAATATTAATTAACATCATTAGAAGGATAAAAATAATATTAAAAATATATAATTAATAAATTATTTCTTAATTTAATAAAAATAAATAATTTTTAATTAATATTTACAAACATCAAATAATTGGATCATTTATAATAAATTAAAAGCAGAATTTTTTTCATTGAAGTATTCGTTATTAGAATTTTTAAACAATTTATTCATGAGAGATTTTTACCAATTTACATTAACTGTTAAAGCAACAAGATAAATAAATTTTACAACTTTTATCTTCCAAATTCTTTTACTATAAGCATCGATCATCCGATTTCATACAAATAAATCCTTTACTTAATAATTCATTTGTTAGCCTTTCCTTTTTTCTTGAAGTCGATCTTCTTAAGTTTTTATCCATAAATTCCAATTAATAGTGTAAATAAGATATCAATTTCGATAAAGTTTCCACCTATATTTGTACATTTTAATTATTATTTCGTGGGTGAATCAATTAGTTATATTCATGGCACATTGTGCAAAAGACATGTATCATCTCAGAACACGGTCTAATCTACACCTCAGTCTCAGTCCCCTATTCCATTTATTATAATTAACACAAAATCAACAACAGCAATGTTATCTTTAGTTTTATCTTGAAGAACTGTTACATAAACTTGTACATCATTATACATACGGTCCTTTTGCTTAGAAAATTAATCGATTTGCATACATTCCTTAATAGATCAAGTTCGCTTCTTTTTCTTGATTCAAACAAAATTGTTTCACGTCATCTTACATTTTTAGGCTGTTCAACAAACAGTAACTCACACTCAAAAGGATTACTCTGCAAGACAGTTATTATATATATATATATATGTATATATTTTACTTTTATCGTCCAATGTTTGATTGTATAAGAAACAGCCCAATTACGAAGACATCACGTAATCTAAGAACATATGTTCTTAAAAATTTTCGAAAGGAAAATTAAACCCAAATAAAACTTCAAATTAAGCTTAACAAACAAACAACAAAACATTAACACAATTTGTTCTGGTTTTAATTTATAAATAAATGATATATCCAGTGTGGGAATCTCCCTATTTGAACTGTAACAATAGTCATAAGTTGTTCAAAGTTCAAAATACCTTAATCAAGTTAAAACATTTAGATAATAAAATTACATTATTTTACTTGGTTAATTAACAATATAATTGTGAATGGATGTTGCCGACACTTGATTTGCCGTGTGTTTTCCGCGTATGTAATTTTCCAAAATAGTTCTTTAAAAAAAATAATAATCTAACATTATAATTTAGACGCGACACAGTTTGGTAGTAAGCTGACGCTAACATTTTAATGTAAAAAATTTCTGGTTCTTTTTTTTATGAATGTAATAAAAGTAAAAAAATAATAAAGGAAACTAAAATAAAAAAAAAAATTTGGGTTAATCCTAACGTATCGAAATTTGAAAAACCTCATGGATTACTTAGTTTGCTACAAACGCAAACTCCTGATTGCCCTCCACGTAGGCTAAGAAAGCGTCCCACCAAGGAAAAAAAAAAAAGGGTTTAATTGGGGTAATGGACAAGCTTAATCGTGGGGTAATTTGGTTTGCGGTAGGGGGTGTTTGGCAGCACGAGGCCCACCAGGCTGTGTTTAATTGAGCTGATAAATGTAAGCGCCTTTTAAAGGGCCATCTGTCCGCGTTTTCTTACTTATTAGCTTCAAACAAATCTAACATGGTAGATTTTCCAAACATAACCCAAGGGCCCAATATGGGGTCCACCATGACCTGGCCCGGTCGAGGTCCATGTCTTGCCACGTTGTCTCCCATCCAGAACCCAACACGTCACTTACTGCAAATTGCTTTTCCCTTTCCTTTATCTTTCTTTTTCTTTTTGTCATTTTTATTTAATTTTTAATTATTTCTTTTGGCCAACCTTTTCAACTTAAAAAGTTTTGGATAATAATAATAAAATTTTAATTGGTTGCAAGGAGATTAATGGGTTTAGTTAACACAGCCGCTCACCGAGCGTTGATCCTTTGACTAGTCGCTTTTCTTCTTTTATTTATTCCATTTTCCAAGTTTTCAAGTCAGCTTCATTGATGGCAATGCTAAAAGGCCGGCTGATGTGTCTCTGACAGTAACTGTGATGATTACACGTGTTAAGAAAAGAGTAATTAGAAAATGATTTTTTTATTTCAACCATAGAATCAAGCAAGGGCTGACGTGGATGATCCGATGATTGACAGACATGAAGGGAAGTGCGTTCATTAGATTTTGCGAGGAGGGGATCAAGCCTAGGGGGAGTGGACCCCATTTTGTCGTATTTGCTTTGCGTTGTGTTGGGCTCCATGAATTTGATGCCCATCTCTTCTCCCGAGCGAGTTAGAGATAGTGACCGATTAATCAAAAGATTTTTGTAGAAAATTATTATATATTAATATGTTTATTTAAAATAAAAATAATTTAAAATTATCAATTAATATATTTAATATATTATTATAAATAATAAATTAATTAATATTAAAAATTTTATTAGAATAATCCTTAATAAAACTTCAAACTGTATAAAATTTAAATTTATTAAATGTTATGATTTTAATTAATAAGTTTTTTTTATTTTTTTTAAAAAATTAATATCGAATTATTTTATTGTAATTTTATTCACAAATTAAATAGAGTCAAATCAAGTTGGATGGTTATTTGAAATCCTTTCTAAAGTTTTTACTTTTTATTTTAAAATAATTAATTAATTATAAAATTATATTTATAAATATTAATATAATTACTAATTATTTGTATTTTCCCAAATCTATTTTAGTAGCCATTAATCATGAACCATATAAAAGTGGATTCTTATGAGTTATGAGGCTTGAAAGCCCGTAATAATCATCAAAACAAAATAAAAATTTTGGATTAAAAGTAAATTGTATCTGATTAATTGCATATTAGTTGCACATAAAAAATATAAACTTATAAAATGAAAGAATATAAGACCTGCAAATTCTCTTCAATTTTCCTTTTTTTATTTTTAATACTCGAACATCAAATCTAATAAAAGAATATGATATGATGATGAAATTTTGAGCAATTTTGGCCCAATAAAAATAACTTTTAGAAGATAAATTAGATGTTTGGTGATTAGATACTCCAATATTTTAGATACTGTAAGCTTAAGAATCTCAATTATTCACCCAATTATCGTTTCTGGAAGGACTAAGGTGGAGAGACGGCATTGCAATATGCAAAAAAAAAAAAAAAAAAACTTTTGTATGGTGCTAAATTAAAAAATTGTTTT
>JBBYHO010000003.1:8140734-8154797 GCA_038382025.1 Adansonia gregorii | reverse complement strand
AGAGAGAGAGAGAGAGAGATCACAATAATTTAGAGGGTGAGGCAACAATTAACGTTAAGATCACCTAAGACTAGGCGATGGCCGACAAAGAGTCCATGGTCATGATGACGGCCATGGTTTGAGAAATTTCTTTTATTTAAGTTCAATCAATTAAAATTATTTTATTATTTAAAATAATATTTTTATATTAATATTTATAATTAAATTTAATTTAAAAAATTTTATATAAAAAATAATTTTAATCGAATCAAATTAATTTATATTATCAAATATTTATTTTAAATTTGATCAATGAGCAAATCTACGTTAGAAAAAACGACATTTGAGATAAAAAGCAAGAGTTTGGCCGAATTAGTCCTTCCAATTGTATAGGTACATTGATTGCACGTGTGTGCCAATCACCTGATCCGGCCTAAAAATCAAAATTTCCTTGGTTTGTATTTCGTCGTTCCCCTCAACCTCAACCTTAGGTCGATGAGCTGGGCTTGTGTCCCGTGGGAATGGAACTTCTTCTCCAAATATAACCACATTTACACGTTGCCCACTTGATGTTTATCCCAACATCTACAGAGGAAAATAAATAAATAAATAAATAATTGTAATAAGACATATAGCGAAGGTTTTTGGTTTTGTATGAGAGGTCTAGAATATGTGAAACCCCACCTATGGGGGCTATTTCTTTAATCATTTTGCCCAATATTTCAGGTTCAAAATTACTGCCAAAAAGGTAATTAACATTGAAATAAGAAGAACTATATGGCAAAGTACTAGAAAGAAAAAGGCAAAAAAAAATAATTGGATTCTAATGACAAAGATCATCTTTAACTGAAATGGATGATCTTAGCGAAGACTTACTGTGCTAGTTCTTCGAAGTTTAACAAGGAAAGATAGACCAAAAGGATTCTATCTTGCCTAGATTTCCCATTAGCTGTATACAGATATATATATATATATATTCATGATATATATGGATTGTTTTCTTTTCTTAGAATGATTAAGATCATAAAGTCTATCAATCAAACTGGATTTTTTTTATTCATCTATTAAGGAAATCAAATAGAGGAAAAATGAATGCGATTTCATGTGTTTTATAATCAATCGAACCGACCCTCTTGTTTCTAGAGAATATTGATTTGATCATCACTATTAACAGGCACTGGTACTGCATTTAAAAGATAGAAATCTCATGAAAGAAAGAACCTTATGGAGAGAATATTGATTTGATCATCACTATTAACAGGCACTGGTACTGCATTTAAAAGATAGAAATCTCATGGAAGAAAGAACCTTCAAAACATAGAGGGTTGAAATCAGGGACCCAAACAGTACGAAAGAGAAGTTCCTAACTTAGAAAAAGGTGACCTTAATTACAATTCTAGGGAAATGTCACAGTCATCTTGTCAAGTACACCTAAACGACCGAAGGCTGACATTTGGTTCGGAAACTTTAAGATAATTTGTAGTTACGGGATTTCTTTTTTACAAGATTATCGAGATATATTTCATAATATGTTATGCATGTGCTTTGTTTTATTAGCGTTGCATACAAAATTGTTGTGTTTGATCGATCAGGAAACATTATTAAATGACCCATTATTACAATACTCTCCACCATAAATAAATATGTTGCACAATATATATATATACACCTGTGATTTTATTTATATAAAATCACGTATTTTTAAATATACAAAAATGAATTAAAAATAACAAAAGATTATCAAAGTATCTATATCGTCATATTATATCAAAATAGTACATTTTTGTAGTAAAATAGGATAATAATGCATAATTTCTCCAAATTGATATTTTTACACTTGATGACCTATTCAAAAATTTATTTTATATTTTAGATTCAATTATTATCTCAAAAATGCATTTTTAATGTAAAATTTTAGTAAAATATTTTGTAAAGATCAACTTTTTTCAAATAAGAAAAATGTGAAAAATTTTATATTTTTTATAATTAATAAAATTATCTCCTTAAAAAATCAAAGTTTTTTTTAAAAAAATAAGTTGTCAACTTATAGGGATTGATATTTTATAAAAGAATCGATCATTTTTAAGATATAGATATTACTTTTATCTCAAAATGTAACACAATATCATTTGAAAAAGGATATTATGATTATCTAATATTAGTAAATCTTGATATTAAACAATGTAAAAGTTTCAAATTTCAAAAATATTAAATAAATAATCTCATAATGAATAATATAAATTTCAGACAATTAATATAATATTCTCCGAATCAAGCACCGATAATTCATGAATTCTAAGAAGAAAAAAGTATATAAAAACCATTCATTTCACCAATTAAAAAAAAAAAACCCTAGGGCAGCCCTTTCTCTTTAGGGTTTCCCTCCGGCGTCTCTCTCCCCTTCGTCCCTTGGACCCAATTCATTTACACAAGATTTCTAGACAGCTCCGGATTTCATGATATATATACATATATATATATATATATATGTATATATAGAAATATAATTGTGAGTGGGCCTCGTAACCAGGCAGTGATCATCGGGACCCTCCTTTCTTGTCTATCAGTAAGCGGTGACGTGATGTCTCGTGCATCGCGATGTAAAAAAGGATTGATTATCACCAACTATCCACTGCATTGGATGTCAAAACATATGAATAAAGAAATATAATACCAATCGATAAAAATAAAATTTGCCCCTTCATTAATATACAAAAGTTGTTTCGGTTTTTTTTTTTTTTTTAACTCCAAAGCATGCAAATTCCCAGTCGCTCTTACTCCCTGTTTGGCTTGCAATTAAGTTTCAATTCGACTTGTAGAATTTGCATAATCATATATTGTGTTAAGAATCGGAGTAGGTAATTATCGTGCAATTTAATTGTCGATGACTCTCTATTTTTGCATATAATCCAAATGATAATGTATGATTATCAAACCCCACTTAACCATTTTAAACAATTATTGCTTTTAATTTATATATAGAATTTTTTGACAAAATCCTTCCATTTAGATACAAAGAAAACGTTTTCTGTAACCAAACGGAGCCAGAATATACACGTATGTGTGCGTGTCTGTGTGTGTATGTATATATATATATATATATATATATGGAAGAAGGCGGTTAAAATGTCGGTTGGGCCCCACAAACCACTAAGTGAGGAGATTTGTGTCGTAACGGTTTAATAGTTGCCCAAAAGTTTTAACTTAATTTAACCCACGAGAGGAAAGATCCTTTTTTTTAAATCACGTCAGTCCAACACGTGTGCGTTTTGACGGGCCCATCGACTACATTAGACAACCGTAAATCCCACGTCACATCTCCAGCCGACGTCGTTCTTAATTCCAATGCTTTAATTTATATTAACATTTAATTTTGCATAAATAAAAGTAAAGCTGTACAAAAGTCGTTTCAAATCGATTTAATCGATTTAATTTATAAAATTTGAATAAATTAGTTAGATGATTATATTAATTTTTTATATTAAATTATTTGATTAATTTAGTCAGTTATCTCTTAGTAATATTATTAATCGAATTTATCAAACTTTTGATGTTTAATATTTAATAATTATATATTTTTATATATATATATATAAATAGACCAATTAAACTTATTTTCAAACTAAATATATAACCATTAGCTTAAGACCCAATAAATCGATTTGATTGAACTAACTGACTAAACCGACCAAAATTTAATCGGTTCGGTTAATTCAGTTATGGCTAAAAATATTGGTCGATTCTTCTAGATAAATTGGTTAATTCGATTTGAATTTTTTTTGACCGAACCGACTGAATGCACGGTCCTAAATGAAAGTGTTAAAGGTTTAATCAAAACCATATTAAAGTTTAAGGGTTAATTTGAGTGTAATTAACGTTTAAGAGTTAGTTTCAGATTTTAATATGCATTTAAACTTTTTGAATGGTAATTTTTAAAAATCTATTAATCGCTTACGTGTCATTAAAGTTAGTAATTAGTTGGTAAGTATAGAAATTTACTAAAATAAAATGATATAGTAAATTACTTTATATTTCATATACTCAGATGTGATGATTATAATTAAATTAGGTCAAGTAAAAAGAATATCAACTTGAATAGAATTAATGTAAGATGCTATACATAATTTTATTTTTAAAATTTATAATATTTTATAGATAATATCATTTATTATCTTATCACTTAACATTTATAAATCCAAAACACATCTCATCAAATAATTGCGATCTACACGTCTTTATTGTTTATATTTAGCAATGTGTCGACTAACAATCAAATATTCTATTAGTTATACTAATTATTGAAGTCTCAAAACTAGATATTTAGAAGTTCATCGTAATAATTGATTTTGTCTTATATATATATATATATATATAGAGAGAGAGAGAGAGAGAGAGAGAGAGAGAGAGAGAGAGAGAGTCATAGGGTGAAAGATTCTATGCATAAGATCATACATAATTAGGTAATTCTCTTTTTGAAGTTATATTCCTTAATGTAGCTGTTACGGTTTTTTTTTAATTAAAATTTTTAACTTAAATTAACTAAATGATGTTTATTGACTAATTATTTAAATAGTGTTACTGAATATTATAAATTTAATATTTGAATTCATTTTTATTTTTATTTTTACCACTATTTGTAAAATAACTAATGCTAGTTAACTTTCTTATTTGTCTACTTTTTTTTGTAGATTAAATAGCACCAAAATGATAATTTTGGGTCCCATTAATTTTATTTGAAGAAAAAAAATCAAAGGTTTTTCCAATTTGATTATTACAGTTTGAGGCGTTTTTTTTTTTTTAATTTGGCGTATTGAAATTATATTAGTAACTAGCAATATTATAAACTTTTAATAACAAAAATTTAAAAGATATGTAAAATAAGGTTTGTTAGTTTCAGAAAAAATATATTTGAAAAATATTTTTTACATTTTTTTTAATTTTTTTGGGTATAAAATAATCCGACCAACAAAAAGCGAAATTTAGATTAACGAAAAATTCTTTTTCATTTCGAAAAAATTATTACACGTTTTTAAAAGTAAAATATTTTTCGAAAGTCGAAGAAAAGCAAAAATGATCAACCCTTCAATGCAAGGATCAATCCCTTTTTGTATAAAAGCTTATGGAAAAGAATTTCCATCCTCTATTTATCCTATAAAAGTAGAAGATGAAGCCAAAAAAAAAAAAAAGAAAAAGAAAATCAAGTGTATATAACTTTTTTATATCAATATGTATATATATTTTTGAAAAGAAAAAACCAACAAAAAAAAATATTTGCATAAGATCATCTAAAACACATAAAATATCAATTCTTTTCTAATAGAAAAAATTTCTAATCATCCATATTTGTTATCAGATTTATGTGTTTTGATGTCAATGAAATGTGAAATATTGATGAAAGGGACATCAATGATTGAGGGATTTTGTACAAAAATTAACTGATCGGACCAAATGGAAGCGATAGAGACCCTATGTGTGTTCGGCTAGTAGCAAGAGTTTGTATCCTACTGGGGCCTCTTCAGGATACGATTCGTATTGATTTTCAAGTATTTGCCGCGTACAAAGACGGTGATAATACCAACTCCGCCGCCACCGCACGTTAGCTGCATCAATGTCTGTATGACTGGCTTCCAACCACGTTTTCTTTTCCCCAATCTGTTCTGAGCACCTCAAATTTGACCTCCTTCTCATAAAGTCCTTGTTCCTGCAGCCTATCAATCAAACTAGAGGCTTCGTATCTAATCGTATTGAATCTATTTCTTAATCCCAATACCTAATATATTTCCTCTTCTTAATTATTTATCTTTACCTAACTAATTAACTTGTTATGCTGTAATTATATTTCATTGTCAAATATGATTAGTTGTTTTCGTTAAGGTTGTTCCGAGATGGTGATGATTTAGAAAAAGAATTGAAAAATTGAATCATGGAATATGTTTATTTGTTTTTCTTGTTTTTGAAGGAAGAACAAAGAACAAATCAAAATGATTAATCTCCTTTGTATATATGTGTGTATACATATAGGAATATTTGAGATTCATTTCCATCTTTTTCATCAACCCAAAAGGTAAATGGTATATTATTCTTCAATTTGACTAATATCTAATTAGTTTAAGATTCATTTGAACGCATAAATTATAATAAAAAAAAAATTTTAGTGTACTAAAATCTCATAATAATATTAAATTTTATTTATAAGTTCAATGATAAAATAATATCTGATGTATTGAGAATTTTTTTATCATATATTTAAATAAAAATTTAATAAAACTAATATTAATTATTATTAACATATATTAAAAAAAAAGCCAAATTTGCAAAATAAAAAAGATTTCTTGATGGGATGTTAGTGATCCATATTCACAATAAGGATTAAGGTTCAAATCATCAAGCTATTTGAAAATATCAAAATGGACATAATCTATATGTCTTTGAAACAAAAAGAAGAGGTGCCTCACATCACAATTTTTTCATTATCTTTCCTAACCCATCTCTTTCCAAAAGGATGACAGCCAATTGACAAGAAATATCAACTATCAACTTTGGCAAATGGGATTAGACATTTGCTATTAATCCTCATTAAAATTCTCTAATAATTTCGCAGATCCTATTGGCCAAACCCTCCCTCTCCTTCCTCCCCCCCCCCCTTTTTCGTCCTTTGAGGCCGCCCCAGGAACTTGATGTTAATGGCCCAAGGGTTGCACACAATTTACACAATAATATTGTCCCACTCTTTCTTTTTCCCCCCATTTTTTTTTCCCTTTCAGCTGGATGAAAGCATTTCGCGTCGCTGTTTAACATGTCTAGAGAGCTCTTAGCACGGATAGTGACATTAAATATAATTACATGAATATAATATTAAAAATTAATTAATACACGATACTATAATAATATACAAATTTTTTAAAATTTATATAATATAAATTATTAATATATTAATTTATATAAATATAAAATATTTTAAATATAATTAAAATATGATAAAATATATAAATTATCAGGTTTAATACGAGTCTACTCAAGATGACCCGTAATGTATCCCACTAAACCAGGCCCATTACCATTAGAGGCGACATAAGCACATGCATTTGCATTATACATCACTGTTTAACGCTCGACCAAGAACTGATTTCAGCTTAACCTGAAGCAATTGACCTTTTATTTATTGATTTAAATCGAAGTGATCAGATACTTTGAGGTCTTAAGATTGCATTTCAAGAATAACAAGCTTCTCTTAGCAGATTTAAATGATTGTATGTAAAAACATGGCTGATTTCATTGGCTTTGCTTTTTGCTAAATTAAAAAGGCAGGCTACCATCATAATTTGTGAAATAGACGTCAAGCCCTGGTTTTTTATTTTTTGGAGTTAGTCAAAACTCAAAACTGTATTTAATTTAACCCCATAAGTAAAATGTCAAAAGGTAATGCCTTTTGGGCATAGAACAAAGTGTTTCAGCTTTTATTATAATTTACTATTATTTTATGCTTTTAACTGATTTAGGGAGACCAAAAGGGTAATGGGGAATTTGACTTAATGAGAAAGAAAGAAATTAGAGCATTGTTACAAAGGGAGGATTAACATATTTAACCCTCCCAATCAATCATCAAAAAGCTTTGGCAAGTTGATTTAGAAAGCTTTTGTCGAGCTAAATGCTCTGTTGTCTCCCCTTTAACTTTGAATAATTACATCTTCCCTTTTTTGCTTATAGTGGAAAATGATAGTCAACTTTCATCACGTATTACATCATTGACCCCCCTTCCCCCCCCCCCCCAAATCCTTTCAATTTTTTCCTGCATTGGTAATTATTTTTACCCTTGTGAAGAATAATAAATTATATATTATCTTTCACAAACTTTTGTTATTATTTTTTTTTATTTTAGGAAGACAAGCAGTGCATGAAACTGCTTTCTTCTCCGGTGTCTAAAATATCTTTCAAGCATTGTTCAAAGCAATAATTAAGAAAGGGCAGATTTTGAAGTTTAAAAAGAAAGTGGGAGTGACAAAGGACAATGTTTTTGATGGATTAGTTTTCCCTTTCCAGTTCAGAAAAAAATGTACCGAAGGGACAACTTGATCGGTGACAATCATTCGAACGAGAGCCATTTGATGAAGGAGGGTTTTCAAGCGTAAATCTCAAGTGCAAGGGTCACGAGATCGGATTCTGTCTCAACAGTCAACACTTTACAATTTTCTTATATTTAATTGATGCCCCTATGGATAGCCAGAAGATTCGAAAGGTTGGAAGCATAAAAAAAAAAAAAACTTTTAAAATAATGATAAAAGAACAGCATGTCAACTGATAAAACTAAATTCACTTTGGTGATTTCGATAAAATCCTGTCTTGTCCTTAACACTATGTATTAAACTCATAGACTCAAGAGAAAGAAAAGAAAAGGGAGAGTAAAAGTAATAGTTTGGGCGCATGCAATGTTCAGATGAATAATCCTCTTTCTTCTTAGGTTTTCTTTCGTAAAAAATAATGAAGCTTTTTTGTTGAAATTAAAATGGAAGAAATCTCTGGGAAAAAAACAAAAAAAAAAAACAGAAAAGGGGTTTATATTAGCTGAACTAATTTCAATGTCTCTCAATGGGTTATAATGCTTAGAGAACAACATATTTCGGAACTTCTGGGTATTATCCAAACGTGTCCAAGCAAAAATATGCTAAAAAAGGATTTCGAATAATCGGGTTTATTTGAACCCTGTCAAAAAATTAAATCAAATTTGAACCTAAATCCTACATAAAACTTTAGAGGCTGAAGTGCCTCATCATTGCTTCTGCTTTCTGCAAAAAGATGAAGAATCTGTAGCCTTCACCTTATAGAAAGAGGTAGCAAGGCAATTCAGAAGCAAATGGTTGAAAATTTTCTGATATATTGCCATGATCTCTCCAGTTCTAGAGTTTAAAAAAAAAAAGCCCCACCAAATTTTGAATATTTTCCTTTCTAGTAGTACGTCAGGAATTGGATTTGCCGTTCTTTTCTGATCACGCTTGTAATTTTGATTATTCTTATATCATAGTTTACAAGAATCATCTGATCTTATCTCCCCTCAGGAAAGTCTGGTTTTTTTTTTCTTTATTCCATCATATGAATATCTTGCTTTAATCTTTTATGATTGCTTCTGTCAGACAATGGTGAACAATCTGAAAGCATGTCTAAACAAATTTATAGGGGCAACTCAAATATCTGGATGATTAAATATACAAGCAAGGAGGAGGGTGGGGGAGTCTGCAGCATCTTACGCTAACATAACATTTACATCATGAAAATCGAATTAATCTGTATCTGTGAAGTGAACTTGCTTGATAAGTAATTGAGAATCAATCTGCATAAAAATCAAGAACTGAGTTACCCGATTGAGCTATTTCTAGTTATTGCAGGGGAGGGGGCATTCTAATCACTTTCCACATATTGAATTGATCATTAAGATGGAAATTTGAATCCCGCATTTAGAATTTGATTTGGAGGAATAGGGATTTGTAATCACGGATCCTTTACATCGCAAGGCTCAGCTTGAATCAAGAGGAAAACTTGGAAGGAAAAGAAAATGCATTTCTTAGATTTTATTTTCCTGTGTTCGATGGACATGGAAAATATTTATAAATTCTTTTGAGAAAAAATTTTCCCACCTTCTTTCTTTTTCCTTCAAAAACTTGAGGAATCTGTGGGAAAATTTTTTCGACCTCTACTTTCCTTTAATTTCTCATCAAAACGGAAGGAAAGACACATGACACAGAACACCAGTTTTCAGTTAAGGATGAAACTTTAGCAACGGCGATTCTCGCCGCCACCATCAATGGATGACGGATCTCCAACAACGAAGAAATGAGGCCTAGCGATGGGCAGCGAGGGTGGTTTACGAGCTCAGTGGATGTTCATTCATGGCTGCCCTGCCTTCGAAAAACATACAATTTTGATGAAGTTGGATTAAGGGAGGCGTTGGGCTTGGGTGTGACGTACTCACACTGTATAATATTTGTTGGCTTTTAATTTTCCTTTTATATTTAGTTTTTGATAGATAAATAAACTTTAAAATTTCCAAAAATTTATTAAAATTTAAAAAGATTGTCATTTATTTTAGAAAAAAAATATAAAAGATTATTAATGGTTATAATGATAATTGATGCTTATTTAATTCCCAAAAATAAAAACTAATAATTACATAATTAACTTTTTATTTTAAAAAAGAGTTTTTTTTTCTTATCATCCAAACAAGATAAAAATTCATATTTTCCTTCTTTTCATTTTTATTCCTCCGATTTTGCCCCAATATTTTCTTTTTTTTTTCCTTAGAATTTTCATTGAATTTTCTGATTTTTTTATCAGAACTAGAAATTATAAAATAAAAATCAATCCGGTGAATAGATTAATTACATGGAAAAATTAATTGAAAGTCACAAACATCATCACAATAATAATAATAATAATAATAATAATAATATAAGTACATATATTTAAATGGGGAGATTGGTACATTTTTATAGATTAATGAAAAATATTTTTCAAAATAAAATTAACACATTTTAAGTAAAAAAATTTTAATATTTTATAATTACTTGAAATTTAGTTCATAATTTATTTAATACCTATCTTATTCGATTTTTTTTTTAATTTTAATTTTAAGTTGAATTCAAGAAGAAATCAAACTCAAATAAACCGCCTACTCACTCTTAACTGTTCTCCTGTTTTATAACTTGTTTTATGCCTAAAATTCCCGTAGTTTCTTGTTCCCCAACCCCACGTTTTTTTCCCAGAGCCCAATCAATTTTCTTTCTTTGTTTGTTTGACGAAATTGCAATTGGAACAAAAAAAAATGGTGAAAATTGGCACCAAAGAAGAGGCGGAACAGTCTCTTTCTGACAAAATAGCAGAGCTAACCATTAACGTAGAAGATAGGGAGTGCAACAACGAACCAGCTGATGATCCAGTACTTGCTGACGGTGAAACTTCTAGGACTCCGACTGCTAAAAAGCATCGGATTCCTGAACTCTTGTCTTGCCCACCGGCCCCGAGGAAACGTCTTAGGGGTTCTTTCTTTGCCGATGAAGATGAGCCCGAGAAAGCTTTGGACGATGAAAGAGATTAAGACCTTACTTTCCCCTGACCAGGATTCGTCCAACACATCTTCCAGGCAGTGAAGGGTTGGATTCTGATTCTTTTCTCTCATTTTTTTAAATCCCTTTTAATGTACCAGAATTCACAGACTGATTTAGAGATGTCTGATTATTAGATAGGAAAAACCCAGTTCGGGGAATTCTTGGAAAGATGATATATATATATATATATATAATGCAATGGAATAGCGAAGTGTACACTAGAGAAGATAGTAAGATTAGGCGATTGACGCGTTAGGCTTTGAGCCTTGATTAGGTTTGATCGTGCCAACGTCTTTCGTAACATACTCTCGTTATGCAATGCCAAGTGATGGATATTTCAGAATTTCTTTTTCGTATTCCAATAACAATTTCGTCAAAAATATTAAATGATGGAAAAATTAATTGGAAATTTTTTTTTCAATAAATAGTTAGATTCTGTAGAAAATTATATCTTACATTTTTCAATTTAACAAACATATCAGAGTCTGGAATTCCCATCTTACATTCTTCCAACACCTCTTCTGAGTAATAAACATAACAAAGAAACGGTGGGCCTCTATGCGTATTGTACTTTCTGTGGTAAAAACTGGCCCAAAAAGATTGCAATTGGGCTTTAACTTTATTTAGATCCGTTTCACAAACCAAACCCGCTTTGGATTTTTTCTTTTTTGCCCTAAAGGAATGATGATGTTAACGATGTGATGAACTTTGATTTTGGCTGAAACTGTCAATATTTCAATGGGACATTGTAAAGCAGATCACCTTACAGACATGAGGGTGAAAACGAATGACTCAAAAAGGTTAAGAAACACATGGAACAATCCACATCTAAGAATGATTTCTTTCTGAAGGAATAAGTATATTGAAAACGTGGTGAGTTGGGTACCGCAGTTTTCTTTTAGATTGGTTTCTTGCTGCTGCTAGGACTCATTCATGATATTTCTTTAAATGTACAGATTCGATATTTCCTGTTCCAATTAAAAAAAAAAAAAATCTTGTTTTCGAATATTCATCAACTGTTGCAAATTGCAGTTTGTATATTTTCCTGTGGTAATGCTACATGGAAAGAAAAAAAAAACTGGAACCTGCGGCAAATTAACCAATACGACTGGATCGAATGTTCGACGTTTTCTTTGGAAAATACTTGTTCTGACTGACATCTTCACTTCACTTGCATTGCTTGATTGAGAAAAGATTACTTATCCCTGATTGACCCTGGCTTTTCACAATTAGTGGACACTTAAATCAGACATAGTTGCTGATAAAGGGGTCCTCCTCCTAGGCTTAGATACAGTGGCAAATACTCCTTTTTCTTCAAACATTGGTTTAATCCAACCGAGCAGTCCATGAGGTGAGGGCAGAAGAAGCAAGCCGATACACAAAGAAAGCCAGAAGATTTTCAGTTTTAAAGGTCCCCCATTTCTTCCACCGATGGCTCAAAAATTATTGAATTTATTATAGGCTCCTGCAATTGTTGTTAGTAATAGTAATCAGCCTCTTTCTCCTTTTGTATTTAGAAAAGCTTTAAAGGGACATGAAAAATTTAAACCACCAAGTCTATTGGTAATATTTAAAGGCAGGAATTTAAAGCTTACATATCTTCCAAATCAAAACAAATAATTAATATTATTATAAAAAAAAATACCCAAGTCCTAAAAACTTCATTTAAAGCTGTGCATAAAATAAACTTCTTTACTTAATCTAAGGGTTTGATATTCAATTCTTCATGTCTTTAATTATTTAATAATTAAGCTTTTAGCTTAGCTAGCGAGTTAAGTTTCCTTCAGTTATTTTTTTTGTTAAATTATTTTTTAATATAATTTTAATTAACAGTTATAAGTATGATCTTCATAATCTGTAGGTCAATTTTATATGTATATATATATATATGTAAGTTACTGATAAATATATTAAAAAATATTAGAGAAGAATTTAAACCGTTTTAACTAGTGTTAAAATATATACGATATAATAGCTATAAATAAAAAAAAATTACAACATTTAAATGATGAATATTAATACATGAGATGAAATTAATAATTTTACCCTTATTTGTATGGATGGTTTAATGAATTAGGCTATGGTTACTCGTTGAAACAATTTTTAGGTCAAAAATTACATTTTATATAAACACTATTTTAAATAAATAAAAAATTTTGACTTTTAAAGCTGCAATCATGTGGTTTAAAGTTAAATTTTAAATAAAAATAGCTTTATTATTCTTAAACCCCATTATTTTAACATACTATTTTAACACAGATTTTTCAATTGTAATTCTAAACTAATCTTTAAAGCTTAATTTGAAAATAAATACGGACAACATGCATTATTACACGTTCTTCTGTTCTTTTTATTTTATTTTTAGTTTAAGTTCTGTGAAAATCTACTTTCAGAAAGAATATACTATAAATCAAATTCTAATATAATAAGAGAACAAAATTTTTGAAGGGCAAGTGGGCAAACCTGATGTCTGGAAACCGAGGGTCTCTCGAACTTTTAAGAATTGAGTTGCTCTTTTCAGTATTTTCTGAGTTAATGTGTTGGATTTGATTCCATTGATGTAGTTGATAGGGGAACAGCAGCACCAGGAATTTCCCCTCGCGCGGCAGCAGCGGCAGATACGCCAGGGGTCTGGACCGATTGTGGGGGGAATCTTCCAGCCAAAGGCACAAAAGGTAAACTTGACGTGGACATTATTAACACCTGAGCAGGGAACCCAAGCATGTTAAGTCTAGCTTCCGTGATCCCAGTAGGCAGAGCTGCCGCGGCTGAAGATGGAAACTGCTGTGCTGGGGTGCAGCCGAGACCCATTTGCATTCTCATACCCATATTCCCAACAGCGATGGGAGAGTAACCACCCAAAAGTCGTGCATTTATATGTTGCATTGCCGAAGGAAACATCATTGGAGTTGGAGGCATATAAACACCAGTTCCCATTGACATCATCTGTTCCAAGATCCCCACGGTTATTACGGTCCTAGTTTGATT
>JBBYHO010000003.1:8129141-8140634 GCA_038382025.1 Adansonia gregorii | reverse complement strand
ACCTGAACTTGGAGCTGAAGGGTCCTTAAATACTCAATTGCCTCATCAAGCATCGAAGCTTTATCCACCTAACAAAGTCACCGAAAGAGTAATCAGGCGAGAGATCCAAATAGATAATTGTCGAAAGTTCTAAACAAAGCATTGGAGGAGTGACTTAAAGTGCTACTGTGATGAAGGAGTGCTGACCTTATTACAGTTGGGAATGAGCTCTTGCAATGCACGCATCTTCTTGTTGATTTTATCTCTTCGCCTCTGCAAGCATATCAGATTTCATTTTGCAACAAATTAAGTTCTGCGTTTGTTTCTTTTTTAAGCATTAATTACTTAGTTTTTAGGGCTTGGCTGTTCTGTGCTTACTCTTTCAGATAGGTTATGAACTCCTGATTTTCTCTTTCTCTTAGAACTTTTACGTGCCCTTGCTGGCGCTACTTTTGTCGTCCCATGAGGTTCTTCCATCGCTTCATTCTGCAGTACCATATATGAGCACTCTTAAGAATTAATTAAGGTGAAAATATATCGACAAAATTAAAGTTCATTGAAAAAAAAAAAATCTTTTGACAAATGTTACATACTTCACTGAGATCATCAGTGTCTTCATCATGTCTCCTTTTCAGAGTGTATGATGGACAATTTGAAGCCCCGCGCGAGCATACTGAAGATGACGCAATCATTTGCTCATCAGATTTTCTATTACCAGGATTTCCTTTAATGGCTGGATTTGGCGCTAAGCTTGAGGATGGCCCATGAACCCTATAAGGAAATCTCGTATTTGTTGAAAGGGTATCTTTATAGCCAACGGCTTCGGATTGCTCATCAGGAACTGACTCTTTTCCAGGCTCAGAATCTGGTAATGTTGGCTTCATTCTCCTACCCATAATTTTTCCTTCTTCTTCGACAGGATTGCCACTTCTTGGAGCAGGTCTGGCTTTGCCTTCTAAATCATCAGCAGCTCCTACACCTAAACCTGGACTGCTCGTTGGTCTTATTGTTGCACCGGCTCTTGGATATTGGTTAGATTTAAGAAGAGCAGGAGGTGATCTTAAGAAAATGGAAAAGTTCACTCTATCACTTTTCTCATCAATCCTTGACTTTTTCTCATTTGATCTCATAAATTCAATAGAACCTTCAGATTGCTTCAAGCAAGACTGAGGTAGCTTGCTATCGCTGTTCATAGTTTGCTGAGGAATAATCTCTTCTACGAGCCGGGGCGAGTAGCTTTGTTTAAAGTTCTTGAATTTGTTTACAGGAACAATATTAGAATCTATGAGTTGCTTATCGTAACAATTTTTGTCGGGTTCCAAAACAACATCGAAACCATCTTCATACAATTCTGACAGTAGTTCCGGGTAACCAGTTTGCGGAGAACTTATCTTATTCTTATCCTGACGATGATTAAGTTTAGTCGGACCTGAGAGACCTGATAAGGGATCGATGAAGGTAGAATCTGCAACCCCATCCCTTGATCCAATGTTTGCAGTAGAGGTTTCTCTTTCACGTTGAGTTCGAGCCTTTGAAGATTGAAAAAAATAACCTGAGCATGGGAAATTCTTTTTAGTTATCTTGGACGACGACAAACCTCGAATGAGAATTTGACCATTTTCCCATGCCAGCTCCAGGAAATCAGGATCACACCTACATTAGAAAACCCCGTCAATAAATTCAAACACATAAAAATGAAGAACACTATCAGGAAAAAAAACACTATGAAAATACAATGCTCTAGCTTGAAAAATCATATACATGGACGCTAAATTAGGCAAGTGGCCTCTCATCCTCAGCGGAATTGATTCAGGAGTCCGTTCTTCTGCCATTGGAGGGTGAGATCCAGAAAGTGTTTCGAGATACAGATAATCTAAAACCAAAATCGGACAATTATTTTTGGCAAGCCCCGAATGTTCAACAATTGATCTTTCCCTTAATTTACTCTTTTTGTTGTTGCAGCTAAATGTAGCCCTGCCTAACCCTACATCAATGACGCTACACAACAGTGAGAAAGAGCTAGTATCAAATCAAGCACTAGGAATAGGATGAGTCGAATTCTTTGCAAAATTGCTATAGAACAGTACTGATAAGACCCTGGGATGGGATTGAGAGATTCCTGGTTTGAAAAATGAGGCGTCCATAAAATTGAAGCTTGTCTAATCTTAAATATGTTGTTGGGTGGAGGTTAGGTGTCTACACTGAAGAGGATGGGCCTCGTTCACTGCCCCACCAGCAAAGAAGATATCCTAATAATTAGATCTTTTAAGGGGCTTCAGACTTTTGGGACCGTTGGAATTGTGGCATTTTAATTAAGGAGTAGGGACCCATTCTTTGGGGAAAAAAAAAAGGGTAAATAAATAAATCAATGTAAGAAGTAAGATAGCTGGACCATTTCTTTGGTTTCTGAGCAATAATACAAGTATCTTAGCCGCAAAAAGAAAAAAAAAATGGAAAGAGAGAGAGATGTTCTTGAATCGTGATGTACTGATATTAACTGGCTTTCAACTCATAAATAAACTTGCGTTTTCATGTCTAGATATGGGGAATTGGGATAGCATTTAATTTTAGAGTTTAGGTTTAAGGATTCTCAACTGTGCTTGAAATACTTGGCATTCTGGCCCTCGCAACCCAAGCTTTATGAATTTTACACATCGTTAAATTTCATTTAAAAGTGCGAAATTACTTTTCACCATACAAAAATGTCATCTTATCATTCTTGCTTCGATATAATAAAAGGTTTTTCCGCCATCTACCCAAATAAAATACCACATGAGAATCTAAGAATATATTTTATTCTTTGACATTTTATAGTAGATATATGTTAAACGCCTTGACTTCAAAATATCCAGGAACAAAAAAACCCTTCATATTTTTAAGTGCTAAAATTCTAATTATCCAAATCATTTATTTCTCTTGACACATACTAAAATATCACCTAGTCAAAAAAATAAAAGTTTAGAATTTGAGTCACTTGGTCAAAAAGGGTTTGATGATGCATTAATACATTAATTTTAATTGAACCCATACTATGCCAGTACCATGATGGTAATCCAGTTGACAACAAGCATGAATAAAAAGAATGCCAATAAACGGAGAGTGGCGATCATTTTCATTATCTTCATTTATCTTGAAATTGAAAATGAAGGTTCAAAACGTGACAAAGACATGGCAAAAATTTGTAGGAGCCCACGAAAGGAATCTAAGACAATCACTCACGTGGACTAGGCGGGTCTGGACCAGGTCTAGCTACAGTCCCAAGTGGAGCCACCGCCAAGTGGTGACATGTAACCCAATTCACAGTTAGTCACTGCCATCGAATCAAATCCTCGCATTTGTGGAAGAAATTTTGAGCAAAAGTAGCGTGTACTTCACGTGATCCACCTATGGTTCACGTGCCCTTGTACTTTACCTTTTTTTTTTTTTTCCTTTAGTAATTAGCAGTGTCGACGAAACAAAACTATGGCCAATCCTTGAATAAAAAACAGACAGTCCGCGATAGTGCTAAGATGGGACTCAGGCCACCACAATGATGCCACAATAAAAGTCCTAAACTCAACCACATTAAATGGTTGTCTGATGGAGAACCTAACCTAATCCCATGTTTAATAAGCCAGAAATTTAAAGTCTTTCGTTTTCAAGACTGGCGTGTCCGCCTGAGAAGCCCCAGAAATTTATGCCCCTGCTCCTCTTGGAAATAGTGTTCCACCAAACAAAACAAACACACCAGTTTTTTTTTTTTTTCCTTTTTTGCCTTTTTCTTTGGTTCCGTGCTGAAGAAAAAGACCACAATAATGTATCGGTTTCGTTATATCGCACCGAACAGCAGATGGTGGAGCATGGATAAAAGGAGTGGTGGATTGCTGTTGGGGGGGGGGGGGAGGGAGAAAATTTAAGACATTCTGACCGTAATTGTGGTGCATAGAGAGTTGCGTAAAATATGAAGTAAACTACCTCCATCAGTAGCACCTGGACAGAAAGATACTCATGTAAGTAAAATTATCGAACACCATAAATCCTATGCCAAAACAATAAGATTGTTGAGATTATCGCTTCCGCAAATATGCAATGGCAAACAACGAAGAAAATTGTATTATCATTTTCCTTCATTTACGGTTAAGTATAAGAAAACCAAACAATCTTCAAAATATACAAGTGGCTCCATCTCGGTTCACATATCAGAGCCAACGAAGATTTACTATAGCTATAAAGTAATTATATTGAAATCTCCGAAGCGCTTTCTGCATCCAAAATCATCTTAAAATACTTGGGGAGAAAAACAGTCTCATCATTGCGGGCCATAGATCCAATTATCTGTAGTCATAGATTCTTTACATTTTTATGTCTAAGAGACTAAAATCAATCATACTAGTCAAGCAACATGGGCATCAAGAACGCAAGTTAAAGGCCACTAAGATAAAAGGTGATGTCCACTATTACAGATAAGGCTCTATAGGGTTCAAACAGAATAATCAAGTGCTAATTATAGAATAAGGCATTAGGAAAATGTTTGGACCCACAAAATGTTCTAAATCAACTTCTTAGGATGAGTGAATGTTGATCTTCAGGCCTGTCAGTTTAATATATCCCGTCTTTCAAGCACTCAGCTATTGCATTTTTCAGCTGGACCATCTTTTCCCTAGCCGACTGCATTAAATTAGGATGATAAACGTGCGTGTTATTCAGGATATAAGACATTCAGCTCTGAATTATAATAAAGAATTTGAGTCCTAAAAGGAATGGTATATGAAGACTATCTTAAGTATGAGGACTCAACATGGAGTGGGTAGCAACTGAAAGATCCCAGTATAAAATTACAAATTCCATAAAAGCATAATGTACACCCAACGGCATAGATTTTCAAGCCCATTTAAATCTACCATATAATGGCTTCCAATTAACAGTCACTGAGGTATGGTAACTGCATGGCTATATTTCCAGAACCAAGCATTTGGCCCGTGGGTGCCCCACATAACATGTGGACTACACATCGTTCCTGAATTGTAGAAAAGCTAGTACCAAACTTCTAATATAAACAGAAACAACGAACTTGCCTCATGGACAGCTGTGATTCTTCTTTCAGCATTATTAAGTTGAATTTCAGCTGCTTCTTCCACATGCATGAGAAGCTTCTGGTGTGACACTTCTGCATATACAGGACACAGGCACTCATAATACAGAGTATCATTTAGTCATAACACTAGCTACATACATGCATAAAAGACTGTCAAACATTAAGTCTATAACTATACGTTGAATTCTAATTTTAAAAGAATTTATTGTCACTTTGCTGCATCTGAATTCAAGTTAGTGGCTTTAATGTTGCAGTATAACCAGTTTTATAAACTTTCAGCCTCCAATAAATAATTCTAAAATATGAGAATATGGCGGTGAAAGTTGTAAATACTATATTCCTGAATGCAACCCCTGATCCCAAGTTTTCGAAATGCAAGTGTTTAAATGGGACCCAGAACACCATGGTATTTCTTAAATCAAGCATTAAATGTGCTTTAGTCCACTGTTCATATTTGGAAAGCATTGCAATACCCTAGATGTAGATGATGTCATATCCAAGAACCTCTATGAAAAAAAGTAATTTGTCTAAACCGAAATAGCTGCGCATGAAAATCAATCAATATCCCAATGAATCCCAGAAGTTCCAAGAAATATCTCACACAATTATTCCACGTCCAACAATGGAAATTTTCATGAAAATAGCATCATTACCAAGTGTCAGTAACAAAGACAGCATGTGTCTCGCAATGGAGCAAATGTTGTAACATTTTACTACACGCTCCTCACGTTTTTGCTTAAGCTAAAAGGAAAAATCTATGTGAACAAGACGCAATAACGCAGTCATAGTTAACAAATTTATTCAAAATAAATAAAAGTTGCCATACTTTGTTTCTTCATGATTTCCTTTAACTCATTTTGGTGAGCTTCCATCCCTTCAAGAATACTAGTGCAATCCGAGAGATGACAATGAATATCTTCCTTGAATTTTTCAAGTATCAGCTTCAATTGTTCTTGTTGCTCTGTGGGAAAATAAAGCGAATCCAACAGAAAATCATCAAGTAAGGCCTCCTTGACAGTTACTGTTACTAAGATAAATAATTAAATACCAATAATCTATAAGACCGATAGGTCTCATGTCTCAAGTTTATTATAATAGCACTGCAAATTTGAAAGAAACGAAAAGATGAAACTGTGTTTTCATGGATAAACTAGCATGGCTTGCTTCCCGCCAATATCATTAATCATGTTTTCACAGAAAATAGGATCCCACACATACTTTGCATGCGTGTTTTTAATAAAAGCATGAGTAAGATGACAAATATATCACAACTTACAATATGTTAATAGCATGCCTCTGAGACAAAACCTTGCATGTGATGTTTATATCGATGCATATATGTGCTACCAAAATAGACATACAAACACCAAGGCTAAATGTAAATCATTATGCCAGACCAGTGAACTACAAGTAGAAAGCCACTTATTTGGGGCTCTTAATCTGTAACACCAAGATCGGTAATATAAAAGTAATAGTCTAATTCATGATACATATAAGCACTTTTTCAATGCAATTAGGAGCCAATGGCATCTTATTGAACTCAATCAAGCTCTTCAATTAATACAAAACTCTCACCTTGCAATCTTGTTTCCAGGCGTTTCCTTTTTGTTTTTCTGAGACCAGTCATCTTCCCTCTGAAAGATTATGAATACCAGAGCTTAAGTATCAACATGTTGGGTTAGCAAAGCTTTCAGTTTTCAATACATACACATCAGATTCAATCTGAGACTCAACATTCAGCAACATTGACTTCATCTCCTCAGAAATGGACATCAAAATATCAGAGGACTTCTTTCTAGTAGCTGAGTCCATTTTGTGTTTAAAGGTTTCTAAAGCCAAAGCAAACAGTTTCACAGCCCTGAAACACAGCCAAGCAAAAGTATAAAGAATAGATTATGGTCCAAAGATAGTATCACCAGGCATTTCCTATTAGATATAAATGAGGACCTTGTCAATTCATCTTCTGGGTCCTGTTCTGAGGGTTCCTGGAACCAACAACTTTCTCCAATCCCTGCCCCTGTTGAAGAAAAATAGAGAAGAAAGTACTTCAGAAAGCAACTGATATGAGGATAAAAAGAGCAGTAGATGTTCGATGTTAAAAAGTTGTGCCTTTTTGGGAGGGTGAGGTGGGACTGAATTCACTAAGTCTGTCATCTTTGTTTCTAAACAGTTTGATTGGACAATGCACAAAATTTGATTTCTCAGAAATAACAGTCTCTGGTGAGATCAGATTTTCTCGGTGACCTTAACAATACCATCAGATAAAGAACCAAAGGAGATCCCATTAAGAGGAAAACTTAGAAGAATAAATCAGAAAAGAAGATGAAATTAAGAAGAATCTATGCTGATGCATAACATTATTCACAATAAAGAGTGGCTAGAGCTTGTGAAGTTAATTAAGCTATGCAAATTGATTAAAAAAGTCAAGTTTCAATCTTGAAGCAAGAGTCTTATGTGGAAAGGTACCAAGAATTTTCTCCCATAAGATAAATTACTATGAATTTCACATGCAGTAAAGAAGGCTAATAGTTTCATGCCATGATGTTAAAAGAATTAACAGCAGTCCCAATGGTGAATTGGTTAATTATATGATTTCTTTTTTTCTCTAAACAGTTTTCCTAAAGAGAAAACAATTTCCAATCATAAAGCCAAAAGCAGAGGGTGAAATATCAAGCAGAGAGAAAAAAATTACAACAGCAAGTTACCAATCTTTCTACTTTGAAATATGCAACCATTGATAACAAATCAGTCAGCAGTGATAAATCAGGTAGAATACTAAGCATGTGAGTCAGAAGGGCACATATGAACTCTTCTCATCCAATCAATTGCTTAATTAGAACTAATGGTAAATCATATCCCAAATGGAGTTCCCCAATATATGTTTAGAGGAATGTATGTAGTGTGTTTAAGAAGAGCATTTTATGTACTTACAATTGTATCTTTTAATAATGGGTGATCCTTCTTCTAAGTTTTCTGACAACCGCTCTTCTGATGCAGGTGATGATGATTCGGAATGCTCGTTTACTGCATCAATTTTTTCCTTAGCAGGCATTGGATTCCTGAGTGAAGCATAAGTATGCTTCTCTGCATCTTCCTGAAACTCAATAAGGAAGGGCAAATGAAGAAAAGAAAATGCTCAGGTTCAGATATATATTCAAATCTCATATCAGAGTCTTGAAGAATGGTTAAGGATACAGGTGACTTAGCTTCCACATTGGATTTATCACAAACAGGTCTTGAAGTTTGGAAAGTCCTGAAGCTCCCAATATTTCCTATGGTAAATCCTCTCTCAGATGGTACAGGACTGCAAGCACCTTGCTCTATCTCTACAGTTTTTGGTGTTAGGCTCGAAGTAGTATTTAAAATAGGCGTTTGGAATCCAAAAGTTGGACTTTGGAAATCTTCTTGTGTATGTACAAAATTCCTTAGAGATATATTACCATAATCTTCTTGTTTATCCCCTTTTTCTGGTGACTTTGGATTCTCAAGATTACCCTCCTGGTTTGTCTCATTGGTCAATGGAGAATGAAAAGTGTCCTTTTCTTGAACCTTTTCAAAATTTCCTCTCCTTTTCTCGCTAAAGAAGCCAGGAAGGCTTTCAATCTTATTACCAAGTATAGAAGTCTTCTCTGCAGGCAGTGGACTTTCACTTCTATTTGCTGTTTGCTTAACCTCATCTGCACTATCCTCTTCAGGAAAACAGATCTTATGTGGATCTATTTTAGAACTTTTGTTCTGAATTTTCTTTTTCCTGGACAATAATGAGCCACTATTGACAGCACCATCTAGCTTTGTAGATTTTCCTTCGCCAAAAGAGAAGATGCTTTCTTGATGTCTTTGCTTGGAGGATACACCAATTTTAGTGTTGACGAGTTGCACTTTCGCTGGAGCTTGCTTTAGGGTCAAAGAACGGGTTACTGGCCTCTTAACAGTCTTATCATGATTGTCTAGACCAATTTCTATAATATCTGAATTTTGTCTGGACTTCGCAACTGTGTCTCTTATATGATCAGCGCTTCTCCCTTGTCTTAAATTATTGGCACTCACCTCATGAGACTGTAAAGTAGATTGCAGACTTTGTGGTGAAGAAACAGTTCTGAACAACTCCTGAAGCTTCATTTTCAAAGTTTCAGTTTGTATGTTCTCTGTTTTACGTGCCTTGTGCTCTAATTCTACTCTTTCTGACTCAAGAACTTTCCGTTCATTTGTAAAGTTGAAGTCCTCCACCCTCTGTGAGTTGCCATTCTTCCTTCCTTTCCTTCTGTTGGCAAGGCCATTAATGGGGTCATCAAACTTATTCTGCTTGCTACTAACATTCTGCGCATTGAAGTTTTGGTTTGGAAAAAATTGAACTGAATATGTTAATGGCACATCCTTCACAGCATTAAATTTCTTCTGTCCAGGGTCGGAAGTTTCTTCTAGGAAAGAGGCAGTCTCTGGAGCTAGAGTTTTTTTATGTAAGTATCTAGGTGTAATCCAGGGAGATTTAACCTGCTCAGTATCTTCAGTTTGCTTCCCCTTGGAAGTTGTGTCAGCTTCCTCTTTGTTTTTTCCGTCTGTGGAATTTCCGTGTCTAGGTTTGATTCTCTCTGTGTTTGGCTGATCCTCATCTTCGTTGATGGCTCCAGATTTTCTGTTAGCTAAAGAGTCTATCATAACTCCGATTGATATCTTTCTAGATTGGCTGGATGGATGAAAATTGCTGCCAAAGCTTCGACAGTCACTCAGTCGATCCTGAAATATAAATTTGCAAGGCATTAAACACTAAACTTCTTGTAGCAGTTATTGGTGTTGCAATAAGTTACTGGAATCGTAACACAGTAACAAAAATACCAGTTCACTGTCATTAATTTTGCTTTATAAGCCAATTAAAATTAAGCTAAATTTTTTATCCAAAAGTGTCCATAAAGTTGTAACATATACATTACAGGAAAACAGGACTACAAATTGCAAGAACTGGGAAAGAATCTACTGATAGCAAAAACAATTCACATAAATGAATAGAACTGGAAAACTATTTAAGGACTGTTAAGGACCGCCATATAGGACTTAAATAAAATGCCATATATTGTAAAACTAATTTGTTAATCCTTTAAAACTTACGATAAGCAGGCACTGCTAGCAACATAAATTGCAGATATGTAAGTTACTGAGTACAAACTCTTGGAGCAAGAAAGAGAAAAGATGGTTCAATAAAAGGAACACGGAGGTTAGGAAACTGGCATTTCTTCCCTACTTACTTCTCGTAAACTTTGCCTCAAGTCTACTTCCATTCTAGCAATTTTTATCTTGAAATGCACGAATCAGACAATGCTGTCATAAGCAACCTGTAGAGTGAGCAATTGAAGTTTAATAGAAGAAACAAAGAGAGAAAGGTAAATCTCTAAAACTCTGTTTGGTTACTGAGAAAACGCAAAAAGTAAATTCGTAGTTCAACACCACTTCGTTCGAAATATAATCTTAGGAGATCTCTCTACTTTCTCATGAGACCAAGTTTTTAAGCCTTTTTTTCTCTGATTTGGTTGTTTTCTCACCAACCAGACAAATTGTTAAACAGAGGAAGAAACACCAAATCATCAAATCTCAAAAGGAAATTATCAAAAATTAATAGATAATTTTACTCAAAAATCAATTATCCCATGCTTCCAAGAGGTAGGATAACACGAAAACTCACAAAAACATGAAACGCAAATTATTCAACCACAAGAAAAAAACGTGAACAATAAAATTATTAAAAAAACAAGCCGATAGCATAAATTTGAATTCCGAGCATTACCAAAACATCTAAGATCAAAAGTAGGAAGCAAAATCTACTAAAACCTGAAATTTGTAAACAAAAATCAATGAGTAAATGCAGCCATAAATTCACAATATATTTATATTTAGATCTAAAGCAAACATGAAATAACTTAGAAAGATACCCGATTCGAGATTAAATGAAATTGAGAGAAATATAATTTCGTACGGGTCACTTTTCACCTGATAATTAAAGAGCGCTGGATTTTCGATGTTGCTTGGGGACTTTCGAACGAGAAAATTGGAAGAAGTGAAGAGAAAATTAGACTAGTAAGGGTAATAATCATAGGAAGAAAAAAAAAAAGAGGGTAGTGAATTTTCGAGTAATTCCTGCGAATGGAGAAAAGAAGCGGGAAAAGGGAAATTTGCTGTAAGCTTGTTGAAACAGGAAATGCCAAAAATGCAACGTCCTAACAGTATGACTGTACGCAGGGAGCGCATCGTGCATGTTTCTGACCTCAATCAATTGTCTAGATTGCCCCTCCAATCCTTTTCTTATTACTATCAAGGTTGAGATGCCCAACCGATGAGGCGGCGGCCCACCTAGCTGTAGCAGATTTCCAGCCCCCGTAAAAATCTGCTATCTTTTCATAATAAAATTTCAATTTATCCTAATTTTTTTTATTTCCCTGAAAATTTGCAAT
>JBBYHO010000003.1:8095726-8107371 GCA_038382025.1 Adansonia gregorii | reverse complement strand
ATTTGTATACGCAACGAAATGCCTGTCATTTTAGATTTGAGTAAAGATTGTAGCAGCACATTCTACTCGTAGTTTGGTATTTGGATTAGAAAACTATAAGGAAAAAGGGAAATTAATCTTTTAATATATAAATCAAATTATTTTTTTTTTATAAAAGAAGTAAAAAAAAACATGCGAGTGTAGCACCTGAGACATGCATCGGATTCGAATTCTGGTTAGCTCAGTTGGGGCTTTTGTTTCGACCGTTTGGGCTTGTATTTCACCAGCTAATTAAAAGTCTGGGTTTACTGGGCTAAAACTTTGAAGGCTTTCCCAAAGCTTCAACACTAAATTACTGTTGCTGGGTTGGCCCATGGAATGTTAGCCGTAAACAACGCAAACGCCTTACAAACGATCTTTGTCTTTCTGGGCCCACCGAACATGGAAAAGAAACGGTGATGATGAACTCACAGCCGTCAGATGGTCTAGATCTATATCCAGTCAACAATGGCAGTTCGAATTTCAAAACCGCCTTATCAGAATTCGACCGTTGGGAAGATGGAGCCAAGATGTTCTCTCAAGCTAAGCGTGAACATCGAGAGAAACATTTAAAGAACTCCAAACAACTAATAAAGAAAAGTAGAAATCTTTCCCTCTTAGAACTTCCAAAGCACATCCTATGGATTTGGGTTGCTGAATAACTTTAATTTAATTTTAATTTAAAACCCAAAAAACTCCTGTTGCTGTCTGTGGAGTCGAAAGGCTGAAAAGTTTAAGGCCATGAGGATCATGAGACGCCATGGTTGGCAGCGACCTCTCCATCCTTTACAGGTAAATGCCACACTTAGACCCCCTTAATTTTTTGGTCTTAGAATTGCTGATGAATTTGTTGGATTCAAACTTCGAGCTGAATCGAAATTTTTGGATTTGCAGATGGTTGGAATGGCAGTTTACAGTTTTCTGGTTGTGGCCTTTTATACATTTTTAGGCCTTTTTCTTGGAAACAGAGTTGCTGAAATCACTGTCACAACTCTCTTCTCCTTCGTGGTAATCTTCTCGAGCCAAATTTTTTTGAACCTTTTCTTTGTTATTAATTAATAAGCTGTTGATTTGCTTTTTAAATTCCAGGCACTCTCAGTCATGTTCCTGTTTATTAGGTGTACTGCTATTGACCCAACTGATAAGACCAGCTCTAGGAAGAAGAAAAGAGGCAAATCTAAAGGGGTTTTGAAGCTAAATTATGGGTTCATATTGACCCAGATTGTTGTAAGGTTTTTTAGGAGGTTGGAGAAGAAGATTCTTAGGACTTTTATAAGGAGGAAGTATCTTGATCCTTGGAAAACCAATGTCCAAATGGAACCATTGCTACCATTTCCCCTTGTCACCAAGGATGATGCAATTTCTCCTGATCTTAAAGAGGATGACGTCTCTTATTGTTCTCTCTGTGATTTTGAGGTTTGCCTTTTCTGCTAGTAACAATTCTTTCTTTCTTTTTCAAAAAAACAAATCAGTTCTTTCCCTTTCGTCTTTACATCTTTATCTGCTTTTTATCTTAGGTGAAAAAACATAGCAAGCACTGTAGGACTTGCAACCGGTGTGTTGAAGGCTTTGATCATCATTGCAGGGTAAGGGCCACTTTTTTGGCATTTGATTTTTGTTTCCCTTTTTCCAGCTTGCAGTTTGTTTGGGAAGGCAATTTATGAGTATATTGATATAGGTTTGCTTCTTTTTTTTTTTTATCATATGTCAGTGGTTGAACAACTGCGTTGGGAAAAGAAATTATACAACATTCATTCTTCTAATGATTTTTGTCTTGTTAATGGTAAGTTGTTTTCTATGTCCTTCAACTGTTAGAAATCAATATTCATAATGCCCACCCCAGTATTTCCTCCAAAAGGACTTCAAATTCAACGCTAATGGGTACTGTTACAGTTAATCCTAGAAGGAGGAACTGCCATTGCCATATTCGTGAGGTGCTTTGCAGATAAGAAGGGAATGGAGCAGGAGCTGAAGAAGAGGCTCTATGTAGAGTTCCCTAGAGAAGTTCTTGCCACAATAACAGTAAATATTAGTATCTCTTACTTACATTTGAAATCTCTCAAATGCTGGTATGCGTTTGTTTTTAACTCTTGGAGATATTACAGATTTTGTTGGTTTTGTTTACTGCTTATGGATCGGCAGCAATGGGACAGCTTTTCTTCTTTCATGTAGTTCTGATACGAAAGGTAAATAATTATTTCTCTTGTTAAGGTCATTTTGCAAAACATAATGGAGTAGTTTGAAAACAAAAAATGCCGCTATCTGTTTGGTTAAGCTCAAGATGGAAACATTTTGTACAAGTTAACGTGCTTGGTCGTTTCCACCTCAAGCTTTCCATCACTTGCTTCCTTTGGCATCTCCCACTGTAATTTATGCACGTGAAATGAGGCTCTTTCCATCTGATCAGTTTACAAGAAAAGTTATGGTCCTGGTGGGAGTCGTATTCATTATATAGTCACCCCATTGACATTTTCTATGTTATTCTGATTTTTCATTTTTTGCAAGTATCCATGTCCAAATGAGGATATGATTCTCATAGGACTTTTTAAATATATGAAAAAATTTTACAAAAATTGAACATACTCATATCAGACACTAACGCTTAAGTCTGAGTAACATAGGTCATTTCCTTTGTACTAGTAAATCATCTTGCATTTGCTGTGCTGATAAATCCTTGTATTTCAATACTTTGCTGTAAGGCTTAGAAACTTGAGGAAATTTTCTGTCGTTTTCGTAGGGTACCCCATTTGTAATTATAACAATTCGGTGAATGTCACAATGCATCCAACAAACTTTGGCATGCATTTGTTATCTGTCAATTTCCAAGCCCTTTGAAGAAAATTTCCTTACGTTTCCTCACTAAAGGATTCGAGTTGTCACTATCTCAGCATGCATATCGTCCCAAAGCCCCATTAATGAACTTTTTCGCTTCTATTCTTTTAGCCCGTGCTAGCTACCCGCAAAAAGATGGTTAATTAGCCAATTTAAAATAAATCAAAGGACTTCGATCGTTTATTAGTTGGTACTCGTTGAGTTTATGGCATATCTTGCTTTGGAACTCGATACTTATGACTTGTTGCTGTAAAGACTTTAAACTATTTGGTGCCTTTTACAGGGAATGAGAACATATGATTATATACTGGCAATGAAAGAGGAGAACCAATTTACGGTAGATCCATTTGACGACTCAGATATCTCGTCCGACGATAGCTCGGATTTTGATTCACCAGAAAAACCAACATTTATTTCAAGGTTTATATGCAGGGGACAGAAGGCTCAGGTATAGATATAAACAAGACATCCCATATCTTAAAAGTTTATCTAAAGAATTTCAAGCAGGTCCGTCTTACTGGTTCAGTTCAATTTCAGAACCCGTCAAGATTGTCCATAAGAATTGATGGAGATCCTGAAGCTTCCACCTTAACCAGCAAGAAGAAACAAGGGCTCCGTGTAAGCATTGACCCCTGGAAACTAATAAATCTTAGTAGGGAGAAAGCTGTTCTAGCAGCAGAGAAGGCTAGAGAAAGGCTTAGGAAACAAAAGCCACTGGTGGAACTCGACCCATTGAAGCCACTACCATTGGAGACTAAATGTGGACCCCTAATGAACCCAGAAAGAAATAAGGCCAATTCAGGAACAACAGCAGCAGCAGCAACAACAACAACGCCGCCTCTTATTTCGGAAAGCAGGCTTCTAGGTTCACCAGGAAGGTTTTCGAGTCCAAGGCGTCGATTTTCCGGCTCTCCTAGTATGTTCTCCAGTGTTATGCCATCACCAAAACAGCAATATAGAAGCAATTTTGATTTGAAACTAACGGAGGTTTCCAGGGAGCTCGAAACGTACATTTCAAGGCAGGTTTTATGTTCTGTAATAAAAAAAGATGGCAGCGAGGCATCTCCAAGGTAAAAGGGGTTTCAAATTTTAAGGTTCTCAGCCTCTGAGAAAGATTCATTGGTTTGTTGTTGTGTGCATTCTTGATGAAACATCTCATGATCTCATTAGATTTTACAACTGTATTTCATCTATTTTTTTTCAACTTTTTTATTGAGTACAATTCGATTGTCTTTAAGATTGATGAATACAAACACAGTTGAAGAACTTGCGCCAATAACCTAGCACATGCATTGATGCAAAGAATCTTGTACGGTACAAAAACAAAGACATGGGCCTAGCATGTCATTAATGCTTCAGAACTTTCTCCCATATACTTCCAAAGCATGGAAATTGCCTTTCCTCTTCATACAAAGGATGCAAGTTTCCGGGAAACGGGCTTGATAAAGGCATGATAAAGGCAACTCGAGCAATAAATATGAAAATATTTCTGTGATTCTTTTTTTATTAATCTTTTTGAATAACTTTCTTCCAGGTAACATTCCAAAATTTATGTGTTGGCAATTTCAGATTACATAACAAGCCAAAGAAAGAAAATAAATAAAACAAATAAATAAAGCCTTTCAAAGACATGCTCATCTATTTTCATTTTTTCTGACAAAATCACTCAATTATTTGTTACTGCACACAAACTTACAAGAAACAATCTCTTTACACCATCTCACAAATCAACAACCACATCAGGCCACTCCAGTCAACTTCGTATGTCGGGCATCATTTCCTTGGTGAGATGATGGGCTGTTTGAGTTGAGAAATGGCAAGAATCAAAATTCCAAACTAAAAAATTCAAAATTCATGAAAGTGGGTGATTTCACTGTAAAGCAAAATGGTATATTTCCAATATTTACCAAGAAAGCAACCAAGAACCTCTGTTTTTATTACCTGAACTCCACAGATGATTTGAAAGAAGGTAACAATCTGAATAATGCTTGGGGAAGATGCTTTCCTTCAAAGGTTCACAAGTTTCTGGGGAAACCAGGGTAGAGTATCCTTGAACATATGAGCAGTTCCATGGAGACTCCGAGGTTACATTGAGATTAATATTTGATAAGCAAACATGACGAAAACTATCCCCTTCTATGCCTTTGAGGAGGCCTGCAACTTTTATGTTATCTCCTATGACATCTTTAACAGTAATCCTTTCTATTATTGGGAGAGCATTTGGATCATAATACTCATCTGGATGTTGAGAAAAATTACTATCGAACCATATAGCTGTGTCTACACCAGCCAAAGAAACATTTGATATATAGATATTTCTCACATAACCACCCCTTCCACGAGCAGTCTTTAGTATAATAGCTGTGCTTGAATTGAAAAAATAGAGGTTTTCTGCATGAACTTCAGAAACACCTCCGGACATCTCACTTCCAATTGCAATCCCAGAGCCATTTCGATTGTGTCCAGTAAGCCGGCGGATGGTAATATTTGTGCTGGGTCGAGCAAGTGAAATGCCGTACTCATCCCACCCACTTTTGATGGCAATTAGATCATCACCAGTGCTAATATAGCAATCTTCAATGCAAACATCATCAGAAGAATCTGGATGTATCCAAACATATCAGTAAAAAAGATGTGAGAGTTTAACTTGGCAAATGGGGAAAAATAGAGATATAAATGTTGATTAAACTTCATCGTAAAAAGGTGTTATGGTGTAGAATCGTGTATCTTCCAAAATTAAAGGTGCCACAGTTCAAGAATTCTTATAATTGATAATTCAAACATAATTTGCAGGTTAGCCTATGGAACTCACCAGGATCAATCCCATCCGTGTTTGGTGAATCCAGAGGAGCCAGGATTGTGACATTCTGGACTATAACATGGCTGTCCATCGAGAAAACGAAATTATCAACTTAACTGATAAATGCTTTCACTCTTGATGGTTCTGTTCTAAAAGTGGTAATGTAAGCAATTTAATTGCAATATTCAATGAAGAGCATGCTAAGATTAATGAAGACCACAAACCTGCAATACACTGGATGGATGGTCCAAAATGGAGAATTCAACAAAGTCAAGTTTGAGATTACAACCCCAGTTGAGTTCATCAACTCAACCAGATGGGGTCTAGTATAGTTCAGAGATTTACTTATAAACCAGTTCCACCAAACACTGCCTTGGCCATCAATAGTTCCATTATCACCTGCATGTAGAAGCAGTAGGGCATCAACAGAAGAAATAAAATGCTTATGCAAGATGATTTTCCATCAATGTTACTAACCCGTTATGATTACATCAGTCAAATTGAGACCATATATGAGGCTTCGATGCCTTCCTCCAGGTAACTCCCTACCTCGGCCATAGGAAGGCAGAGGATCAACAACTGGCCAATCATCAGGATTCTGAAACAATGGAAGATATGCTACAGTATGTTATGAGAGAAGAAAGCATCTACGGTGGTAGGATTACAGAAGATGGAAATGCATAATTGAATTCAGGGCATAGACATAAAGATATCGAACAGGCTAGCAGTAAAGCAGCAATGATCACAAATGAGATGGTATTCTTACATTGTTAAATTAGTATGTTAAGTGTTAACCATAAGAGTATTGGTTTGTTTACAACTAACCAAATGCATATTCTCCAGCATCAACCGTTCATTGTACATAGCATTGTAACAACAGGTTAAATTCCAAGTACCACAAAAAATTTCTAGTCATAGGGGGATCACAGGACACGACTGCGCGACTAGGCTGCAATCTTCTCTTTCACATCTTAAGGTTAAGTGTTCTTTTGAAGTAAGCTAACGACTTACCTTTGATCCAAGAATTACTGCATCCTTATCTAACCACAAAGTTAGGTGACTGATGAGATCGAAGCTTCCTGTCAACCACCGCCCAGCCGGGACAAAAAGCTTGGCCCCACCTTTGTCAGCAAATGAATTGATGTAGAAGATGGCATTCTGAAAGGCTTTCGTATTGAGAGTGACACCATCTCCAACAGCGCCAAATTCGGTAATAGTGACACTGTGAGGCCGAATCTCCCCTGAGTTGGTCTGTTTGCAATGTGAGCTGCCCTCGACAGCCCATGTAATTTGACTAAAAAATGCAACTACCAAAAGAACATCCACCAGCTGAACAGAAATGTTTTTTAGAATTGATAATGAGTGTTAAATAAGAGTTTAAACAGCTTCCCTCCCCCTTTTTCATTAGTTATTCCTGATTGACCGTGAAATTTAGATATGGGCAATCTACTAATTAAGTAACGTAGACAAGTACAAGCATTTAACAAACTCAGAGTTCAAATAAAAGAAAATGAAAGCCGGATTAACAACAATATGAATGTGAATCACAATAAGCCTGAAAATAGGTTATCAGAAACATGCAAAGTAGTGAGGGATTAACTTTATCAACCAAGTCATGGCTAACAAGTGACTGACAGATTTCATGCCATAAAACTAGCAGATGGGCAAAAAAAAAAAAAAAAAAAGAAGTGATAAACTGAACTACATTTTACAAATGGGATAATTACGCAAAGAGAAGCCACAACCAATCCAAAATGGAAGAAGGAAAATGTGTTTGCTCAAAATCACTACTAGTCTCTCACACTCACAAAAGCTGAAATGAAGAACCATTTGCACATTTAGATCCTAACAATATTCTTAGTCCTTTCAAAAAAAAAAAAAAAACTTGTGCAAAAGAATTTAGATGAATCAAACTGTCCTTCCATGACACATTTTGAACATTTTATTTGGATCTTGCTCAATGTCCAAGAACTTAGTGTTGTAGAAGAAGAACAAACAACAAATGTAGACCCATTCAAGCTTCAAAATTTAAAACGACAAAACAAAATGTAAAAAGGAAAAGCAATGATCAAACACTCACACTGAAAGATCTCTTCATATGAAATTATGAATGAGATCTGCAATTTTCCTCTTCAGCCCGAGCACTTACGAAGAAAGCTCGCTGATACCACAAAAAACCACACTCTCCCAACTAAAGCCCTCTCTATTAATTCGATCAAAACAAAAAGAAAGGCGTAGGGAAGCACTTGGAAGTTGGAAGAATAGGAAGGGTTGTCTTTTTATTTATTTATTTATTTTTCTCCTGATCAACAATAAGATCCCCTTTCTCTAGCTAGCTAGCAATAGGGCATGTGTGGGTGATTAGATGGGTCACTCAGAGAAGCACACCACCACCATCACCCAATGAAAAATCATTGAAAGTGAGCGTCGCTGCCCGCCAAAAATTAAGCAGTAGGTCCCACTTATGTCTTCACTTGCTCCATTATGTCTCTCTCCTGCTTGCTCTGTAAATGACACTGATGAGAAGAAATGAAGAATTACCCAGAAAAGTTAAAGCTTTAAGGAAGCTGAAAACAGGTACACAGTGTATGATATTGAAGATGGGGGTGTTATCTATGAACTCTCTCTTTTTTGTATGATGCTCTTTGGCTTGTTTGTTTGCGAATTGTGACCGACTGACCGCTGCAGGTTTCTATTTTTGAGAGCATGACAGCGCGACTGTTCCCCTTCTAGCATGAGTAAGAATTTTATTTAGTGAGAGACTTTTATTTAGTGAGAGACTTCCATGGAGATTAAAAGTCTTGCATGAGACGAGGCATCCTAGTCCTAGATAAACTCTCTCTCCCTCTCTCTTTTTTTATGTCGATCTTATCTATTTCCCTATCTCATTTCTTGTGATCACAATCTATCTTACTTTCAATTAAGTTCTTAAAATCCGTCAAAAATGCAATGAAAAAAGAAAACCCCACCTTTAATTTCGACCCCTCCTTCCTAATCATCATTCAAATTAAGGAATTTATAAAGTTGCTTGCTTCTCTTTCTTCTGTTTTTGTTTTTCAACTAGTAGTTTGTTATAAGACATAATCTGATCAAAACGGAGGGCAGGATATAATATGCATAAAAAAAAGGATACTGATAAAGGAAATACAACGAAGGTTTGATTTTGGGAAGGGACGCTAGTTTCTGCCATTGCCAGGGAAAAGCATTACAATTTATAAGACCAATGGCTTCGTTTGCTTTGTGCCAAGTGTTTTTTTGTTGGGTTATAGCCTTTTTGTAACTGACAGAACGTAGCCTGTGGAATCATTAATCCCAAGTTCATCTTTCAAAAAAACAAATGAAAAAAATGGAAAAAGGAGAGAGGTAGCAAAACCTAAATATTTTCTTTAACGTGAACATATGGCTTTGCTAGATTGACGGAAACGGGCTTTGGCTTGTTATAGAGGAGCCTACCAAACACTGCTCCAGCGGCAGCCTAGCGGTTTAACCAAGTGGACTTGCTGATGGTGAACTCACTGCCACTGGCTTTGGAATGGAATCGTTTGGGTCACTTTGACCCACTAAACGATTCCACTTGATTGGCCAATGGCCATTATTGTATTGTGCCCTTAAAATCATTTTTATTTCGCACATCTCCTTCATGACTCATGGCTTCCCCTTTCCCTTTTTATTTTTACCCTTTCTTTCTAATATAGTTTTTTTCCCCATGGAGAACATTTACATTTACTGAATCCAGGAAGGCAGTGAGTAGTAAGAATAATTCAAGGAAATAAGAAAGGAGTGTCCTTATGAAGGGAAAGAAGTCCCAGTCCAACCTTGGACACATGAGAGACACAAAGGAAATTCAAATCACAGTAATAAAATAATGATTTAATTAAAAGTTTCCAATGTCGGGTATCCGATGACCATTCAAGACAAACCCCAAAACGGTGTTTTTACAGTTTTTTTTTTTTTTTTAAGAAGTGTCATAGTGTCATTGTCAAAATTCAGGCTTCCGCGTGCATGGCAGGCTTCACCCTGCCCTCTAACTTAATCTAAAGAGATTATTGATTCTGTGTGTATAGGTGTTTTTTTTCTTTTTTTTTTTTGGTTTCAAGTTAGATATTACCTCAACTTTACCAAAATCTTGCTTAGATTTGCATTACTTTGTTCCACTTGTAAAGGAAGAGAAACGGCAACCAAATACGTTGAACGATAGTATTTAAACATTCCATTGTTTTAAGGATAGAGACTTTGCTTTTAATGTTTGTCAACGAGCTATGAAGAAATCTGGAGTATTTGCCTTCTTTTATTTCTTACATTGAGCAATGAAATTTCATTTCACATCATGACCATTTATTCATGGTTTTAGATCACTTTCATAAGCTCTTGAGTTGATAATTATTACCGCTTATTTGACTTCTACAATCATAATCATACTTATTAGCAAGAATAAACTTTGGGTTATTTTTCTTGAAAGCCATTGAAAGCAAACTTTTTACCATAAAAAAAAAAATTTAACATTTAACTCCTTTGGTCTGCCCTTTGCCTAAGCTACTCAATGTCTATTGTCAAGCATATTCAAGAACAGGTTGGTTGGTTATACGTAATTAATAATTCGTGTGATCTATTCGTTGAAATATTTACCCCTTTTTAAACTATGGTGTATGCAACAATATATACATAAACAGTTTGATCAAACAATTATACACACATATATATATATATATACAATATTTCTAGCAACAGTAATACTTCCCTGTCAGTTCAGCATGAGAGAAAAACAGTTATGGATTTCAACCAAACTGTTTTTGGTAATCATTAGATTTCTTAGCTTTCTTTATACTTTTTTTTTCTTTGGTGTATGTATGTGTTTCAACATTGAAAAAAAAAATAGAAAGAACATGTCGCCAACCATTTGTTGATATGACTCTGTAATTGAGGAGATGAAATCTGCTGTTGCAGGTCGAGGAATTAGCTGCCCTTTTTCTTCTTTTTTTTATTTGTTCTCCCAGGAAGCTAAGCCTAACAGCATCTAATGGGAGTAACAGAACAAGCAACAAAAAACAAAAGATGTTGTTAATGCATTGGTGATTTTATCCTCTTTTACTTGTGCATCTTTGTCTCAGGACAAGATTAACGACATCAACAATGGTTTTGTTTTTTACTGGTGATTGACTGACTCGCTGACTGACAACTTGAATGGAACACTATATCATGTCGGCAACGATCCCAAATATTTATCGTTAAGTTTATAATTTAGAATTAATTAATAATAACAAATTTAATTTAAATATAAAATTACAAATAATTTAAAATATAATTAGTATAAAATAATATTATTTTAATATATTTTCATTATTTTCAGATGAAAATAAAAAAATTTATCAAATAACAAATTCAAATAATAAAAGAAAATCACATATAAAAACAACAAAATAACACAAAACACGAATTCTGTTATTTTTATACCATATAAAATTTTAAATCTAAAATCAATTAATAATAAATAAATAACTCTAACTTAATGGAAAATCAAGAACAATTAAACGTGCTAACGCCACTTTTAACCCTTACTACTTGTCTGTGGCGTAGAAACATAACAATAATAATAATAATAATAATAATAATAATAATAATAATACTTTAGCACGATAAGGGGGGGTAAAAGCATTAGTTTTTCCACGTTGGAGAGATCTTCAGAAATGATTTGATGCAACTACACCTGACCTTACATGCTTTTAACAATCTTATGAATGCATGTTATGTCATATCATATCATGTCAATCTAAAAGAAAATGAAATGAGTCTGATGTATTATCAATTAATAAGTTTTGATGACGACGAAATGAACAATAGAATGGACAAAGGTCAAACATATCTTGTTAAGAGTCGGGTCTTAAACAAGTGTAGGCATTAATTAAGGAAAACTTTTGAAGATTTGTATATGGTATTGTATTACTGTCGCTCTGTCTCATATATAAATATAAATATAAATATATATTTATAAATATTT
>JBBYHO010000003.1:8058076-8094445 GCA_038382025.1 Adansonia gregorii | reverse complement strand
GGTGGCCGCCAGCAAGAATGGCTCCGTCACACAGCAGCAAGGGTAACTCTGTCTTTGTTTTATTGGATTTTGTAGGAATTTTGAGTCTTTTGATTGATAATTGTTTTTTTGGGGGGTCCTGACCTTACAGTTGCTATGAAGGGGAACGACTCATTCATGTGCTTAAATCAGTCCAAAGGTAAACGATTCGAACAACTTGTCGATGATTAAAAAAACCTTCTTTTTTTATTCAACTACTTGTTACTTTTCGGAGTTAATAATTTAAGTTATTGCAATGAAAAGAGGGATAGAGTCGGCGAGAGTATTGGCTGGAAACTCCCTGCCTGAAAAAGTGTGGCTTAAGGTTTGATTTTTTACGCAATGCTTTATGCACTTTATTGTGTTTTTTTATTATCATCTGATTATAGTATTTGTAGCATTAGCTACAAGTTGCACTTGGTGTTAATGATGTAACACGTGTACTTGAACGGATGACACCCATTGCTGACGAAGGAAGCTCTGCCCAATCTCCTTGTGCTAGGCTTCAGGTTGGCTACCCTGTTTCTACCTCTGAAGCTTAAAGTGATCTGTCATATTTTTATAACAAGCTGCAATTAATTGTTTATTGCTATATGTGTGCCATTCTTAGTTGTCGCGATGGATTTAAATAGCGGTTTTAATGTGATGTAATGACTGTTATTTTACAGTTTTGAGTCATTCTATTGTACATTCACAATTGATATTTATCAGTCGTTGATCGCGATAATATTTATTATGTCTGCGACCATGATTTAAATCCTTTATGGTTGTTTTATAACAAGCTGTGCTCAGGATTTGCTATATGTTTTGTTGCGTTTGTAGGCTATTTTGTTAGCTGCTGATTGCAACCCAAAGTGGCTAACGAAGCATCTACCAACCTTGGCTTCGTCAAGGAAGGTACCATTGATCATGGTTAAAGATAATAAAAAGGGGACCTTTAGATTGGGTGAACTTGTAAAGCTAAAAACAGCAATTGCAATTGGAGTAAAGGTTAGGGGTCTCGAAGTCTGCAGATTGTCTTATCCCTTGGTAGTTTTGACTGTGCTGAAATTTTTGTATTTCAAAACTATAGGTTCGAGGAAGTGCTATCAATCAAATAATGGAGGAAATTCTTTACGTTGGTGAAGCGAATCAAGGAGCATTGTTTCAAGGTCATTAGTTCAATGAACTGCCATTTGTTTGCTGTTCGGAATAGAATGGAAGACATAATTTTATTCAAATTGACCCAAAAAGATAAGGTAGATGAGTGATATTTGCCCAGGATAAAAGGGAAACAGGAAAGAAAATGAAAGCAAAAATTTTATCGATCTCTGATTGTAAATTACATTAACCTTGTAGCAAAAATGTTCTCATTTCCTGAGAATCTGAGTGCTGTGGTTTGCTATGGAAAAATGAAGAATAAATATTTCTTTTACGTTTTAAAATTGAGTATCTATACATACAGCATTTACTCAATCATATAATACAACAAACCAGGCACTTCTAATTTATCACTTTCCCCCATAAAATGGTCCAAAGATTTGCACTTGATATGAGCACTAGGCACTAGCTTTGGGGCTTGCAGCTGATGAAGATGACTCAACTGCACCAACTGGGTCAGCTTTCTGATTACTACTACTTATACCATTTGTAACAAGTTAATCTGACTTCTCCTCCTGGTCCTTTAACCCGCAGCGGTTGGAGCTGCCGAAATTGTATGAAAACTAAAGCTAGTAAACATGACATGCCATTGCCTTGGTGGAAAAGTAAGTGTAGGTTTCATAGCTTTTAGATCCAAGTTCTCTTCATACCTGATATATGGAATATATTACATTTCGTCTTATCTGTGCCATCATATCCAAGAAAAGGTTACAGCCTTCAAGCTTATACTGGATTAGTGGATCACGTTGAGCATATCCCCGTAACCCTACAGCTTGTTGTACAAACTTGAGGGCTAGCAAATGTCCTTTCCATAAGCGATCAATATTGCTCAAAATTAACAACGTTTCAGCTTCCTTCATCAATCTTTCAGCTTGCTTCACCACCGTATCCTAACTACAAAAATTTGGGAAAAATTGAAACCATTAAAATAAGCAAAAGACTCATCCCTCTAGGGAAGCCCATAGCTTAAAGCAGAACTTACAAGCTTCTCACTGACCTCCGTGGGAAAGCTAAGTGCCCCTATTTAGTGAGGCGCCCTCTCTTTACGCGAATTGGGTATTGAATACAATATGCTTGAATCTTCTACCAGCACAGATAGAAAAGAAAAAACGTTAAAACCAACCAAGACCTAGCTATCCAAACATCTCTAATTTGAAACTTCTATATGTTAAATGCGCTAAGTGCAGGGCTCATGCATTCAGTATCAACGACAATTCAGCAGAAACCTAATCTCATCTATTGCTAACGAAAAAGACAGGAAAAATCCTATTCAAGTAAACCAGATTAATATACTGACCCTTTTCAGCAAATATGCTTTCACGACCTCGAAGACGAAGGTAATCGTGTAATTCCTCATAACTTGAACGCCGGCTCTTCAATAAATCTGGGGTCAGATAATTCAACGGGTAGCAGTACCTGAAATTAAGGCAGTATGTTTGCCAGAAAAAATTAGTGTGTTTCCACATAAAACACAAGGAAGATCCAGTATATTAACATCACAAAAAAGATCCTAGGGCCGTCAGGCAAGTTTTGGATTTCTAAGTACAGAAGTGTAAATACTAGTTTTGAAACTCCAAAAATGATGTAGGATAACCATAGTTGCAATTAGCTAGCCAGCATATTAGTGCACATTGCTTTAAATAATTGGACAGAATTCTGTCACTGTCTTGTTCATCATTTGCGTCTTTCTGAATACGAAGCATAGACAATAAAAAGAGCCACTTAACTGTTGAAGTTTTGCAATGAGCTTTTCGAGATCCCAGCATTCCTTCGGAGCATCCGAACCAATTTTTGACTGTTTAGGACCTCATCATACCCAACCAATTCTTTAAGAATATCAAAAAAGTAACTTTCCAGTTTCCGCTGAGCTTCATCAAGTGCTTTAGTCAATATCTTGGATTCAATTGGTAGGTCTTCAACTCTGAAAGCTCTCGTCAAACCCTCCAAGTATTGGCACATAAAAGTTTTAACAAGCACATCAAATAGTGAACTGGGAACTTGAACTGCAACCACACAGCAAACCTGAATTCTGTCATCGCAAAAATTCGAAAGATGTCATCGTCAAGACTTAGAAAAAACGAGAACTTTCAGGATCCCCTTGCCTGCCACTTCTGCCACGAAGCTGCATGGACATACGATGCAATATAAATTTGAATATGGACTGCAGAAGCTTATTTCATGCAAAGTGTACGTAAAGATAAAGACGAAATGTTCTTCTTCTCCATCTTTTTTCCCTCTCATTTTGAAACGACAAAGAACAGGGAAAATCCCCTTGACTTAAACACACAATAATCTATTGCACAGGATAAAATTGGCGCCTACAAGAACTTGGTTTAAGAGACTACTCATACAAGCTTAAATCTTCCGGCTACACCACTGTTCAATCCGGACTAAACTATGTTCTATTTTTTCACGTAGAGTTGACCTTTGGGGATACTACCCACCGGGACTAAGAAGCAAGTGCAAAAGGATATACCTCCATAAAATTTTGTATAATTTCTATCAAAGTTCCACTTTATAACTTTGTATCAATGTAAAAAAAATTCATAATTCTTCCCTTTTTATTGTGACCTTCAGCTTTTAAGTTTTATGGTTCGTCGTTTGGTTTTTGGTAATGAAAATCTGATTAAATTAAAAGGACCGTAGGAATCACAAACCCTAAAAATTAAAAAAAAATTGCAAAGTCTAACCCAAACAATTTGTTGAGAACAATAACTCATGAGTTAAAGTCTCAAGGCGAGAACTATAGCTAGTCAACTCATTTACGGCTCCTTGCTCATTATTCATTGATATCGAGAGAAAAATGAAACAAGAAAAAAATGGTTAGATACATTGAAACAGTTTATCGAATACATTGTACGAAATAGAAACGCAAAGATATCTTATGCATGAACAATGCTTACCTTGTGCAATCAAGGTGCAGTAATTCGTTTACATAAACAAGTCTATCAAATGAACTAAAAAATAATTAAAAAAAAAAGAAGCAAAGATTGATTTTTGTGATCTAAACTTGACGAAAATATATGTAAAATTATAAAAGGAAAAGTTTATGCTTGATAGCGTTTGATTTGTAGTTTTGTTCAATTATTTTAAGCGTAATAGGATATGAATCCTCTTGATAAATAAAATTTTGAGGAGGGAATGTTTCAGGCGAGTAATAAAAACTTTTGAAGATAAGAACTGTTAACGAGACGGATGCTTCTTTAAATTTTTGCCCTTTGTATTAAATGCAAAAGCTTATCCATATGCCATGTATTCTTTAGTACAAGTAAACAAATTGCAGTATTGCAGCAATACTAATTGCTGCTGATACGTTCTCGAATAAAATGACGACGAACTGGAGACGGAAGAGAAGGAGGTGAACCGCCGTGCTCTGTTTTCCTGCTCCGCTATGTTTTTAAATCGTTGAGAAACGATGATGAGAAAGTAGAAAGAGATACGTTAGGTGGGGGGGGGTGGGGGGTGATAGGCCAATATTGTGAGTGGTGGGCGAAGGGAATCTTTTGTCATTGAAACTTTAACATGTGGCGTTGCGTACGGAACCCCGCCAAATCAATCAAAACCCGTTCTCTTTTGGTCCAACAACAATATCAGAAGCTTACAATTACACGCGGTTGAGTCGAGCGACTTCACCCCGGACCCTGACGGGGTTTGATTGATGAATTAATACCTTCTTCCTCTCAATCACACGAAGATGAATTAATACATCCGAGTAAATATCAATTCATCTGATTTTACCTATCGATGTAATTTTTAATTATAATACTCTCCAAGTACCTTTCAAAAGACGTACTAATATTCGACAATTATAATCAAATCCGAGCCTGAGTAACATTATTCTCGTACGTAAACAAAAGCCCGAGCAAAAACTACAGTCTGATCTCCTTGAATTGGACTCTTCCCATAACTAAAGAGATACTAATTGCAAGAGATTTACAAAATGGCACAATTTATTATAAGAATGATACAGGTAAAGTGAAACGACTGCTCTCTTCCAAAGCATTTTCAGGTGAGAATCTGACAACAATGCTAAACTTTCGAGTTACTGTAATGAAGTATAGCTGTCTCCTTGAAGCTTAAATGAGGGAGAAAATTTTGCAAAAGAGAGAGAGCTAGAAAAGGAATAATAATAATAATAATAATAATAAATAAGAAGAAAAGATGAATGAGTTACTTTAAATTCCCTTCACTGGGAGAAGAAGAACAAAAAGAAGAGTAGAAATTCCAATAAATGATGGTTGGATGCAACTCTCTTGGACTCCCCTACGGAGGTATTTTAGCCGCAGAAAAATGTAAACCATCTCTTAGATTGGTTCTGGTGGCACTACTTTCAAACTCCGAATCCATTCACAGAAGCTGGGATCGTCAAAATGAATAAAACTGCTTTTCAGTTTTGTTCGCTGTTCTGTTGTCAGGGTTCGAAGTTGTGGAAATCTTGCCTCCTGCACGAGTATCACACAGTAGTTAACTGTTTTTGAATACTTGTAGTGCTTCATTTTTTAGTAAAATGCACATATCATTAGGACCAAAAGCTAAGAGGCTTTCCCATTATTTTCTTTTGCGTACCTGCTCGTAAGGCGGATCCTTGTGTGCTGGTATGAGCCGAGAAACAAAATATCGAGCCTGAGAGCTCCCTTCCTGCGCTAAAACCAGATCATTAGGTTCTTCTTTCAGATGGTTACAAAATAAAAATGCAACAATGCACAGTTAAGAGAAGATGGGGACAAATCCAGAGAAAAAGAACCTTGAATGCAAGGATCCGAGGCGCTGGAAATCGTAACTCTGTGAGCTCTTCAGCCAATGTTCTACAAGCTGCCAAAGCTGCAGCACTTCTTCCTTCATCAGCTGCAAGTTCAGCACCCTGAAGCCAGTAGTTGACAAGAAGATGTTCAATATTATTCCCAGAAAAAAAATAACAAACAAACAGTATCTAAATACAAGTCTAAATAAAAAATCCATCAGTCTCCCTCTCATAACATAAACATACTATGCAAAAACATACAGATAGAAGAATAGTGAAAAAGAAAATGCATACATCCAGGCTCAGATTGTCACAAGGTGGGTGTGTGTGTGTGTGTGTACAAATATATATTTATATATAAAGGTATACTAGACGGAATTTCATTTACAAAGCAAAGCAAATAGGATACAAACATGTTAGATGGCTGACATAGCAATGATCACATTTACTTTGCGCATTTTGCGGGACACGAATAGCTTCTCACTTTCAAACCTTTACTTCCAGGTTCCCCCTACACCAGGCCAGCATCACTTTTCTACTGTGGACTGATATTAACAGAAAGGAATACAATTTGAATAATAACCAGGCATGATGGTGACCGTGAGGGGCATAAGAACAACTGCCCTAAGGTCTTTGCTTGCAACTTGCATTCAGACTACATAATTCTTGGATCTCCTATTCAATCACAACACGAAAAATTATCCACATAGAGCACATGCATGCATGCCATAATCCATGGTCAAAGATGAACAACATAAAAGCAAATATAGCAGCTATAAAAGCCAAGGCTAAACGACGGTTTAATTTACATACCAACCAAATGAAGACATCTGTACCATGGTCTAAAACAACTGCTGTATCAGACTGCATGGCAAGATCATAAGCCAGCAATTCTTCAAAAGTGCCTCCTTCCCGATGCATCAGACAGCGAGGGGCAATCATGCGAAGTGAAAGATCAAAGGATGCATTCAAAAACAAATTCCGCAGTACAGACCTTTCATCCTCATGACCAACTATACTTCCCAACAGTGGGCCCCTCCTAAGATGAAATAGAAGCTCTGGTAGCAAAGAGATTTCCTTTGGGAACCGATAAAGCTTTGACTTAGGCACTTGAGAACCAAATTTTAAAGCAATGTCTTTAACTCTTTCATCTAGTGTTGTTCGCATATCAATTGCATCAGAATAACTTTTTGCTTGCAAGAGAGTCCTCTTGGCAATTAGGACAGCAGCCACCTCATCTTCAACACTTCGAAGATAGGCTGAAACACTATCAACAGTTGGCAATCTGATAGTAATCACTCTAGTTATATCGGCTTGATAAACATTTTTGTATTGAATAGCAAACTGGAAAAAAACATAGTCACTCTTGATGTCATGTTTATTCTCCATCAATATCGCGAAGCATTGTGTTTCTTCAACACTCAGCATTTGAATACAGAGGGAAATATCATTTTTAAAGGTTTCATGGGTGTCCATATGTGCCTCTTCACCAGGACCCACAACCTGAGTGACAAGAATATCATCAGAACAGCGTATCTCCAACAAACCATGGGAGCCAGAAGCCCTGGCAGATGCCCTTTGTAAGTTCACACCAAAGGCTTCGCCGAAGTCATCATGAAGAACCAAAACACCACCTGAAGCTTTTGCAAGAGGCTGCAGCAAAGGAACCCTTACAGGGCACGTTCCAGCACAGAGAATGTCAACCACTGTATTATGTTGATGCGCCTCACGACCAAGATGCTCCATCCATTTTAATGCTGTCTTTTCCTTATAAGGATAATTAGGGTGAGTATTAGAACAAGGGACAGATCCAGGGCCATAAGTATTTGGTCCACCAGCACACACAATGATTCTGCTATTACCACCTGGCCTTTTAACTATACCTCGAGACAAATCTGCAGATGGTCCTTGAATAATAGCCAGAGCAACCTCAACGGCAATACCCAAGCACCTATCTCTTGACGCTTCTGGAAAATTCAACTTGTATGGCCTCAATGAAGAGAATATCAGGTGTGCCACCTCTTTTGAAGCATGCATTGGAGACAAGTATATTCCTGTTCCATAAATCAATGCTTTTAAGGACTCCGGGGTCGGTGAAGTGCCACCTGGAATCACGTCAGCAGATGCAATGGATTCCTCTGAAAAATCATAGACAGATACTGTGCGACCATACAAAATGATTCCAATTCTTGTTGTTGGTGGCAGTGAATCGACAAATGCATGCAGGGAGCCCTGTAAATACTGAAGGTGTGGCTCATCTAAACATTCATCAATGACAAGAACAACCGGTGCAGATGTTCTCGAATCAGTAACTGGAACAAAACTTGGTCTCTTATTCCCTGTTTGAATGAAATCAACCAAAGGTGAAGACAGCTCAGGAAAATTACGAAGCTCTTGCTTGCTTGATGCTATGTATTCACCTTCACTTCCATTTAGATTCCCACAGATTACACACTGCCATTGGCCCGAGCCAATTAGTATGTTGGAATATATATTCGAATAAGCTCCACAATTATGGCATTGATGAGGATCGCGTTGTATCACTTGGGGACCTGGTGAAGTCTCCCTCCCTGGAGAAACCAATACTCCAAAACCCAGACTATGTACATTTGCTTGTTTCTTGTGTTTCAACACCTAATATACAAAATAAATAGAGGAAGACACATAAATAACAGATAGAAACAGTGCATAGATAAATAGATTTAAAATTTAATAATATGTACAAAACCATAAAATCTGAAAAAGAAATTTGAGATTTCGGAAAAAAAATCATAGAAATTAGCCAAAAAATTTTTTGGCTTTTCATTTGGTCCCACAAATAATGAAAGATACCTTATGAGCTGAGAATAAAACGCATGGTGACTTTTCATTGGGCACAGATTCCTCCATAGCACTGGGAAGTTGCTGTTGCAGCTCAACTGACCCATTTGAAAATTGGGGAGGTGAAGATGTGGGCAAAGATGAACCTGATGAGAAAGCAACTGGCTGAGGAGTTGCAGGAGAGGTTCGGAAAGGCACAGCAGCAGGGCAGACAGGTGATGTAAATACAGGGGGGCCGGGCGGACTACTCAGATGGGAAACAGGGCTTCCAGTTTTGACCCCATTTGCTGGTGATGGCATAGTAGGAACTTTTATTGAAGGGGAAGGAATCTGATCTTGTTGTAAATTTGGCGGAGGAAATCTAGGTGCTCCAGGAGAGACTGTGGGAGGAGCAGGAGCAGTTGGACTTTTATCAGGTTTAGGCCAAGAGGAATCCATCTGAGGACTGATAATTCTAGAGTATCCAGGAGAGGCTTGGGATCGAGTAGTCATTGCAATTGAGAGTTATCCTTAAATGAATATCAAGAACAGTGTAACACTGTGGCTAAAACAAATAATGCCAATCAAAATTCCAGCTATTGGAAGAGTAGAGAATAAAAGGTGCAGGATTAAAGCTTTTACGAAGAACTTCAGTGCAATAATGTTCACAAGCAAAAGCCGAAAGAAAACCTTCAAGCGCCAATAAACACAAAAAAAAAAAAAAGGACGAGATTGGATTTTGAAGGAAACACGATTCAAGATATCCACAGTAAATGCAAGAATTCAATCAAGATTCAAGAATCCCCCAAAAATTCACCACAATTCAACTTACACGATCAAAAATAAAAAAGGAATTTGGTCACTTAGCTCTCTATCTTCACCGCAATTCAACCTTCAAAACAATCCCTTCTTCCAAAGTCCATCTAAAATCCAAAATTAAAAAAAAAAAATAAATCTAGGGTTTTATTGTGTATAAAACAGAAAAATAAGTAAATTTCATACCTGATATGGACGAAATAAGGAAAAAAAAAAAAAAGGAGAGTCCTTCATTTGAATTATCAAAGACTTGCAATCATAATAATCTTTGAGTCTTCTTAATCTCTCTCTTTATTCTCTCTGTGTTTGTCTTCGGGTTTGTCTCTTATGACAAGGGCGAAGATTAAGCGAGGCGAGCCCCAGAGACAGAGCCCACTGTCATTGGTCAATGCCTCATTGGCAGCCATTGACGAGCCCACCCACCAATTTTCAACCTACGGTAATGGTTTATTTTGCACTGCTGGCTCGATCGCTTCTTGTGATTGGTCAACCCCTGTTGATAGCATGGAGTATGACGTGTTCTTAATTGGAACGACGACGTCTCTATTTCCTACGTGTCAAATTCTTCACCCCAGGACTTTTATATTCCCGAAAAGGATATTCTCATAATCTAACGGCTAAGTTTATAAATTATTTACAAGATAAACGACGCCGTTTGTTTGCAACTCTCGTCTAGATGAGCCAATAAATATACATGTCAGTTCCTGGTCCCACCTTGCCTGGATACGATAGACCTTTTGTTGCAAAAAGAATAAATAAATAAAAATAAAAACAAAAATACTGGGAGCGTATGGGAGCTGTCCAGTTCTTAAAATCATGCCCATTTTCTCGACAAAACCCTAATTTCCTTGGGTTTTCTCCCATTCGCTCCCTGTCGTGGCCCATGGAGCACGAAGACCCTAGAAACGGTGATTCGACTCACCGCAGTTCCAAAAAACCGAAAATTTCCTCCAAGCTCATTACAGAGTGGGATATCCGAGACGAATTCTCTCACCACCAGCCGGGTGTTGCTCGCATCAACAACGGGAGTTTTGGTAGCTGTCCCCGTTCGGTTCTTGCCGCCCAACGCCAGTGGCAGCTGCAGTTCCTGCGACAACCTGATGCCTTTTACTTTAATACCCTTCGTAACGGAATAACGGCGTCGCGGGAAATCATAAAGAACCTCATCAACGCCGACCACGTCGACGAGGTCTCCCTCGTTGATAACGCCACAACCGCAGCCGCCATCGTCCTCCAACGGACCGGCCGTAGTTTCGCCGAAGGAAAGTTCCAGAAAAATGACACTGTTTTAATGCTCCACTGCGCGTTTCAAGCCGTTAAAAAATCAATCCAAGCGTACGTCACGCGCGCCGGTGGCTCTGTCGTCGAGGTACGGCTACCATTCCCCGTAAATTCAGAGGAAGAAATCATTACCGAATTCAAAAAATCTATCGAGAAAGGAAAATCCAACGGTAGAAAGATAAGATTAGCAATTATCGATCATATTACATCAATGCCATCGGTTGTTATTCCGGTAAAAGAATTAGTTAGTATTTGCAGAGCGGAAGGAATAGAGCAGGTTTTTGTAGACGCTGCTCATGCAATTGGAAGCGTCAAAGTAGATGTTAAAGAAGTTGGAGCTGATTTTTATGTTAGCAATTTACATAAATGGTTCTTTTGCCCACCTTCTGTAGCGTTTTTATATTGTAAAAAATCAAATTTATCATCTGATGTGCACCACCCTGTTGTCTCACATGAGTATGGGAATGGATTGCCTATCGAGAGTGCCTGGATTGGTACTAGGGATTATAGTTCTCAGTTAGTGGTTCCCGCGGTTTTGGAGTTTGTTAACCGGTTTGAAGGAGGGATTGATAGGATAATGAAGAGGAACCATGATGAAGTGGTGAAGATGGGGAAAATGTTGGCGGAGTCTTGGGGAACGAATTTAGGGTCGCCTCCAGAGATGGCTGCTGGGATGATTATGGTTGGTTTGCCGTCAAAGTTGTCTCTTAACAGTGAGGAGGATACTGTTAAGTTGAGGTCGCATTTGCGGGATTGTTATGATGTTGAAGTTCCAGTCCTTTATCAGGTTTCAAAGGAGGGGGAAGAGGGAGTTAGGGATAAGGATGGGTTTATTACAGGATATGTGAGAATTTCTCATCAGGTTTATAATACATTGGAGGATTACGAGAAATTACGGGATGCTGTTATTCGGTTAGTTGAGGATGGGAAAACTTGCAAAATGCTTTGATAAGATGAAGAGGTAGATTTTTTGATTTTGTTGCATGTTGGATTGTTTTGTGCTGTGTTCTCTGTTAAGAAGTATTTCTTGTTTGCTTAAGCTAAAACATATATAATTTTGAACCTTAAGACCCAGTTATTATTTCCTGTTATTATTTATTATGTTCCTTTAGAGGAGAACCCTATGCTTTAAGTCTATTACCATGGGAAAAAAAATATTTCTTCAATGCCTCGTTGTGGTTTGTGGATCTTATGCTTGTGAAAGTATTCTGATTCTAATTTAACCATTTAACTGGATCATGACGAAACTGCATGCCTTGTTTATGAAATGGTTTAACCTGCCGATTCATTTAGAATCCTTTCTCTGCAAAATTTTTTGTTCATATCACAATAGTAATGGAGACTGGAATTAGATTAATATTAGTCACTGAAGAATACAATATGAATAAAAACTTAGTAGTGTATTGTTCATATTGATGCATTAATAGTTGAAAGAACCAATATTCATGGGAGGTGGAAAGGAGAGGGATAAAGGGAGCTAACTGTTAATGGGAAACTTAACCTGCTCTTTTGGACCATGCTTAAGATGCAATAGCTCCTTAAAACGAGAGTATTTGATCAATTATGGTTACATATGTTGATTTCACGGTAGTTATAATTTAGTGACACCGCCTACCATCACAATTAAATATGATAGCGTGTGCTTTTTAATTTGTATAAAGTTATTCTAATCCAGAAGATTGTGTACCTTAATTACTTCTACTTACGCTTGTCAGGCAGTCATAAAGGTTGGAGCAGCCTTCCATGGAATAACATCTGTGTTTTGCCAGCTTTCTGATGCTTGCGGTATCTCACAGTTTTTAGAGAACCAAAAAAATGGGGAAAGAGCAGCGCAGAGAAGAGAAGAAATGGTTTCAAGTGCATCTTGGAACCTGAAAAACGTTTTGGAAGACCCGTTGACCAATGTAGTCTGACATGTGTCTGGGGCTTTCATCTATCAAAATCCCTGATGTTAGACAATAAATCTATGAATGCCAGCCTTTTTTTTAGCAGTTTCGACCTGCTTTGGGTTGAATTTGGTTTTTCATTCATATCTCAAAGTGGTTTGAGTTACATGCGGTTGTTACCGTTATATCCTTTGTTGATAATGAATTTCATAAAGCAAGCTTCTTCAGCATTTATCAAGGCATTTCATATATTATGCCCCAAAAGCGTAGTCATTTGTGAAGTTGTAGAATGTTTATCATGTGCTCATTTTGCCGGCCAGATTTTTTACTGTGAATAGGTTAAGGGCTAATTGCCAATAATGCATTGCCTTGCCAAATATTTATGTTAGAACCAGCGAAGCAATGAGACAACCCGATAGGTGACTTAATTAGCCTGGCCGGATAGCGGGAAAAAATGGGAAATAATAAAATTTGGCATAAATTTGACACCACACACTGCTTCATTTAACATTTCTCCTAAAAGGGAAAGATAAAGCATTTGTATTTACATATACATTATCAGCTAGAGCCTAGTTTCTGCCATTATATTCACAAACAAACTTGTAAAACCCATGACTAAAATCAAAGTATGAAAACAAAAGTGACCGAAGACTTAAGAAGAAAGCATCAGGCGCTCATCATCTATGTCCTTGCCCCAGAGATTTGCCACGATCAGATCCACGTCTTGCAACCCAACGCCAGTGCATGTAGGATTAGTTCCAAGTCTAACAGAGTCTTCACTGATTCTTCCTTCAGTCCCGTTTTGAGAGTTCAATACCCTTACATTTGGAGCGGTCTTGCACTTCCCCATGCACTTGCACGTAACAACTGTGCCCTCTGCACCAACCTTCCTCTCAAACTCTTCTAACAAAGCAGCAGCTCCCAGCTTCTTGCACTTTCCACCCATGCAAACTTCAATCTTCTTGGTTGATGCCCCTTCCACTTCCAGAAGGCTGTTACTCTGGTGGTGATCCTTGAAGCCATTTGAACTGCAACACTCACTATCCAATCCAGTGCGAGGAACTCGTATTCGGATTTGGGGCCTCGAATCTGAGTTTTCTAGTTCCATAAGTGAGTTAGCTAATGTTGCTTCTTTTGTCACCATTGGTGCTTCTATTTCTATGTCTTGGGATCGTTTCAAGGCATCGTCATTTGGTGCTTCAATCTCTTGTGGTGGTTTCAAAGCATTGCTTCTCAAGGTTTCCATGTTAACTACCTCCCCACATTCGCTGTCACTTGACTCGGAGGAAGACGATGATTCTAATTTCTCCAAAGTGGCTTTGAGCTGGGCTCGTTCCTCTTTCAATTTCCTCTTCAACTCCTTTTGTTCTGATCTCAACTTTTGCAATTGTGCCAGCAAAACATCGCTTGCTTCCTGCAAGAGCAAAACAACAAAGTTTTCAATCCAATATATCACAAAAAATTAAAAATATTTCATAATTTTCATACCAAGAAAGAATCATAGTTTATCTGCACCCATATCTGCTATGGAATCAAACAGATATTCAACTACTTTATCAGGACATGAGCCAGATCAAACCAATTACACACAAAAAAAAAGGAAAATAAATTTCTTACAGATATCATCGTCATCTTAACTTCACCGGTCAACCCAATCCTAATATCCTCTCCATCAGCCATCTGAGGAAGCATGGACAAGTCCTTGGACAATCTTTTCATGAACTTCAACTTCTTCTTGAGTGTTTTAATCTCACAGCTCTTTCCCTTCTCTTTCTTCGTGGCAACGCCACCACCACCACCCCTTAGCGATACATAATACTGGATATGCCCTGAATCAGAAAACTGACAGCTTAATCTCCCGCAAGAATTAATCCTATTCCTAGGCCTAACTGAAACCCTGGAATTTCCAACACCGAGATTCGACGACCCGGAAAACCGCCCTCCAAAATGAAACCTAGTCGCCGGCAACCTTGAACCCGTCCTGAAAACAACGCCAGAGGTCTCCATGGCGAACGAATCCGATGCTATCGATTCCTGTTTAACTTCGAAAAGCAAAGAAGGAATTGAAATAAGCATAGCATATATTGAATATATTCGTTGTTCCCTCAACGGTTTCCGTTTCCTGGAAGGAAAGAAGTAGTATACGTGGCTCGTTATTATTGGCTCATTTAAAGCTAAGCTGACGTGGAAGAATTTTTCCGCTTGGCTGTGGCGCGCTCGTGATGAATTCGGTTTGCCACGCTTTACGTTGCCTTCGACATGCGTTTCAATTTTATTACCAGCGGTGCGATGACATCAGCGGAACATTGACGGTTTGGATTTTGCCAGCTCAAGGTTTCTTTTCCGCCAAGCGGCAATATGCTTTCCTCTTTTCCTGCCACGTAGGCGCAATCTAGCAACTTCGTGTCCTTGTCGGATGCCAAGGAAAATGTCTGCCACCTGCCAACGCATATTTTTTTCAGGAATATCCGAATACGTACTACGAGACAACTACATTTAAGGGTCGACTTTGAAAGCAAATAACTTTGCGGAACTTCTTAAAGCGCACGTCTTTATATTTTATTAAATATTATAATTGATTTTTAATGTGAAAAATGTGTAGTTTTAATTTTGTAATTAAAACTAGAAATATGTACATTCGTGGGTAAAAAAAAAATGTGAAAAATATGTTTGAATAGGAAAAAATTTTAATAAGGTAGTCTGTTAAAAGAAATGGATTTTTTTAAAAATATTAAAGTACGTAAATGGTTTTAATATTATTTTTGTTTTAATTAAATTTTTTAAAAATGAATTGGCAAATTTAAAAACAAAATTATTTAAAACATTAAATCACAAAATGGAGTTATTAATTTTTTTTAAAAAAAAACATTAAAAATTGACTTGCTTATTCTTAAAATACTATCATATATACTTTATTATTCTTTAAACATGTTGTTTTAATTCAAGTGCTAAATGGGTTAACCGAATTTATGTTCCAACTTTCAAGATAATCGAGTACAAATTTCGTCAATAAAATTATTTAAAAATAAAGGATTAACAACTAAATGGATTTTTTGACATAATAAGTTTACTTTTTTTTCATTCGTCTTTTAATTTAGGATCTGTTCTGATAAGATTAAAAATAATAATGTTAATGAAATTAGTTAATATAACTGCAAAATTAAAATCAACTATGAATATATGTCTAGATTTAAAATACAATGGTGACAATGACTTACTTCACAAAGAGAAAGTGAATAATAATGAAATTAAATTAATATATATAATGATTAATTACAAATGATTAAAATTTTATTTATATTAAATAATAAAATATATTTATATTAAGTAATAATAAACAAAAATTATTAAATTAGAAAACTATTTAAAATTTAAATTATATTTATATTAGTTATGTAATTATTTATTGTTAATTAATTTATATTAATCATATCGTGAAATGCATATTCAATAATTGATTATATAATAATAAAGTTTATTTATTTTATTAATTGAAAATATTTTACATTTTTAAGTAAATATCATAAAAGAAAAAAAATTGGTAAAGAAAGAAAAAGAAAAGGTGGGGTTATAGGGTAAAATACCCTCCCACCTTGCTGAGTTTTTTTTTACTGGAGCAAATTGATCCAATGAAAATTGATGGGCCAGTGCAGTGTCTCACCACGCCGGCCCTTCCCAAACGATAAGTACGACATGATTGGGCCGAAAATGGCCCAATAGAATCGGACCGAGGTGACGACGGGGAAATCCGATTGTGTGGGTCTGGTCTCAGTATCACGGAAGCCAATTTCATTGGCCTGTGGTATTTTGCTCCTTTTCCAAATATGACAATGACCGTGAGAAACTGGGTACGAACTTCAAAGGGGAAAAAAAAATCAAGTAACATCGGAAGGCGTAGCGATTTGAATTTCTGTTGAATTAGAGCTCAGAATAAAGAAAATGGCAGACGAATCATCGCACTCAATCAAGTTGATGAACTTCGTCTCGGAGCAACAGGCAATTTTATGTTACCACTTTCTTTTATGTTAAACCCTAACTTTTTTATTCGTTGATTATGATTAAAATCTAAATGTTCGGTGTTACTTATGGTTTGGTTGGATAATTATGGCAGTTAGATGAAGCGAAAAGAACAAGAGGTGAACGAATCGAAGATGGCACTGCCCAAAGGGATAGGCCTCTTTACGAGGTTTATTCATTCTCCCTAAAGAAATCTGCTATTTTTATTATATTTTATTTTACCAACGAAGCTCAAAAGATGTTTTCTTTGGTTTTTTTAATATAGATTTTGAAGGAGAATAAAGACAAGAAAGATGCTGAATTTAACGAACGGTTCAAACATAGTGAGAGCGCTTAGCTTTTTCAAGTTGGTATTATTTGATAATTTATCTAAGAACCAGAGCTTTAAACATTTTTCTTCATTCGCAGGGCCACCCAAAGCTTTGGATGAAGATGAAACGGAGTTTCTTGATAATTTGGAGATGGTGAGGACTACTTTAGTACTGACATTGATGTTTAATTAAATTCCATGGAAGCTTCTGAATTCAATAAAAAATTTTCCCTTTTTGTTGCAATTGTTGATGATGGGTTTTTTTTTTTTTTTTTTTTTTTTGAGTAGCATTGATCTTTTGGATGTATCCACTGAATGCTGGAAAATTTGATAGTTGCATCAAATATTAAAAGCTTATAATATTATTTTTTTCCCTAATAGGTGCTGCACTTCCTAAGTAACTGATTGGTTTTCTTTTCTTATGCTTTCTAATTTACTTTTTTCTTGTTAATGTAGTCAAGAAGGAAATATGAACGTCAAGTGGCAGATGAGGAAGCTGAACAGTTGCGAAGTTTCCAGGTATATTTCTACCCAGAAATGAGTCACAGATGTCACGACTAAAAATAAAATGGAGTATCTAGAAAATTTGAAGTTTGTTGTTTTTATTTTGAGGTCAAACTTATGTATCTTAATTTTAATGGTAGAACTGCCAATTTAAAAATTATTTAGACTTACAAGAATGGCATGTGACATTTGATCCTTAAGTACAATTTGATTGTATAGTTTGAACAAGCTAACATAGTCAACTGAAATCCTGCAATTAGCTCTGCTGTTTGATCATTAAATTTTAGAATCCATGTGCTTGCTGATCGTTTGATTTCCATCTGGAGAATCAGTAATATTTGATGACGATAATACATCTAATGAATTATTCTCATGATTTATGCTGTGCGTAAATTAAGGTCTAAGTTATATTCTTCAGATATTAAGAAGAGTCATATATAAGTTTTGAGACTGCTGTTACTGTAGTTTAAAATCTTCTTGGCAGCTCATGAATAGTTATATTACTTGCTTCGGATATTTTTAAACTATTTTCTACATTGTTAATTTTATTTCATCTCAAACAGTAGCATTTGTCTCCTTTCCAGGCAGCTATGGCAGCACAGTCAAATATTGTGCATGAACTAAAAGAAACACTGCCTATTCCTGCAAGCCAGGTTGGTTTCAAATCAATTAGTACTATGCTTGTCTTAATATCATGTACTTTATGATTTGAACCTTAACTATGCTTTAGAGCCTCTATTTTCAGGTTCAACTTTTATGAAATTTGTTTAATCTTGTTTTCTGTCTCCCATGACTTGAAGTTGATAAGTAACTTTTTGCATCTTTGCCCGTAGTAGATAACAAAATTATATATATATATATATATTTTTTATAATATTTTTTTATAAGCCTGTAGTGCGAGGGCTGCGATAGTTACCAAGTTTTATTTTACCTTAATACTGTAGTTATTTACCCTTCTCTGCAGCTTTTAAATCGCTATTTTTTCTGCAAGCAGGAACGGAAATCAGTTGGGAGGAAGAATCCAGCAGCTCGCCCTCTAGGCATGATCATAAAAGCCAAGCCACAACCAAAAAAAGCTAAAATTGAGGAGGAGAAAGAGCTGCCTAACGCAATAAAAGCACCGGTTGATATTGTGAAAACTCCAAACCCTATGAACACGCCTAATGGTAATACCGACAAATCACTTGATGTTGCTAAAACAGGTCTTGTTTCTTACAGTGATGAAAGTGAAGATGATTAGTACTTTATTTCCAATATCACCGCAGTTACTGTTTATTACTATAGTTTATGGAATCTTGTTTTTATCCCATGTAAAATTTTTTATTTATTTGGCGCATCATATATGTGTAGTAACACATTGAAAAAAAAAAAAAAGTTGAGTAACGTAAACAGTTGAAACCCATTAGTACGGATTTTCACTTGAAACAAAAAAGATAATAAATGCTAGCTACAATTATAAGGCTATTCATACATTTTCTCTCGCTATGTTAATTAACTGTGAATTAAAACGCCTGATGCACACAAAGAATAAGAATGTGAAGAAAGTGACACCTTAGTCCTTTATGCTGATGAAGAATTCATGTGAAGTGCCACTAAGGAGGCGTAGAAACCATCTTTAATGTTCATCAAGGTCTCATGCTTTCCTTTCTCTACGATAACGCCACTTCTAAGCACTGCAATAACGTCTGCATTCTTGATTGTGGATAGCCGATGAGCAACTACAACTGTCGTGCGGTTCACCATGACTCTGTCTAGTGCATACTGAACCACTTGCTCGGATTCAGCATCCAATGCACTTGTGGCCTCATCCAAGAGCAGTATCTTCGGACTCTTAACTACAGCACGTGCAATGGCTAGTCGCTGCTTCTGCCCACCTGACAATTGAATTCCTCTCTCTCCTACTACAGTATCATAGCCCTGAAATATAAATTAAAAAAAAGTTGCAGAATTTTACTCAATAGTTGCATCATGAAGCTAGCGGAATTGCTTTGGAAAGCTTTAGAATATTTAACCTGTTGTAAGCCACTAATGAAGCTGTGAGCGTTGGCCAACTCTGATGCAGCTAAAATTTCTGCCTCGGTTGCATTTCCTCCTTTTCCATATGCAATGTTGGAACGTATCGTATCGTTAAACAAAACAGGTTCTTGGCTTACAAGACCCATCTGCTGTCTTAACCATTTTAATTGGAGCTTTTGTATTTCAACTCCATCTAGAGTAATATGACCTGAATCAAGATCATAAAATCTCTGCAATAGTGAGATTACAGTTGACTTCCCACTTCCACTTTCTCCACCCAGAGCAACTGTCTGCGAGAAGAGATTTACACCATAAAAAAGTTAGACCATAGGATCAATTTGTGAAGTAGTTATCCGCTTTGAAAGTTGAAAGAGATTAAGCTCAAAACGCAATTGATGATATTACCTTGCCGGCAGGAATATCCAAGCACAAGTCTTCGAAAATTTCTGGCCTTAATGGATACTTAAAGCTCACATGGCAGAGCTCAATTTCTCCTTTCACATTTTCTAATATCACCCCTGACTCATCACTTGGGTCTATCTTAGGCTTCCGATCGATAATTCCAAATATGGAAGCAGCAGCTGTCTTTGCTTTGCTGGAATCAGAACCAAAGGAGCTTGATTGAGTAATTGCAACAGAAGATATCGTCAGAGCAAAGAAAACCTGGAAAAATGGATGTTAGCTTCAGCATCAATGAAACATGTTGAAAGAATCTTAAAGGATTTAAAGAAATAATTCACTAGAGCCAGAAGAGATACTTGAAAAACATCTGAGAACGTAGCACGACTATGCTCCATAAGTTGAGCTCCTGCATAGAAACTAGTCGCATAAACAGAATACATGAAAAAGAATGACAGTCCGAATCCTATTCCACTGATCAAACCCTGCCTTATCCCTGTCTTCATGGGGCGTTCGCATTTCCTTTTGTAAAGATGTATCACTTTGTCCTCGGCGCAGAAGGAAGCAATTGTTCTTATACCCCCAACTGCATCATTCGCAACTTGACTTGCTTCCTCATACATCATCTGCGTCCAATTATACTTGCATTAAGATAAATTATATTGTTAAAAACATATGGCTTTTACATTGTGGAGAATTTATGGCAATATATATATATATATATATATATATATACACGTGTGGTGATAAAATTAGCAGTTTCTGAATAAGGCTCTAACCCATTTTGTCCTTGGAGTTTTTAACATTAAACAAGGTGCAGGAATAAATTGCAGGTCATTAGCTTGAGCATACCTTTGCATCTGCACTAAATCCTTCCATGAATTTCACTTGAATGTATCCTTCGATCCCTATCAGAGGAAAAAGTGCAAGGATGATCAAAGCTAACTGCCAACTTGCAACAAAAGCAATTACTAAACCTGCAACGGCTGATACTATGCTTTGAACAATTTTACTTAGTGCATCTCCAACTATAGCACGCAGTATTGCTGCATCTGCTGAGAGCCTTGCTCCAAGTGAACCACTTGAGTGCTCGGGTTCATCGAACCACCCGACCTCCATGTGAACCACTTTCTCAAAGCACATTGACCTTATACGCTGGATTAGTTTACATCCAGCCACAGAAAAGAGGTACGCTTCTGCCGGATATGCCAATAATGATGCCAAGCCAAGGGCCATAAATATTAGCGCCCAGAATCTTGAATCCCTTTTAAGTTCATTAGGTGGTTCATAAAAGGTTTCGATGACCCTGGAAAGGAGCAGGGCATAAATCGGAAGTGTTAATCCATTGACAATTGAAGCTATAGTTCCAAGTAGAAGCAAAGGAATCTCTGGCTTGTTGAGAGATGCAAGCTGACGAATTGACACTTCGGAAGCCTGTTCCGATGGTATTGTAGGAGAAGCTGCTGCATCTGCCACCACATTATCTGCGACATTCTGTCCAGTAGGTAAACCAGAAGATACTGAGAAAGAATGGTGACTGCTACTTCCTGCTGCATATGATCCCCTACTCAGTGATTTCTTCAAAGAAATTCTACTACTTAATTGCCTAAATGACTTCCTGGTAATGTCTGATCCATTTCCATCATCTGGCACTGGTCCTAACTCTTTATTTACTTCCTGTAAACGTATAAGCTGAGAGTAAGCTCCATTGGGATCCTTGAGCAAATCCGAATGAGACCCTGATCAATTGAAAACCCTGTTATCAAATATTGGAAAAAAAGGATACTGCTGATGGAAGTGAAAGAATATAGAACCACTAGGACAAGTTCAGAGCTTTTCAAAATTATTTTAGGGTATGGGTGATTAATATATAGGTCTAGATAAACTTTAAATATCAGAGCGCAACCATTTGGAAAATATTTTGGCTAAAAATAAACATCTCAAGTATATGCCACAACGGTTTACTGGAAAGGAAGACAAGAAGTTTAGTTGATTAATAATCTATGCAATGGGCGACATGCACATATTAAGTTGCTTCAGACATGAATAAGTTGAGTTATATGGCTATGATTTATCACCTTTCTCAACCATCTTTCCTTGATGAACAACAGCTATCGTATCTGCATTCCTCACTGTGCTCAGACGATGAGCAACAATGACAGTGGTTCGATTCACCATTATCCTGTCTAATGCCTCTTGTACTGTCCTCTCAGATTCTGCATCTAGCGCACTTGTAGCTTCATCTAAAAGTAAAATCCGAGGGTCTTTTAGAATTGCTCTTGCCATTGCCACTCTCTGCTTCTGTCCGCCAGAAAGCTGAATTCCATGCTCACCAACCATGGTGTCTAGTCCCTATGTAAGAAGTTCAAAAATGCAAAAGTAGAGGTAAAATGCACGTAACCGTAAACATTGAGATATGAACTAGGAAGTAGTCATTTAAAGAAGACATTAAAACCTGAGGTAGTTTGTCAATGAACTTAGCAGCATTTGCGATTTCAGCTGCGGTTCTTATCTCTTCATTTGTTGCCCCTTCCTTTCCATATGCAATATTATCCCTAATGCTTAATGTAAACAACACAGGTTCCTGGCTGACGAGGCCAATCTTTCCTCTGATCCATTTAAGCTGAAATTCCTTGAGGTTAATGCCATCAATCAGAACTTCACCAGATTGTGGATCATAGAATCTCTCTATGAGACTGATTACAGTTGATTTACCACTTCCACTTTGTCCAACCAGAGCAGCTGTTGTGCCACTGGGAATGGAAAGAGAGAATCCACTAAAAATTTGCTCCTCTGGTCTGGCTGGATAACTGAAACAAACATCTCTCAAGTCTATATCGCCTCGAATATCCTCCAATATTTTCCCGTTAGTGTCATAAGCGTCTATCTAGGGCTTCCTTTTAATAGTCTTAAACATCTTAAATGCTGCTGCTTGACCAGAAGCAAATGCATTCATGCAGGGAGATGCCTGCCCTAGGGACCTGAATCATCATAAGGGAAATGAGAAAATTACTCCACTTGCAGCAAAATAATGCATGTCACTAGGAACAATAAATAATTCAATATTAAACTCACATGGAACCAGTCATTATAGCAACAATCACGCTACTTGGCCACCAGTGTAACCATTTTCAAGAATCACCCTCCCACCAAACCATACCGCCAAAGCATAACTGCAGAACATGATTAACATAACCATGCCAAGGCATACACCGGAAACAGAGCCTTGGTAAACACCTGATCTGTAGGCACTAACAAGAAACTTGTTGTAATTGCTTATGGCTTGCTTTTCACCAGTAAATGATGCAACCTGGTATCAGATAAAATAGTTGGTCATATGTTTGTGAATTCAAGGAATAAAGACAAACAATATGCTGATTATATTTCTGGCGATATGACCTACAGTACGGATAGAACCAATCGTCCGTTCAACAACAGTTGCTGCTTTTGCATAAGCATTCTGTCCTTGGGATGCTGTGTTGGCTATAATGAGGGACACTGCTGCACCAGCTATCACGAGAAGAGGGAGAGAGGACAACATGACCAGTGTAAGAAGCCATCCTCTGATAAAGGCTACTACAAAACCTCCGATGAACAAGGACATCAACTGTATAAATTTTCCAACCTGCCAAAAATAAAGCAGACATCTCTATTATTACATAGACGAGATGAATGAAACTTACCATGGCTCATCATATTATCATACCTTCTCACCCATGGCATCTTGTATGAGAACAGTATCACCAGACATTCTCCCGATGACCTCTCCTGTGTTTGTTTCCACGTCGAAGAAGGCAACATCTTGTCTCAGTATGGTTTTCAAGTACATGCCCCTTATTCTTGCAGCTTGTCTCTCTCCTGTGACCATCCAGCAAGTTACTTCTGAAAAATGACAACCACAGGATTCTCAGTTTCTTAATGTTTAATGAACGCTGCCTTAACTAAAACAACTGGCGGAGATTTGCTAGGTGCACTTACGGAGAAATCCTGCCACAGCAGCCCCTACTCCTAGGTAGACAAATCGCAGAGCAACCTAACATATTTCCAGGAACCAATTATTAATATTTCCGTGTCATCAATTTTGACCCAAGAAAGGTGAAAGCGGACAGGTGCTTGGGAGCGACCCTCAATTTGAGAAACCAATTTCCAGTGAATGAAAATTTTAAGGTAAAATTTATCCCTTTTACCAATGGAAAGGAATTTACACTTATATTAGTAACAGCAACACATTTTAGTAATGTTGAATATTGAAACAAAGCTCGTAAATTAAGTTCAAGAGAAATTGTTACCTTGGAAACCTCATCAACCACCTCATTGTTGTTCTGGTTTTCTCCGAAAGAGTCGGTAAGCTCCCCGAACAATATTGTCATAAAGGGCATACTTAAACCATTCCCAATGGCACCAATTGTACCAGCTATCATTAACAAAACATCTGTTGGATCAGCAAATGCAAACAGTTTAAAGAAAGGAACTGTGTTAGTCTTCTCATCTTCTTTGCGTGTCTCTAACTTTTGATTCTCTCCATCCATGCCACTGCCTTTCTCCAACTCCTCACAGCTTTTTGATGTGCTTGCCTCATTTAAGTGCGTGTCAGCATTCAGGCCATTCTCAACGGCCATTGTACGAGACCCAAGATATTTGATGTTTGATCCTTAATTATTTCAGAAGCTATGGCAGTCCCTTGAAAAAAAAGGAACGGACAATATTAAGTTATTATTGAAGGATTTATAAATCTATGAGCATCTGCTTTTCTAATCTAACAAGACTTTTCATGGACAACGAAAACAATTGATTGAATCAATAGTCTCAGGCCATCAGCATTGACTATTCTTTAAAATCAAACAGATTGACTACAAGGTTTAAATTGCTTAATTGACAAGGAAGCAAAAGCAGGTTGAGAAGTCAAAATTGCTTCACCTCCTAGACGCTCACTTTATAACAGCGAAAAGCACACGTCATATTAATTACCTATTGGCTAAAGCATAAAACCTCTACTCGGAAACTGTGTAAATATAATATTTCATAGAACAATTTCTGGACGACAAGGGAGATTGATTGCCCTTATGCAACAATTTTTGATACTGAAAAGTAAAGCATCCAAAAATCCGAACTTATTTACCTATCAGGCAAAGAACATAAAACAGAGAGGGCAAAATAAATCAAACAGAACGAATCCATAAGACAAAAATGATAATTAAAGGTATTTCGAGTTATTCTTACAGAAACGAGTGCCCCCTTAACTCCACTCAGTTTCCCTGGGGTAACACATCCGAGGAAGCATGGGCAAGTCCTTGGTAGAGGCTTCAGTTTCTTCCTCAATCTTTTAATCTCAGTATCTTAGAGCTTTTACCTTCTCTTTCTCGTTGGAACCATCCCGGAATCAGATGACTGAAATTTCTAATATAGCTGAAAGGAATTTCTGGGCCTAACTAAAAACAGGGAATCTACAACACCCCGTAAACGTATAACTCCCTTGTTCAGTGCCAATGTAAAAAATAAGGAAATTTTAGGTGACTGCACAACTGACACAGCTAGATTCTTATAAACAATTTAGGGTTCTTGTAAAATTATATACATTAAATTTTCTACCCCAAACTAGACTGATACAATTCATTAAAATTTGTCCCTTTTAGGCTTTTTGCAGGTAACAGAACTCCTGAAGAGGGTGTTTGCAAAATCTACTTCCCCAACTGTTTTGGAAGTGGAGAAAGTGTGCAATTTTTAGCCTTGTGTACTTTCAAAATCAACGTCTTCCTAAATTCCTCTAATCTTGACTCTAACGTCAGGAAACAGAGTCCTTTTGTCATCCATAACAAGCAAAGAAATCAAGAATATTGAACCATAAAACTTGAAGAAGAACCTTCAGACTCCAAATAGTGAAACCTATAAACTTGCTTTGATTTTGCCAAGACAAAGTGTTTTTTCTCATACAATAATGATCAGTAGTTTCGCTTCGCAATTATTTGGTATACTTTAAATTCTTCATTTTTTTTTTCTATTTTTTCCAACCTTGCAATTGCATCAACATGTTGTCGTCCCATCAAGGAAAGCTGAAAACCTGAAGCTTGGGTAAGAACGAAGTGTTACTATTTCATGACTCGTGATCGCCAATCATAATAATTTCTTAGCAAAAAGAATCCCGTTCAAACATTTCCTAGTTTGCTTGGAAAAATCAATAATGGACAGCCACGTTGCCTTGAAGTCCAAGAAAACGAAAAACACTTACGTATTATTGTTATCTCCATGAGTCAAGAAAAGGCAAGTGTTTGACTGTTCAATTTCACACGTTGGCCTTAGGACTGTCACTTTCGCTTCAACCATTTTAGCTTTTGGTTTGAGAAAAATCGAAAAAAAATTGAGAAATCGATTTGGATTTTAATATTCTACGTTTTTTTTTATTGAATTTGATTTAAATAATATCTTAAACTTATTTGATTGATTACGTTTAACCATTTAACTCAATTAATTAATACATGATTTATAATGTTCCAATCTCCCCTTCATCAAAAATCTTAAAAAATGGTTAGAAAAACTTCAATTGGTTAAGTTTTTTTTGTTTACGAGTTTAAAACAACATTATTAAAATTAGGTTAACAGGCTATTAAAATAATATCGAGAGCTACTTTAAATTTTATCAAATATTACAAAAATTATATTAAATGTATTCAAATATTATCAAATATTATTATAATTATATCAGTAGACACCAATAAGAAGTTACTTTAAAGGTTGGCAAAATTATGTAAAAATTTATTAAAAAATTATATAAAAACTTACCGAAATTATTTATACAATTACCAAAATTACATAAAAATTATCAAAATGATATAAAATATTACCAAAATTACATTATTAGTTATCAAAATTGAATCGAAATTACCTTATAGTATTTTTTTTAAACCCCTAACTCAAAGCCTTAAAATTGTTTAAAAAAATTATACCGATGCACAGTTTTTTCAATTTTCACCTTATTCTAGTTTTTTTTTTTTACTTCAATTAAGTTCAATTGGATTTAATACATAATTTTGGGATTCAACGATAAATAGTACAAATATAAAAATTATTTTTATATTATATAACTATCTATTATTATAAATTGAATATTATAAAAATAATAAATTATTATAACAAAATTTCAAATTGAATGGGCATTTGATATGTTTTTGTTATATAAATTGTTAATAATTTCACCGAAAAGCAAAACGAATTAATTACTAGATTTATATTTGTTAATTTATATGCGAAAACAAGTATATATAGTCAACTCTACAAACACAATTAAGAAATTAGCCAAATTTTTTTTTATAAATTTACTAAATTTGCTTATAAAATTTAAACCGATAGTACATAAAATAAGTTTTTTAAATATATATTAATGCATAAGCATGCATGAATTATAAAATTTATCATACGTTGACAAATAAGATCATACGTAGAACAATTGTCTTTTTGTTAAGGGAATATATATATATATATATATATATAAAAAAAATAAAAAAACCTCTCTAGTTTACTCTATAATTTGATTTAATAATAGTGCTTTGGCTATCATCCATCTTTATCATACGTACATTTATTCCAATGCTAGGGTTTTGAAAATGTCAGTAGATCAACTTGATTTGGTTTCTCTAATTTTTCCTATATTTTATTTTATCACGAGTTAAACTATGACTTGTCTAAGTTGTATCGTATTAGTCAAACTATGATTTCATAGGACGACGTTTGATTCTAGGTGTTAATATATTATTATCTGCATGAAATATCCTAGTAAAATTATTCGATCAATAAGCAAATTTAAGATATGCTGAACTCAAAATTAAAAATAAATGAATCAGGATTTGATTTAGTTATTCTATATAATCATATATCTAACAAGTGTAAAATTTAAATCTCAGCACAGCTTTTTTTTTTCTCTTAGATTTACTGTGAATTATAATATTTAAAATTTGATAATAGATATTAGATTTATAAATAATTAGAGCACAGAAAAGGAATTAAGACAAGTGACCCTGATATTACATCAAAAACCAAAACAAAATTATAATGAGCTAATAATATATATATATGTTTATGAGGTGGAAGCGGTCATGTGGAGCGCAACTAAGGAAGCATAGAAACCATCTTGGATGTTTATCAAAGTGTCATGCTTTCCTTTCTCTACAATAACGCCATTCTTGACCACGGCGATGACGTCCGCATTCTTGATGGTGGACAGCCTATGAGCAACTACAACTGTTGTGCGGTTCACCATGACTCTATCTAGTGCATCCTGAACCAGCCTCTCCGATTCAGCATCCAGTGCACTTGTAGCCTCATCTAACAGCAGTATCTTCGGGCTTTTAACTATGGCTCGCGCAATGGCTACGCGTTGCTTCTGTCCTCCGGACAATTGAACTCCGCGCTCTCCTACTACAGTGTCATAACCCTGGATATTACAATTTTTATTTTTGCGGATGGTTTAATAGGGGGTTAGATAATCTTTTGTAATGGTTTTGCATTATGTGAGCCAATCTGGAGACTGTGTTTATGATGTCATCACCTGTTGTAATGCACTGATGAAGTTGTGAGCGTTGGCCAGCTCTGATGCAGCTAAAATGTCTACCTCAGTCGCATTTCCACCCTTTCCATATGCAATGTTGGCACGGATTGTATCATTAAACAAAACAGGTTCTTGGCTCACGAGTCCCATCTGTTGCCTCAACCATTTCAATTGGAGCGTTTGGATTTCGATACCATCGAGAGTAATACGTCCCGAATCAGGATCGTAAAATCTCTGCAATAATGAGATTACTGTAGATTTTCCGCTCCCGCTTTCTCCAACTAGGGCAACAGTCTGAAAGAAAAGATTAACATCTTGTCTGATTTTAGTCTCTACAATTATATATGTTGATAAGTGAAGTATTTGGGAGTTAAATATGGCAATCGGATCATTTACCTTGCCAGCATGAATAGACAAACTCAAGTCTCGTAAAATTTGAATATCTGGCCTTGATGGATACTTGAAACTGACATGGCGAAGCTCGATATCTCCCTTCATGTTTTCTAGTGTTGTCCCAGACTCATCACTTGGGTCTATCTTAGACTCGCGATCGATAATTGCAAATATAGAAGCAGTCGCGGTCTTGGCTTTGCTGGAATCAGGAGCTAAGGAGCTTGATTGAGAAATTCCAACAGCTGCCATGGTCAAAGCAAAGAAAACCTACAAAATAGATATCAGTTTCAGCATCATATAGGGACATACAAAAAGTAAACAGGATGCCTAAAAAAAAAGGTTTCAAGAGGCTTTATGGAGGCCAAAGTTAGACTCACTTGAAAAACATCCGAGAATTTCGCAAGGCCATGCTCAACAAGTTGAGCTCCTGCGTAAAAACTTGTTGCATAAACAGAGAACAGCAAGAAGAATGAAAGTCCAAATCCTGATCCACTGATTAAACCTTGCCTTATCCCTGTTTTCACAGGACCCTCACATTTCTTTTTATAGAGTTGCATCACCTTTTCCTCTGCACAAAAGGAAGCAACTGTTCTTATACTCCCAACTGCATCATTAGCTACTTGGCTTGCCTCTTCATACATCATCTGCAACCATTTATAATATTCTTGAAAACATATAACTTTTTTACCTTTTTCTTTTCAAAATTATGGAAGTACTATATATATAAAAAATTCAAGTAGCAATTTTCGGATATCGAAGTCCTTAGTTTCGAGCATACCTTGGCATCTGCACTAAATCCCCTCATGAATCTTACTTGAACATATCCATTGACCCCTATCAAAGGGATCAGTGCTAGGACAATAAATGCCAACTGCCAACTTGCAACAAAAGCAATAACCAAACCAGCAACTGCTGATGCCACGTTTGAGACCATCTGACCTAGTGCATCTCCAACCAGGGCGCGTATTGTGGCCGCATCTGCTGAGAGCCTTGCGCCAATTGAACCACTTGAATTTTCTGGTTCATCGAACCAACCAACTTCCATGCGAACCACTCTCTCAAAACACATTTCTCTGATTCGTTGGATTAATTTACATCCAGCAATAGAAAAGAAGTATGTTCGTGCTGGACATATCAATAATGATACCAGGCCAAGGGTCATAAATATGAATGCCCAGAATCTTGAATCCTTTTTCAATTCATCAGGTGGTTTATAGTACGTTTTGATTACACTGGAAATTAGGATCCCAAAAATTGGAAGTATCACACCATTGGCAGCCGCAAATATAGTTCCAAGTAGGATCACAGGAATCTCCGGCTTATTAAGGTAAGCAAGCCTGCAGATGGGAATCTCTGGGGCCTGTTTTGATGGTATTTCAGCAGGTTCTTCCGTATATAACAGTGTAGGGTCAGTGACATTCACTCCAGTAGGTAAACCAAAAGATACAGAGAAAGAATGACGGCTGCTATTTCCAATAGACGATCCCCTACTGATTGATCGCTTCGATGACCTTCTTAGGCTCGATTGTCTGAACGATTCTGGAGTAATATCTGATGCATCTGCTGCCACCTGTCCCAACTCTTTATTAACTTCTTGTAAACGAATAAGCTGAGAGTAAGCTCCCTCAGGATCCTTAAGTAGTTCTGAATGTGACCCTGCTCAATTCGTAGAAATGTTCAGTGTTTTACAAACTTGTTCCGCAATATTTAAGATATGAAGTAGTAATAATTCACAAAATGTCCGAATTTTAGAATATGATGAAAGTCCGCATATACTTGGAATTTCAGAATACAGACATCTGGAAAATATACCAGAATGCAGGCAAAATAATGGTTTAGTTAGTCGAATAAAAATGTATCCCCTTGGTAACATGCATCTGTTAGACGGCTCCCGTTACGATTAAGATAGAGTTGACAAAAGATATGACCATAAACTACCTTTTTCAACCATCTTTCCTCGATGAATTACTGCAATCATATCTGCATTTCGCACAGTACTTAAACGATGAGCAACTATGACAGTAGTCCTATTTCCCATTATCCTGTCCAACGCCTCTTGCACTACTCTTTCAGATTCAGCATCCAGTGCACTTGTGGCTTCATCTAAAAGTAAAATCCGTGGGTCCTTCAGAATTGCTCTTGCTATTGCCACTCTCTGCTTTTGTCCACCAGAAAGCTGAGTTCCATGCTCTCCAACCATGGTATCTAGTCCCTATGTGCGAAGTTCAAAGTTTCACATATAAAAGTTGAGATGTAAAATAAAACTAATTGGACAAGAAATTAAAACCTGAGGTAGTTTGTGGATGAACTTCGCTGCATTTGCAAGTTCAGCTGCTGCTCTTATCTCTTCTGTTGTTGCATCTTCCTTACCATATGCAATATTATCCCTTATGCTTGATGAAAACAAAACAGGTTCCTGGCTAACGAGACCAAGCTTTCCCCTGATCCATCTAAGCTGGAATTCCTTGAGATTAATGCCATCAATAAGAACCTCACCAGCTTGCGGATCATAAAATCTCTCTATCAGGCTGATCACAGTTGATTTCCCACTTCCACTTTGTCCAACCAAAGCAGCTGTTGTTCCACTTGGAATGGAAAGAGAGAATCCACTGAAAATTTGCTCCTCCAGTCTGGCAGGGTAACTGAAGTAAACATCCCTCAGTTCTATATCCCCACGAATGTCCTCCAACACTTTCCCACTAGTGTCATAGGAGTCGATCTCTGGCTTCCTTTTGATGGTCTCAAACATCTTAAAGGCTGCAGCTTGACCAGCGGCAAATGCACTCAGGCATGGAGATGCCTGCCCCAAGGACCTGAAACGTCCATTAAAGTACACAAGGAATTTAGCCTATGCAGCATGCGCTAAGTAGAAGATGAACAAATTTCAAAATTTTTAACTCACATGGAACCGGTCAATACAGCTATAATCACGTTAAGAACTTGGCCACCAGTGTACCCTTTCTCCAAAATCATCTTCCCACCAAACCATACAGCCAAAGCATAACTGCAGAATACAATTAGCAAAACTACGCCAACACCTAGTCCAGCAGCAGCACCTTCTTGAACGCCTGATTTATAAGCAGTAACAAGAAACTTGTTGTAGTTGTTTATGGCTTGCTTCTCACCAGTAAATGACGCAACCTGGAATCATATCAAATGATTGGTCATATATTTTCAACCACTGCCCCCCCTCCCAAAAAAAAAATAAAAGAGCGAAAATGGACAACTCCAATGCGAATATTTTCTATATAGAACTTAACAGTTCTGATTGAACCAATTGTCTGTTCAACTACAGTGGCGGCCTTAGCATAAGCATTTTGTCCACGGGATGCCATCCTGGATATTATCATGGCTATGGCTCCACCAGATAATACAAGCAGAGGGATAGCGGACAACATGACAAGGGTGAGAAGCCATCCTGTGACAAACGCTACGACAAAGCCTCCAAAGAACGTCGACACCAGCTGCAAGAACTTCCCTACCTGCAAAAAAATAGGTGAATATTTCCATCGTTACATGAATATGACGGTTTCCACGGAACTTTTTACTCGACAAGGATTCTAATAGTCAGAGTGAGGAACTCGGATTAGGATATATAGTTGAATTATACCTTCTCGCCCATGGCGTCCTGTATGAGAACTGTGTCCCCAGACATTCTTCCGACAACCTCCCCTGTGCTTGTTTCCACATCAAAGAAAGCAACATCTTGCCTCAATATGGTTTTCAAGTACAGGCCCCGTATTCGTGCAGCCTGTCTCTCACCTGTGATCATCCAGCAACTCACCTCTGAAAAAAAAAACAGAAACCAAGTTTCTCAGTCTGAGTGCGTGCCAGATTAAATACTTCAGTACGTCATAGAACATCAGGAAATATATGGTTTAAACGAGATATTTTCTTACGGAGAAAAGCCGCTGCCGCCGCCCCCACTGCAAGGTAGACATATCTTAAAGAAACCTAAGATTTTTTAAGAATCTGGTTATTAATGTCCCCGTTTCAGACATTTAAGAAAACAATAAACTAAAAAAGGCAAACACACACAGACACACGGACGCACGCGCATATTCTTTTTAAGAAAAGAGCTCAGTTCATGCTGCATGCTGTAGTACCTTGGAGACCACGTCAACCACCACTTTGACATTACTCTGGTTTTGTCCAAAAGAGTCAATGAGATCCCCAAAAATGATTGTCATAAGAGGCATGCATAAACCGTTCCCAACTGCAGCAATTGTGCCGATGATCATTAACAAGATATCAGCCAAATCAGCAAATTCAAAAAGCTTGTAAAACGGAACCGTGTTAGTTTTCTCGTCTACTTTGCTGCTTTCGGAATCTTGAACTTCTCCATTCACGCCAGAGACTTTCGCTGGCTCTTCCTGGGTTCTTGGTGTGCTGGCTTCATGCAAGTCAGTTTCTTTATGACCATTGAAGCCATTGTCGGAGGCCATTGGGCGGCTTCCAAGCTATTATCTTGATGCTCAAAAATTCAGAATCTATAGGATTTATTATATTGCGACTGCAACAAACAACTGAATTAATTGGTCAAACTCAGACACTGTAGAAGCGAAGCCAGAGCAAGCACGACAGCTGAACGATTGTTACAAAAAATATAAGCCAAGGATCTGATATTAATTAGTTTAAGAAGAGGTTAAGACAGTTCCCCTGTTCTTGATAGCTTAAAAATTAAAAATTTGCAAAAGCTGAAGTATTCAAAGCATAAGTTTAATCATCATTGTAACACTGTGAGTGAAGAACATTACATTGAGAGAGCATCATTTGAGCATTACCCTGAAAAGAGACATTAAGAAACATTTACCTGACAAAAGTTCAAAAGGGTAGTTGAAATGAAACACTCTCAGTGATTTGGAGTTGTCCACTTACTCCGACTTTATAAACGGCTGGCCTCCTCTTCGTGTTGAGCTGTTTAAAAGCATATTTATATGCTCTTTGACGAGTCTGTGCCTTGATCAGCAAGCCTTTTGCCGTGCAAAATATTTTCACCATTATTCAATCGAACCCTTGGCTCAACTGAAGTCAAAATTTTATGGTTTTTTTTTCACCTTATTAAACACATCCCACTTGTTTTTTCTTCCCTTTTCTCCAAGCAATAGTGTACTGCCATAAACTATAAGAATGCTGGCTTGGCTTGGCTTGGAGTTGTGACTTACCACTGAAAAAGACAATCATTCCGGTGTCGTCATAAAATTGCCGAAAGGAATCAAAAGAATTAGAAAAAATGACAAGGCTATAAACCCAACTTGATTTTGCAAGCAAAATCATCTCTTTGAAAGCGACCATATCAACTGAGATTTCGTTTCATTTTATCAAATACACAAGCTAATACTAACCTGATCTTGTTAAAAAATTGTTTATACCGCGGTAATTGTACCAATAAAACAAACAAAACCAGGAAACAGAGACTTTGATTGACAAGTAATAATCCATTGAAATCCAATTTCTCAATTTTTGGCTTTGCAAATTATGTATTTGATTCGCATACCCCTTTAGTCCTCGATTCCAAAAAAGTTGGAGGCACTATTTTCGATAGGATGAAATGGGTTTTTGACCATACCAATGGCAATCCACCACATGGTAATCTAAATTTAAACCATTAATACATATTTGAATCAGATTTTATTCAAAATATTAAAAAAAAAACAGCAACGGAGGATGGTAGCTACATGGAAACCTACAAGGGAAAGCCTCCAACAAATCCTACCATCGATGGCTTATCCCCCGATACCTACAATGATCATTGTTTACAAAACTTAAAACACCAGGATTTTATTCATCCTATCTTTGTTTTGAATCATTGTGGCATTAAAATAATAATAGAAAAATAGATTTTCCAACTTTTAACGTAAGAGGTGTAAGTTTTCCTGCGTTTGATGAAAGTGAACTTCAAGTTGATATGGACGTGCACGTGCGTCATGACAAGAGAGAAAGCAAAAAGAAAGTCCAAAACCGCCTACTTTTTTATTCCATCACCTGTTACGCATTACGGAGATTATCGTTTTCCGGGAGTAACCGAATTATAAATTATTTTAAGGTTTTAAATCAGTGGCTAAGGACACTGATAAATGCTATACTTAAATATATATATATATAATTAATATATATTTGTTAAAATTTAATAAAGATAATATATTAAAAAAATTTATATTTGATTTATTAAAAATGTGAATAAATCATACTGAGCCTAGTTATTAAAATTTTAAAAAATGAGTATAAATAATTTTACTTTTAATGAGATGACATCTATTTAATTTACTAATAGTATATAAATTTATATACATTTATTATATCAAATATAAATTTTATATTAATTAAATATAAAAAACTTTCTTACAATAATAATCAAATAATCCTTAAACTCTTCCATTTGGAGTGATTGGCCAATGCATGTAGACATAAAAAGGGATGAGTTTAGCTATGGCACCGTATGATTGTCATAGTATGGTTGGAGTGGGAGCTAAAGAGTGAAGGTGTTTCACCTTGACTGTCCTCCCTCCTTCTTTCTTAGAATAAAGGCATCAATTAATTGGACCTTTGATTTAAAGGCTTTCATGGTATCTTATTCTTTTTTTAAAAAAATTAGTCTTAATGTTTTGTATGTATGTGTTATCTTTTTGCTAACCTTATTATCCTTTTCCATATAGCATAAAGATTGGAATCTCTTCCATCGGACTATGCACATTGATATACATGCGGCAAGGAACAAATTGGTTGCAAAAAATTCTTAATTCTTACATGATAATTAGTACATCGAAACTGATTCAGTTTAGACAAAAATGTTTGTATAAAATGAGAAATAATGTGATAAAATCATGACAAAAAAAAAAGAACTAAAAAAATGATGCAAGAATTGTAGAATGGCAAAACCAAGGTTGGGACATTAGGGGGACGATAGCATATTAATTAGGCATCCACCAACCAACCACCTTGGAGGATAAGATGTTCGTTGCATGATTCCATTCCCTAAGGAATTGAACAAGGAAAACATATATATATATATATATATCGTTATGTTGATGGAATGGAGGACTTGAAGCCGGCTTGAGCTTGAACATTAATATCACCGTGGTTCTCAAATATTGTTAACAACGAGAAAATGTTGCTTTTGTCCATGTGAAATATCATTTGTGGTTCATTTGACCATTTTTATATCATAATTACTGTATCCCTCGGATGAATATTTGGCCATGTTTTTCGGTTAAAAACGGGGGAACACATAAGCCAAGTTTATGGTTTCAGTTTTTTTGTCATCCATATTTACATCAAACTGATTGCGATATCATTTTGTCACGTCCACAACCGAAAGAAATACAATGATCTGTTTGATGTTTCCCATTGGGTTTGCAAGAGCTGAATAAAACCCAATATTTGTTTCCAAAAAAAGAAAAAAGAAAAGTTGAAAGCATTGTTTTCTTCATTTGCCAAAGAACGAATGTTTAAAATTAACCTAAAATCCACCACAACATTCAATAGTCAACCAAACTCTATCCACGAAGCG